>CM064498.1:40797646-41192072 GCA_032716605.1 Paralithodes platypus | reverse complement strand
GAAATGGATAGAAAATTGGCTCAGCAACAGAAAGCAAAGGGTAGTCATAAACGGTAAGGCATCTAAATGGACCAATGTAAGTAGCGGGGTACCCCAGGGATCGGTACTAGGACCAATTCTCTTTCTAATTTACATCACAGACATAGATGAGGGTCTCACCTGCACAATCTCAAAATTTGCTGACGATACAAAAATTGCAAATAGCGTACTCTCAAAAGAACAAGTTGACGATATGCAACACAATCTAGATAAATTGTCAGTTGGGCCCAAATTTGGCAAATGAGTTTCAATGCGGATAAATGTAAAGTACTACATGTCGGATACCTAAATGAGAAAGCAAACTATTCGATGATTGGCACTCAGCTTAAGAATGTAAACAGAGAAACTGATCTGGGAGTAACAATATCGAGTAACCTAAAACCGAGTCAACAATGTTCAGAAGTTGTTAAGAAGGCAAACAAAATAATTGGCTTTATAGGCAGGTCATTTGAGCATAAATCCAAAGAAGTTATCCTAACCCTTTACAATTCCTTAGTTCGCCCTCTTCTGGAATACTGCGTTCAATCCTGATGCCCTTATTACCACAAAAGATATAAACAAGCTAGAACGAGTTCAACGTAGAGTTACCAAAATGATACCTAGCCTAAAGAACAAACCATACGAAGAGCATCTTAGAGAATTAAATCTATTTCCTTTAACCCAGCGCAGATTAAGAGGCGACTTAATTCAAGTGTTCAAAATCATCAAAGGCATCGACAATATGAAACTGTAGTAAGTACTTCACTATCGACCAAGGTAAGTACACGCGGGGAAACAGTTGCAAAATTATTGGTAAATCTTTTAACTCGCACGAATCTAAGAATTTCTTCTTCAATCGAGTTGTCAACTTGTGGAATGGGCTTCCCCGAGACGTTATAGACTGCAGCACCGTTGATTCATTTAAATTCCGCATAGACAAATATCTCGCATCAAAACCCGCGACTGACTGCGTTGGTAAATGAATAACTTTATCCTCCCCTCAGTTACTAACCCATATGTCCCCTACTAACTTCCTAGTCCTGCCACGTTAGTGGCAGGGCAGTAGTTCCCTTTCCAATGTTCCCTTACCCACTCTAAACCACTGTTTGGACACTTGATCCTCAGTGTTTTGGAGAACAAGCAACCTAGAAGGGTCACTAGACCTGTTGTTGCTTGATTTCCTTTGTACTCCTTTGTACTCTCTCTCTCTCTCTCTCTCTCTCTCTCTCTCTCTCTCTCTCTCTCTCTCTCTCTCTCTCTCTATGTGTGTGTGTGTGTGTGTGTGTGTATGGAGACAAAAGGTTACGCTGCTTGTGACGAATGTCTCTCCCAAGTCAAGAGTGAAATTCAACGGACGTTGGGGTCAACTTGCCTGGACACACAATTTAAAGCAGTCTAAGTCATAGGATTAAGGAAAGATTGTTTGAGGGAGAGAGTTCCAGAGTTCTCTTCTTTCTCCCCTTCCTTCCTTCCTTCCAGCCTTTCTTCTTTCCTTCCTTCGTCCCGTCTTTCCTTCATTCTCTCTTCCTTCTTTCCTTTCTTCCTCCATCCCTTCCTCCCTCCTTCTCTCTCTTCCTTCCTTCCTTTCTTCCTCCTCCACCATGATTCATGCACTGATAACCCCATCAAAACCTGACCCTCATATACTGCCCTCCTTCTTCCTTCATACACACACACACACAGACACACACACACACACACTGGTATATACATTCTCTCTCTCTCTCTCTCTCTCTCTCTCTCTCTCTCTCTCTCTCTCTCTCTCTCTCTCTCTCTCTCTCATCTTGCCATAACCAAGTATAGTCAGGCCTCTCCTAAATGCTGCCCATCCGCGTTAATATGGTCCAAGTTTGTTTACATTTAGCGCCTCTTCTTCCTCTTTCCTATGGAGGTGTGTGTATATGTGCAGCTTGTTTTCTTGTGCATTTGTTGACGCACTACTGTAGCTATTGTGTCTATTGTATCTCTGCCGTCTCATCTCTCTCTCTCTCTCTCTCTCTCTCTCTCTCTCTCTCTCTCTCTCTCTCTCTCTCTCTCTCTCTCTCTCTCTCTCTCTCTCTCTCTCTCTCTCTCTCTCTCTCTCTCTCTCTCTCTCTCTCTCTCTCTCTCTCTCTCTCTCTCTCTCTCTCTCTCTGAATGGGTGAATAAAATACAAACAGAGAGATACCGACTGAATAAACGCACAAATAAATGAAACATGGATGAAAGACAGACAGATACATAGATAGATAACCTAACATTGATACAGACAAACACATACAGACACATAGAAAGATAAACAAACACTGAGACACAGCAAAAAAAAAAACCTGTGTCACCACGAATAAAAACGTTTAACTCTTTAAGCATGATTAATTACATTGTGTTAACCTAAAGACAACTTTCTTTAGTTTATAAACTACAGTACCTCTAGGACTCAAAGGGTTAAATACAATCTCAGTATTCCATAAGAATAACATGGTCCGCTATATTAGGGCTCATTCAGGCACACCTGACTGATTGAGCAAGTGTCTGAATAAAATTAAATGTATTCAGCCAAAAACTAGAAGAAAATACCTTAAAAATCACACCTAGGACGAGCTTCATAGCGCGCAGGCTTCACCCGCAGCGCTACTACTGAGCGATTATCGCTAATATCGCACTACATTTGCCTTTGGCAGCGCTGTATGTCTAGCGGGAGTATGGCTCATACTCCTCAGTGCCTCAGCCGGCTGGCTGGAGAGACGATGGGGGGGCATGCCGCGCTCACGCTCACTCGTACTCGTCTCCACAGGCTTTAACACTCAAGCCGCGGCTCTCAACTTAAGTTGGGTGAGAGAACCATGGCCTAACCCGCGGGTCCCGACTTAAGTCGCAAGGGATGTTGAGCACATTATCGGCTCTGAGAGAGAGTCCACGCGGTGGGAGGATCACAGGCGGGCTCTGACCGCTTGGCCTGGACCTAGCGAGGTAACTGGTGTCAATATTACACCCCTACACATGCCTGGCCTCGCGAGGCAAGGTAATATCTCGGGAATTTACCATATTTTAGGGTTTTTACACTCTTGTTGCAACATAGTTGCAAGCGAAGCCTTGGTCGTACAAGGATGATCCAGGTGTCATTGGAAAGCTCTATTATCGCCCTTTCACGGATACATAATTGTATTACGCTCTGGCTGTTGTTTATGCATAAAAGAAGAGCATGGAATGATGCTCGTTTCGGGTAAATATGCCCGCCAGGCAGGTAGTAAAAGTTACAAATATCCCCGTCCGTAAAGGGTTAAAAGCCTGTAAATTACTATAAATTGCCATGGCGTTCCGGAACGTCTCCCGCAGCCAATGGGTTAAACTGCATAAAATCGTCTCATGTTAGCCACACAGCACTTCTCACACAGCACTTCTAGACAAAGTAAAAAAGAAAGCCTTCGGTCGCATTAACTTATGTCCACTCACCGATTCTGTGCAGTCTCTCTCTCTCTCTCTCTCTCTCTTCGCCGCAATGTTGCATCTCTCTAACTATTATACCGCTATTTCAATAATCAGTTTTCCTCAGAGATCTCTCGGTGTATACCACCCCCTCTTCGTAGAGCATGTCTTGTAACACAATCCCACCAATACTCTGTGCAACTCTCCAACCCAAGAGTGAAACATTATTCTCAATCTTTCTTCTATTCAACAACTGAGCTCTGGAACTCTCTCCCAGAATCAGTCTTTCCCTCTTCCTATAACTTAAATTGCTTCAAACTCCGTGTGTCTAGGCATTTTGGCTCTAACATCCCTTGATTTTGGCCCCGTCACTATTTCAACTCTGGGGGAGGCACTCGTCACAGGCAGTTCTGCCTTTTGCCTCCCTCACTCACATAAAAAAAAATACAATAGGTGATACAAAGGCGTCATCGTGCTGAAGGGGTTAATAGTAATTGCGGTAACGGGCAACAGCTGTTCTAAAGCCACTGTCACACGAGCGTTTTTTCCGTCAATTTTCCCTGAGCAAATTTGTTCTTGTATTATTTTGAAACATTTTCGCACTGGTATCGGCAACTAAAATATTATTTTTATTAATCTCACCACCACACCCCCAATGAAATTAATTAAAGTATATATGATCCATTAAGGTAGATTATGTTAGGCGGCTGAATTCTGATAGTGTAATTTTTTAAGATTCCAGACCATAATTGCCCAACAAAATGCTTGAAAAAGGGCTCGTGTGACACCAGCTTAAGTGAGGAGCAGAATAGTTATCAATTACCGACTTGCGAGTTTCAAGATACATGGAAGTTATAAAGTTTTAGAAATCGATATTTAGCAGATATTACCAAACTTATGTGAGCTTCTGGTGAATAGAAAGTTTGTTGAATTTAATTTATGTGTTATATATGCACTACAACTGTAATGTAGCTGATAATTTATGTGTTATATATGCACTACAACTGTAATGTAGCTGATAATTTATGTGTTATATATGCACTACAACTGTAATGTAGCTGATAATTCGGAAAATACACAAACACATATTATTATTAAATGTTCACATGTTTGTTAAATTCTAACTCAATAGCCTATCTAAACATGATGAACAAATATAAATAATTCTACAGTAGACATATCTAAACATGAACCAATATCCAAAACTCTATGGTAAATATATTTCGAGTTTCGAAAACAAAGGGTAAAACAAAATAAAAGCCCGCACACAAAGTTAAATAAAAACAAGGGGTGGGTTTTGCAGTGTTCAAAAAACTATTAAATAATAGTTCCGAACATCCCATAGGTAGTATTTACAGTAGATACCGGACAAAGTTTAGTTTATATCTCAATAAATATATACAGGGTGTTTTAGTTCATGTTTTCATAAATGACAGGACGTAGTCCTCAGGCAATAATAACACTATTTTACTATATGACGTTCAAGGTGAGTATTTATAATTACGGAGATATTAAACATCGAAAGTTATCGAAAGATACGAACAAAGTGCAGTCTAAGGGGTAAAAACGAATGTTTCAAAGCTAGCTCAGAGGAGAAAGGCTTTGTTTACACGTGAATAATGAGGTTAGAAAAGTGTTTCGGACTCGCTCTAGGGATTCGAGTCCTCAACCCTTGAATGGAATGTATTATTTGTATCATCCCTATAGCGATTCCGAAACACTTTTCTAACCTCGGTATCCACGTGTAAACAAAGCCTTTCTGCTCTGGGCTAGCTTTGAAATTCGTTGTTACCCCTTAGACTGCATTTTCTTTGTATCTATCAAAGCGGTGAATGTTAAGGCTCTCAGCCTATGCCCGAGAGGAAGTAAGTTGGAATATAGAAAAAAAAAACAAAAAAAAAAGTTGACGTGTAATATCTCCGTAATTATAAATACTCACTGGGAACGTCATAAAATAAAATAGTCTTATAATTGCCTGACAAATACGTCCTGTCATTTATGAAAACATCAACTGAAACACCCTGTATATATACAGTATAATGGTGTATATATATATATATATATATATATATATATATATATATATATATATATATATATATATATATATATATATATATATACTGTATATTTAAACAAAATATCATAATAACCCAAAATACGTCGGACCAGAGAGTGTTATATGCATATTTTGTTTTATTACAGGATGGATAGGATGGAGCCTTTCGGGGTTGGATTTTTTTTTTGTACAGGATGGATAAGATGGAAGGTTTCGGGGTTGTCTTTTTGAACAATATGGATAGGAAGGAGGGTTTCGGGTTAGGTTTTTATTACAGGGTGGATAAGATGTGGAGAGTTTCGGGTTTGGATTTTGTTTACAGGGTGGATAGGTTGGAGGGCATTGGGGTTGGACAGCGGTGGGGTATATCGGCCCTAGGTTTATATATGCAGATCTCTCTCTCTCTCTCTCTTTCTCGCTTCCTCTCTCTCTCTCTCTTCCTCTCTCTCTCTCTCTTCCTCTCTCTCTCTCTCTCTCTCTCTCTCTCTCTCTCTCTCTCTCTCTCTCTCTCTCTCTCTTCCTCTTCTTCTTCGTCGTTTTTTGTCTTCTTCTTCTACTTATTCTTCTTATCCCATCTTCATTATTCTTATTTTTGTTCTTGTCTTCCACTCTGTCTTTTTTCTTCATCAAAATCATCATGATTTCCATCTTAATCTTACTCTTCTATTTACGTCTTCCTTCTCGTTCTGCCTCCTCCTCTTCTTCGTCGTCTTCCTGCTGTTCAATTTCTTCTTCTTTTTCTCGTTCTTCTTCTTTCTCCTCTACTGCCTCGTTTAGTTCATATATTATAATTATTCTCCTTTTTTTCTACGTGTTTCTTCTTTTTGGTCACCCCCTCCTCTTCCTGGTCTTATTCATCTCCTTTTCTTATTCTCTCTTATTTTTTATTTTCATTTTTCTCCCTCCTTTTCTTCTTCTTCTTCTTCTTCTTCTTCTTCTTCTTCTTCTTCTTCTTCTTCTTCTTCTTCTTCTTCTTCTTCTTCTTCTTCCCACTCCGCCTCACACCATGTTCTCTCTCTCGACATGACTTTCTCCTTCTCGCTTTCATCCTCATATTTCTCCTCTCTCTCTCTCTCTCTCTCTCTCTCTCTCTCTCTCTCTCTCTCTCTCTCTCTCTCTTCATCTATCTATTTATTATTATGAGTGATGTTTGTTACCTGTATATACCGTACCACACAATAGATACTTCATATGCGCAATTAAGGGGAGATGGGCCGTTTTTCTAGTCCCCACTTCTTCCTCATGTTTAGCCCCATTAGTTTTCAGATCATAAGACGTTTCGCTAATTAGTTTGGCGATTTTAAGACGTTTCGCCCTATTTCTTTGTCAATATCAATACTTGTCGTGTCATTTAGGTGTCGATTGTTTCCTGGCGAGCGATAGCGAGCCTGTAATATAAGAGAAACCGGCCCTCGGCCGGAACATTATTCTATCGAAAAATGTAAAACTTTATCTTGAAGGAGGGTCTTGGGCGGGTGTGTGTGTGTTTTTTTTTTTTTTTTTTTTTTGTTAGCTTGATGGAGGTCTAGGGAGGAAAATAAAAATATTATAAAAATACATACATGAGCAAATATGTCGCCCATCCCCCCTTACAGGTTACATAATATGGGTTTCTTATAAGTCAAGTATCCTACTCTTATTTCCATAAATATATTCACACGGAATGGGTACGAATTACTGTTGGTAAATTGTTTAAAGTTTTTCCCCTAGACCTCTACCAAGCTTAAATAAAAACACTCTCCCAAGACCCCCCCCCCCTCCCCCCCTTCGAGATCATTTTTGTTCTGAGCTTAAATAAAACACTCTCCCAAGACCCATCCCCCTTCGAGATCATTTTTGTTCTGAGCTTAAATAAAACACTCTCCCAAGACCCACCCCCTTTTCGAGATCGTTTTTGTTCTGCAGGAGACTGACACCACTCTCCGAAAACAAGTATATACCGTATATAAGAAAACCACACCTGGCTGTGATCCTTCAGTCTTGGAGAGTAGGTTTGATATATACAGTATATATACTGTATATATATATATATATTGAAAAAGTAAGAGGTTTCAGTTATATAACCTAGCCGAACGTAATGTAACTTGACCTAATCTAGGTTAGGTTTGTTAGGTCAGGCTATTTAATGATAAATGTAATGGGTTTTGATAAAATAAAATACATTTGAATATCGCAAAACTGGATAGTCTGATGCTCAAGGGAATAACTTCAAAAAATTATAACAAAGAAATAGAAGAAATACTTTCATTAATTGTTTTATTGTTTGGCAATTTTATAATCTACAGTACCGTACATAGCAGTAGAATCACAGCCTTGTGTAGTGTTTATAATCTACAGTACATAGCAGTAGAATCACAGCCTTGTGTAGTGTTTTATAATCTACAGTACATAGCAGTAGAATCACAGCCTTGTGTAGTGTTTATAATCTACAGTACATAGCAGTAGAATCACAGCCTTGTGTAGTGTTTTATAATCTACAGTACATAGCAGTAGAATCACAGCCTTGTGTAGTGTTTATAATCTACAGTACATAGCAGTAGAATCACAGCCTTGTGTAGTGTTTTATAATCTACAGTACATAGCAGTAGAATCACAGCCTTGTGTAGTGTTTATAATCTACAGTACATAGCAGTAGAATCACAGCCTTGTGTAGTGTTTTATAATCTACAGTACATAGCAGTAGAATCACAGCCTTGTGTAGTGTTTATAATCTACAGTACATAGCAGTAGAATCACAGCCTTGTGTAGTGTTTTATAATCTACAGTACATAGCAGTAGAATCACAGCCTTGTGTAGTGTTTATAATCTACAGTACATAGCAGTAGAATCACAGCCTTGTGTAGTGTTTTTATAGAATATTTCTCGGAAAGTGGCGTTATAGTCCCCTGCAGAAATACCACAAATATTGTATACCGGTACACCTTGTTTGGTTTTCATATGTATACCGGTGATTTTGTACAATACATTATCCCTAACCGGATCTCACCCCCCTTCCCCCACCACCACCACCACCACACACAAATGCACACAAACACACACACACACACACTTGCCAAATAGTGTATGACCAACTCACTTCAACAAGATAAAGTTCAAAACAATGAATAAGGTAGATAAAATGAAGTCGGGCATGTTGATAATGATTTACCTTTGACTATCTGATACACTTGTCTATGCTTATAATAAATAGGATTTCTATAGGCCTACCTTTAGAGGGAAATATATTAAGGGAATTTGTATTACCTTTTCATACCCTCCTTAAACCCATATATTAGCTTTTACTGTGTAGAGACCCTTATGTACAATCGGCCTAATAAGTGATGTCTCGGCACCAAGTATATTTCGTTCTATAATTGGTATCAGCATTATCTAAACAAAGATTTCTTAATTTCGAGTGAGATATACCAACATGTTCCAACACTTCCCTACCCTATTCAACATCTCACATACATTAATACAGCACACAACGAGCCAAACGTAATGACAGCTGAGACCAAGATATATAGTCTATATATCTTGGCTGAGAAATGACTTATTAGCGCTACCGTACACTGAGACTGGACAACGAAAATCACATTTAAATATTGTATCCGAACTGACATAGGTAGAAAGTTACTCTGGGTAAAGGAATTCCGGAGAGCAGTACGTGGTTCGGGGTATATAGCTATTTTAAGGGGATGGTAGTCGCTTTTTCTGGACCCCTTTCTCCCTCATGTTTAGACTTATTTGTTATAAGATTTTCAGACGTTCGTTCACTAGTTTGGCGATTTTCAGACATTTCGCTCCATTACTTTGTCAATATTAAGACCTTTCGTGCCACTTAGGTGTCGATTTTTTTCCTGGTGAGCAATAGCGAGCTTGTAATTTTAGAAGGAACCCGCCTTCGGCCTGGACAATTTTCTAACGAAAAAATTTAAAATTGATCTTGAAAGGGGGTCTAGGGGTTGTTATTTGAAGCTTGATGGAGGTCTAGCGAGGAAATTCAAAATATATGAATAAGTAGCCCCCAAAACAAGCACTCTATAGCCCCTTAAAAGCAACGTTTGAGTGCTTTTAGACCCTCATAATAGTCAGGGTGTTAGACTGGTTCGATATGGGAGGTGACATTGGTTTGGGCACTCGGCATTTCATTTATAATAGTCAGGGTGTTAGACTGGTTCGATATGGGAGGTGACATTGGTTTGGGCACTCGGCATTTCATTTATAATAGTCAGGGTGTTAGACTGGATCGATATGGGAGGTGACATTGGTTTGGGCACTCTGCATTTCATTTATCTCGTCCGCTTTGCATGGGTAGGTTATGTCACTGTAATACTCGATTCGCGGGAGTACTGGAGATTTGAGGAGCGTGATTGGAAAGAACCCGGTATTTGAGGAGCGTGATTGGAAAGAACCCGGTATTTGAGGAGCGTGATTGGAAAGAACCCGGTATTCATCCTGTTTCGCTGGTGTGTTGTGTGCTCCATTCTTCTATTTCTTCTTTCGTTTTTCTGTTTTCGAAGGGGATAAAGCAAATAAGGGAAGAACACCATTTAACAACACCTATCCTATACATCCCGCCCATCCGGAACTGCATCCAATCGTCTACTGGCAGCCATAATAGACCAATAAAGCGTTAAAGGAGCCCACCTCGCTTTTTTTTTATCTTTCTCTCCCTCTCTCTTTGGCTTGTATCCATTCGGCTCCATTCAGCCTACTGTTTTAAGATGTTTACCCCCATTCAGGTGTCAATATTTTCCTGGCGAGCGGTAGCGAGCCAGCATATATATATATATATATTTTGTTTTGACAGCAAGCTAAATTTATACATTTTTCGATAGAAAAATGTCTCCGGCGAAGCTGGATTTCTCTATACAATGCTGGCTCGCTATCGCTCGCCAGGAAGAAATCGACACCTGGATGGGGATAAATGTCTTAAAACAGTTTGCTGAATGGGGCCGACTGGATACAAGCCAGGGAAAGAGAGAAAAGGAGAGAAAGATTTAAAAAAAACGGTGACCCCCCCTAAACGATAAGGCACCCTCCTCCTCCTCCTCCTCACCGTACTACAGAAAGGACATAAATAAACTTGAAAAGGTGCAACGCAGAGTCACTAAAATGATACCTAGATTGCGTAATAAACCAATAAACCGTACGAAGATCGTTTAAAAGAACTAAATTTGTTTAGCTTAACAAAGCGCAGAATGAGAGGTGACTTTATAGAGGTGTTCAAAATCTTCAAGGGATTCAGCAACCTAAATGTAAGTGAATTATTTACGATCAATCAAGCAAACACGAGAAACTATGGTTATAAGATTATAGGCAAGCGTTTTCATTCTCACGAGGCGAAGCATTTCTCTTCAACCGTGTTGTGAATAATTGGAACAGACTACCCTCGAACATTGTAAACTGTAATACTGTCGAAACATTCAAGAACCATCTGGATAAACACTTGGCAAATAACCCCCAATTACACAGTTTCTTTCAGAATAACGAGCAACGAAGCGTCAACCCATACCACAATGTATATTGATATTGATACACCTGTTCCCTTTCAGATTTTGTAGTAGTAGAGTTAGCTTAGATTACAAATCAACTTCATTTTTCTCCCTGTCCTATCCGAAATTCCGTGTCAGTTTTCCATACTACATGGTATTTGTCTAACTGTTTCCATGCCAGCATTAGCTGGAGGGAGTGGTGGGTGGGGAGGAGCCTTCTTCTTTGCTATCCTTTTCTCTACCTCGTAGTCTATAGATTAATAGTTTTAGATATCCAAACTGCCTCGTAAGGACCAATAGGTCTGTTGCAGTTTGTTCTCCTTTGTATTCCTATGTATTCCTTTGTATTCCTCGTCCTCGGCCACGTCTCTCTGGGTGATGTGAAGGAAAGTTTGATGACATTTCCAAGCAGGCAGAAGGAGAAGAGAAGGGAAGAGGAAGTGGAAGAGGGGAGTGAAAGAGGGGAAGAAGAGAGATGGGAGAAGAGAAAAAGGGAGAAGAAGTAGAGAAGGGAGAAGGAGGAGGAAGATGAAACGAGAAAGGAGGGAAGGAGAAAAAGAGGAATAAATGAGAGAAGAAGGAAGAGGGAAGAAAAAGGTGGAACATAAAGAGGGGAGCGAGGGAGAGAGGATTAAACAGGAGAAGGAAGAGAAAGAAAGAGAAGAGATGGCAAAGGGAGGAGGAAGATGAAACAGAAAGAGGGGGAAAGAAAAGCCAGAGAAAGCAGAATAAAGAGAGGAGGAAGGAAGAAGGAAAGAGAAAGAGGAGGGGAGGAGAGAAAGAGGAATAAACCACAGAAGAAAGAGAAGAGGGAAGAGGAAAGTGGAAAAAAAAGAGGGAAAGGAGAGATACGAATAAACGTGAGAAGAAGAAAGAGAAAAGAAGAGAGAGGGAAAAGAAAGATGAAGAAAAGACAGACGAGGGGGAGGAGAGAAAGAGAAAAAAGGAGAGAAGAAAGAGAAAAACAAAGTAGAGGGGGAAGGAGAGAAAGATGAATAAGCGTGAGAAGAGAAAGAAAGAATAGGAGGAAGCCGAATTTACGAAAGAAGAAGAGGGAGAGGAGAAGGAAGGAAGGAAGAGGAGGAAAGAGAAGGAAGAGGAAGGAAGAAGATGAAAAACGAAGAATAGGAGGAAGAAGCAGAATAAATGAAAGAAGAAGAGGGAGATGAGAAGGAAGATAAGAAGAAGAAGGAGGATAACAAGGGGAAGTAGAGAAGGAAGGAGAGGGGAGTTAGAGAGGTTGGCAACATTTGGTAGAAGTGGCAAAGAAGAAAGAAAGAAAGAAATGAAGGAAGGAGTAGTAGTAACAGTAGTAGAAAGGAAGGGAAGGAAGGAAGCAATAAGTAGATGGAAGGAAGGAAGGAAGAAGAAGTAGAAGGAAAGAAAGAAGTAATAGAAAGGAAGGAAGAAGAAGGGAAGGAAGGAAGGAAGAAGAAGTAGAAGGAAAGGAAGAAGAAGTAGTAGAAAGGAAGGGAGAAGAAGGGAAGGAAGGAAGGAATAAGTAGAATGAATGGAAGGAAGAAGTAGAAGGGAAGGAAGAAGAACGAATGGAAGGAAGGAAGGAAGGAAGAACGAATGGAAGGAAGGAAGAAGAACGAATGGAAGGAAGGAAGGAAGGAAGAACGAATGGAAGGAAGGAAGGATGAAGTAGAAGGGAAGGAAGGAAGGAAGAAGTAGAAGGGAAGGAAGGAAGGAAGAAGTAGAATGGAAGGAAGGAAGGAAGAAGTAGTAGAAGGGACGGAAGAAGAAGGGAAGGAAGGAACAAGGAGTAGAATGGAAGGAAGAAGTAGTATGGAAGTAAGGAAGGAAGAAGAAGTAGAAGGGAAGGAAGGAACAAGGAGTAGAATGGAAGGAAGGAAGGAAGGAAGAAGTAGAAGGGAAGGAAGGAAGGAAGAAGTAGAAGGGAAGGAAGGAAGGGAGGAAGAAAGAAGTAGAAGGGAAGGAAAGGAGGAAAGGGAAGAATGAGATGAAGATGGGGGTGAGGGAAGAGAAGAAGAAGAAGAGAGGAGGGAGAGTAAAGGCAGGAGGAGGAAAGTTTGATGACATTTCCGAGAAGGCATGCGGCGGGAACGGGGTGAAGGCTATACAGGATGGTGTGGTGGATGTGGGCAGAGGAGAAGAGAAAGAAGAAGAATAAGGATGAAGAAGGGAAGAAGAAACAAGAAGAGGGAGAAGAGAAGTAAACAAAGACACCGGAGGGGGAAACAAGGCAGTACAAAAGGGGAGAAGTAAATCCAGGGAATAGGGTGAAGGTTACAGGGTGGTAATAACTTTGGAAAGAGGGGGAAGAAAAGAAATGAAGCGTCAAAGGAAAATGGGATTCTTTTAAACATTCCTTACAAATACATTCCGGAGTTGGTGTTTTCTTTCAATCACTCTTCACTGTCTCAAGTTTATCTTATACTAGTGTGCCAGCGATTGAACCTTCAAATCGATCCCAATGGCCCGCAATAAAGCCTGGGGAAAGGTTGTCGTTGTCGATCGAAAGGCTGTTAATAGACTGTGGCGTAACTAATGTATACTAGGGAACTCCCAGACTAGTGCAACGGGGGAGGGGAGGGGGAGAACAATAATGATTACTATTGGATAAATGGGACTCGTCAGCCTTGGTCGTTAACCCGTCTAGGGGAGTAAACCTTATACAAATCCGTACTGCTTACCTAAGCGTGAACAGGTTAGTGGATGTACTAGCCGCGCACCACTGTACAAAAATAGTGCTATACAGATATATAGAGGGCCTCTCAGCCTCTGAGTCAGACGGACTGGTTAATCTTGCAAGTCCTTAAATAAACTGGCACGAGTTGTCCGTCTCAAGGGAGGCAGTTCCACTTGGGGGGAGTTTTATGTATAGCCACCCTCATAAAGTCATCCGGCAACAGATAGATAGATTAAGTCATAGACTACAGTAGATCTGGACTTGACACGAAAATGGAACTTTGCAGTAAGGGACCCAAAATCGGAGAACGAACCTCTAAGACGGTCGTTTTACTGGTCCCCTTTCTCCCTCGTGTTTAGTCCCATTATTTTTTAGATTTTTAGACGTTCGGCAAATTTGTTTGGCGATTTTAAGACCTTTCATCCCAGTTAGTTATACATTTTAAGACCTATCGTACCATTTAGGTGTCGATTTTTTCCAGCCGAGCGTTAGCGAGCCTGTAATTGTAAGAGGAACCGGCCTTCGGCTGGGACACTTTTTTACCGAAAAATTTCCAAATTTATCTTGAGGGGGGGTCTAGGGGATGTTTTTCTAAGTTTGAGGGATGTCTAGCAAGGAAATTAAAAATGTATGAATGAATGAATTTATAGGCCAAAAAAGCAGTGAGTGTCCCCTTAAATGGCTGTTCGATGGTTAGGGTGGTGTGAGTGATAGGTCATTATGTGGGGTGGCAGGGGGTGGGTGGGTGGGAAGGAGAGAGAGAGAGAGAGAGAGAGAGAGAGAGAGAGAGAGAGAGAGAGAGAGAGAGAGAGAGAGAGAGAGAGAGAGAGAGAGAGAGAGAGTTACACAGATACTCAGACCTCACAGACATTGCGGTCCCTGCTAGGTGGTCCGGCCTTAATACGGTACTATTAGAGAACGAAATGGACAGCAAAGTAGAAAGGTCTTTCCCCACCCTCCGCTCCCTCTGGCAAAAAACCCAAAAAAAGTACCGGAAAATATACTGTAGGTTGACGTGTAACCTTATGGGTCAGGAAATGCCCACAAGGTAAAAACAAAATATAGGATAGAAAGAAATTAGCCTGAAAGGGAACTGACACTTACATACTTCCTGATTCAATTAGAGAGAGAGAGAGAGGGGGGGGGGGGAGTGAGTGAGAGAGAGAGGGGGAGGGGTAGAGAGAGAGAGAGAGGAAGGACTAATCAAGGTATCATGGTGGGTTCCTCTGGCTGGCGTGGGTCTGACTCGTGGCACTCATAGTAATACAAGAGAGAGAGAGAGTGAATGTGTGTGAGTGAGATGGAGGGGTAGGCACCAACAACAACAGCAACATAAACATAAACATAAACAACAACAACAAAGGCACCAACAGCACCAAAACACAAACATTACGACCACCAAACAATAATAACAACAATGGTACCAACAACAACACCATTATCATCAACAACAATAACAATGGCATCAACAACAACAACATCTACAGTAACCATGGCAACAACAACAATAACAACAACAATGGCACCAACAACACCATTATCATCAACGACAACAACAATGGCACCAACAACAACAATATCTACAGTAACCATGACACCATCAACAACAACAACAACAACAACAACAACAATAACAACAATGGCACCAACAACAATAACATCAACACCACCAACATAAAGAACAACAGCAACAACAGCAACAACAAGAACCCCAAACCTCCAACCAAAGACTAATGTTTTGTTTATGGTCACCACACACAAAGCCAATTACATAGGCTTCAATACAGATCCTAGTGTTAGAAAATTTCCTCTTTTATAGTCTCTCTCACTCTCTCACTCTCACAGTCTCTCTCTCTCTCTCTCTCTCTGACACACACTAACACACACACACACAGCAAGAGCAAAAATATCTAAAACTGAAGCTGAGAAATTGCGCCACGTAAATACAACTGCTAAACATACTCTTGATATAATAAAATTAATAAATTTCATGAAACCTTATACCCACATTGAATGGTGTTAAAAAAAAATAACTTTTTCATTTTATATACAGTTAATTATAGTTCATGTCACCTTCCGGGGGAAAAAAACGAAAACAAAAAAACGAAATTGATCAGACACTTTCAAAGAGGAAATTAATTTGGGGCCAGTGTCATTTATTAATTTATTTTTGTTCTATTGATATATTATTATGTTCCTTCCAACAACCAACTATACTCCTAAAATCGATTAATGAAATTATAGATTTGATTCCCGAAGGGAAGTATAGAAAACCTAATATTTAGAAGGGCCCCGTAATCATTGACGAATTCGCCTATTAACATTAATAGTCTCCATTCAACATCTGCGCCAGCAATTTGAATAACCCGCGCGGAAGATCATGGAGTACTCATCACAAGTGCACGCCTAATTCCCTTATGGGATCGTCATTTTGATTGGGTACCCTACAGAAAAAAACTCCAAAAACTCCAAAAAGCCCCAAAGTGGCTCACACACTAAGCACGCATTCTTTCTGGGGGTGAAAACATCTCACTCCGTATTTGCTAGGTTAAGTTAGTTTAAAGTTGGCATTAGAAGTGATGGTAGTAATAGTGGGATTGATGATGATGTAGTTATGATGGTGATAATAGTATTGATGATGGTTGTATTTTTATTGATGATGATGACAGTAGTGATTATGATGACAATAGTAGATATGATGGTGACAGTAGTAGATATGATGGTGACAATACTAGTAGTAGTGATGATGGTCATAATAGTAGTGATGATGGTGACAAGTAATGATGATAGTTGTAGTGATAATAATGACAGCAGTGATGATGGTAGTGACGATGGTTGAGTATTAGTGATGATGGTGAGTAGTAGTGATGATGGTGAAAGTTGTAGTGATGATGACAATAGTTGTGATTATGAAGATCATAGTAATGGTGATGATGGCAGTAGTAGTGATGATGGTGAGAGTAGGATACATGATGGTAATATTTGTTACAGTAGTAATGATGATGGTTATAGTAGTAGTGATGATGTTAACAGCAGTAATGATGATTGTAAGATGGTGGTGATGATATTAGTAATGATGGTTGATAGTTGTAGTATCAATGATGATAGTAGTGATTAACATGGTAGTGACAATGGTGACAGTAGTAGTGATGATGGTGAGAGTAGTAGCGATGATTGTAATTGTAGTAGTGATGATGATCATAGTAATGGTGATGATGAAAGTAGTCGTGATGATTGTGGCAGTTGTAGTGATGATGGCAGTAGTAGTGATAATGGTGATTGTGATTGATTATGGTATTAGTAGTGATGATGGTAACCCATCGCAGAGTTGGGTATGCCGTTTTGATTTTGGGCAAATCGGCACGTCTACTTTATTAATAAAAAACATACTACCTACTGTACCCGTAGCCGTAAAGCTACACAAGTACGCTTTGGTTTATCTAGAGTGACCAACAGGTAGCGTGTCAGGAATGTATGGTTGGAAGCCCAAAGTTGGGTCTTAGCAATATCCTCAATTGAAAAAAATTGTAAAAATCTGAGAGACACCGCCCACTTCCTGATGTCGTGAGCCCGACCTAACATGCCGAGGTTGCTTTCCTTAATAATGTCTACTATTAATGAAGCTAACTTTCGTTTCGTAGCACGCGTACCTGTTCGGTTCACCCATAAAGCACCTGGTTGGCGAGGTTGCGCAGCCCTCATAAACTTTGTGAGCGCTAGCACAGGACATAATATGTGATGAATGAGGCCCCTCTTGAGGGCCGGGACTGAAAATTCAGAAAAGACATGGTCTGAATGTTCATTTTTTGCAATACATGAGGGAGACGGCGCGATTTGCACATGGTCGTGCAGTTTCCCAAACCTGAGACAGTTTGGTTCGTTGCTCATCGCCGCCAGCTCTGATAACCGGTGTCCAGTGGCAAGTGCCATGAGAAAAACCGTTCTTAAAAAGTGAGTCAAAGTCCGGCGCATGATTATACTTGCGGGATTGTAGCAATTCCAAAGCTTTATCAAGGGACCAGGTGGGCATGAGTTGGCGAGGAGGAGGACGAAGTTTGAAACATGCCCTCATAAAACCTTTCTCCTCCGCCTGCAGTATGGAAAGGCCGGTGAGATCAAGGAAGGGGGTCCTAATGGCCGACAGATGATTCTTTAACGTTATAACTGAAAAAAGTTTCTGCTCAAACAGATAATCTAAGTACTTGAATACTAAGGCTGTCGAAGCAGTCGTCTGCCTCGATTCCACAATCCAGGTTGTAAATGTTTTCCAATGTGATTGATATTGTCTCCTGGTAGACGGGGTGTACTGATTCAAGAGCTTTTGAGTGACACTAGGCCCAAATTTATTTAGCCATTTGGCAGAGAAAATATCCATGAGGCAAAACTGAGAGAGGTCCGAAGGTTGCCAATCGTTTCAAAGTGGAAGGCGGAGACCGGGAGGGACACCGGGGTCCGGCACCACTGTTGCAATTGGTGGTACCATACCTGAGCTGGCCAGAGCGGCGCGATCAGCGCTACTCGGCCCCGGTAATTCCTTAGTTTGTGAATGACCTTGTACATTAACACAGAGTCTGGTGGCGGAAACAGATAGATACTTTACTTTTGATACTTTTGATGTGTTCGCCACTCTTCTAGCGGCACCAAGGAGCGCGGCGCCCCTCGTTATGGGTGGTGATTTTGGTGTAGTAGACTGTTTGAAGCGACAGCTCGCTCCCTCGCGAGGATGGGCTCGTCTGGCACTTTTTGCAGTTCGACATCGAGGGCTCTCTTGAAGTTGTCTAACGAGATGTCCCTCATGTCTCTTACTCGCTGTGGGAGTTTGTTGAAGAGACGTGGGCCTCTGTGTGATAACCAGCCCTCTCGCAGAGAGCCCATAGCACCCCTGTTATTCAACCGGGGGATTTCACATTCCCAGCCTCTCCTATCACTGAATTTCATGACTATCGGAGTATGTAGGTTTGGTACTAAACCCTCTGCGATTTTCCACGTGTATATTATTAGGTAACGTTCTCTTCTACGTTCCAGCGAGTACAGATTCAGTGCTCTTAAACGCTCCCAGTAGTGTAGATGTTTTATCGAACTTATATGCGAAGTGAAATTTCTTTGTACACTCTCTAAGTCATTTATTTCACCTGCTTTGTATGGGGATGTTAATATGCTACAGTATTCAAGCCACGGTAGCACTAGAGATTTGAAGAGCGTTATCATAGGTAATTCACCGCGTGTTTTAAATGTACGTAGAATCCAGCCCTCGAGGTCCACTTGTTCCAGTCCACCAGCAATGCATCGGGTCCCCCCGCCGGGGTTACCCCGTGATGGGTCAGAAAGAGTGGCAGTCTGTGGTTCTGCGTTGACGCAAACAAATCTACTTGTGGACGGGCCGGCTTTGCAATTATCTTGTTGAAGATCGCCTGTTTGATTGTCCATTCTACTAAAGTACTCCGCCGGCGAGAGAGAGCGTCTGCCCAGACGTTCGCTACGCCGGGGAGGTATGTGGCATGCAGATGAATCCCTAGCGAGTCTGCTAGGGTAAACATTTGTTCTGAAACTCTCAACAACTCTCGTGACCTCACTGAGCCTTGCTTCTGAATGCAAAAAACCGCAGTTTGATTGTCCATTCTGAATGCTATTGATTTGTTCTTCAAAGTCATGCCGTGAGTTTGGAGAAAGAACAGGGGAACTAAAAGCTGCTGCTTGTTGATATGTGACTGACTGTTTGCCCCCAAATGCCTTGTCCCTGGTGGCCTAGACTTGACTGATATCCCCACCCCAGGGACCCCGAGGCGTCCGTGTCTATCCAAACCGTAGGTGGGGGAGAAACCCATGACATGACTGAGTAGAGGACTTCGTGCTTGGTCCAGGCCGAGAGCAAGTTGTGGATTAATGGAGGAATTGGCCATAATTTCTTCTCTGGCAAGAGAGGGAACACTTTGTTGCCTTCCAGGATTAATCGCTTGGTTTTCAGTCGACCTAGTTTGACAGTTAATTGTATCCAGTTGAGAGAACCGATCAGGGAATCCCACATTTTCCTGGTCGTATCCAGACTGTGGAGGAACTGGAACAGTTTCCTTCGAAACCTGTTGCGGTTGTCCGCACTCTGTGTAAAAGTCAGAGCGGCGGTATCACAGATCAGCCCTATCCACTGAATCGTCCTTGAGGGGACAGGGTGTGACTTTGCCAAGTTCACCTTGAACCCTAGGGCTTGTACATGAGCTAACACTCGGTTGACATGATCTTGACATAATTCTAACGAGTTTGCCACTATTAGCCAATCGTCCAGATACCAAAACACCTGTATGCCTTGAACTAATAGGGGTAAAAGGGCTTGCCTGACAAGCTTGGTGAAAACTCTTGGTGCTAGGTTCAGCCCGAATGGCATCCTTTGACAGACGTAAGTCTCTTGCCGGATTCTCAAGGCGAGAAACTTTTGGAACCTCTTGTTTATAGGGACATGCCAATAGGCATCTTTGAGATCGATCGAACACATCCAACCTTGCGGCGGGAGTCTGAGTTGCTGTATCGTCAGCATCCTGAAGGGTGAATTCTCTATAAATTTGTTCAGTTGCGAGAGATCTAGAACTGGTCGCATCTGCACACTGTCCCTTTTTGGCACTAAAAATAGGTGTGACGTGAAAACTAGTTGGGATGCATTGACTGGAATAAGGACTCGTTTGGCAATCATTTCTTGTACTACGGTCTCCTCCTCCTGAGACACTGGGTTATACTCCTGCGGCTGACGCAGTCGGGACCGCCGGAGCCATCGCCAGGTAATCCCTTTGCTCACTACTTTTCTGGCCCAGGTATGCTTGGGCCAGGCTGAGCGGAATGAACGGAACGACCCCAGGTGCAACCGGGGATCGTCCGTCACGGCCACTTCCCAATCCCGGGTCTTTGAGCTCGACTCCAGGATGTGGGGAGGCTGAGTGGTTAGTTTTTTGGAGGGGGAGGTGTGTTGGCATCGGACGCTTGACTAGTTTTGGCTTGTGCAGTGTTCGGATGACCTTTATATGGGGCCTTACCTTTATACCTGTGAGGCTTACCTTGTTTGGTTTTGTACTGAGAACCTCCCTGCTGAGGAGGTAGTCTGGGGTCTCAAGATGACTGTTTAGGATGTGGTTGGTACTGCTTGTAACCGCCCCTTGATTTCTGAAAGGGTTTCTTGAGAGAGTCCTTCCTCGCTTGGGAGGTAACCTGTTTCCAACCGCTTAGCAAATTAAATACTAAGCTCCAAGTTTCAGTGTTAAGAAGCGTGGCCATAAGCACCGGGGATAGAGTCACCCGGCGACCTATGTCCGCCGGCAACTTCTTTGCCAGATGCACTCTCAAGTCTTGGCGAGCTCGTACCGCCTCCAAAATCGCGATTCTAATGTCGCCTAGGGACTGAATGGCATTTTGAAGTGACAGTCTACGAGACAGCTCCATGGCTCTCCGAATTTGGGGGTCAGTGACGGCCGAGATTGTACGTGCTAGAGAGGCGGCTACTTGATGGCTCACCAAGTATTGAGAGAACATCCAGTAAGCTTTATTTCGTAACCTAAAATCTCGCTCCAAGTGAGCTGGTGGTGGTGGAGAAAAGGGGTCGTCTAAGGCATGCAATGATACTTTGGGGGCCGCCAGAAAAGTTAGTAAGGCTGGTGGTACCCCTTCTGCTTTGGACACTGGTAGAGAAAAATAAGTGTGATTCTCTTGGGGAATTTGATGTGACACTTTGGATGTAATAGTAGTGGCAAATACCTGGGCCTCAAGTTCCCAATCCAACCACGGGCCAGCTCCGACTTGCCGCATCTGCAGGACTGGGTTCTGAGCTTGGTCCAGAGCCGAGGTTGTAGCCAACTCCGGTGTAATAGCATTTAAGGCCTTGACATCATTGATGCCATCAGCCTTCGACCAGTCAGCGAAAAGTCGTGCAGAAGCGGCGGAAGGGACTGCCGGAGCAGCTGAATACACAAAATATGCTGGATTAAGGGGACTAGGTACACCTTTAATAAGAACATCTAGCACCCTCCCTGTCTCGTCTTTAGCCCTAAATTTTCGATTCTTATTGATCTCTATGGACCATTCTATGGGGACTGGAGGGTCTCCTGACACAGATGGTTGAGCTATAAGAGGATTCTCTGGTACTAGAGGTACCCACGAGCAATCAGTACCATAGAGGAGAGGCATAGGGCCTTTCCTCACCGGTAACTTGTCTAAGGGGGGCAGTTGAACGTCAGTAATCACCCTCAGGTTGGACATAGCTAACGCCGCCGGTCCTACAGGACCTGGGGTCGTTGCCACCACTGGGGTTGGGGATGACGTCAAAATTGACGGAAGATCTAATGGTCTCACTACAGAAGTACTAGCGGGAGCAGTTGAGGTAATAACCGGCTGATTTGACGAGGTAGGGTGTTGGTACTGCTGTAACACCTTATGTAATAAGTCATTTACCTGGTCCGAAGTCATCCATTGTCGTGAGGGATCTTTGGATGAATTTAAACTAGCTTCAGAATAATTACTTGGAAGCGACTGAGGAGCCAGGGAGAACATAGGATCCGCCGGCTCCTCACTCTGCTCCAAGAGTTCATGTGATCCTAACTCTTGAGAATCCTCGTGATCCCTAGGGGGCCAAGACAAATCAGGCACCGAAGATGGCAACACGTTGGTGTTGCTATCCTCAGTCTGTTCTAGAGTGACATTGAGTGAAGGTTCTCGATGGCGCCAGTAACCTCCTGCTGCCAAGGGCTGGGGGTCCTGATCCATCGGAGAGATAATTTGTGCCTCCGCCGGACGACCCCTAAATTGATCGGCCAGTACCCTACTATGGCCTGTTGATTTCACACCCCGGGGAACTAGAGATAATTTTGGTATTGCAAACATTACATCAGAAGTGACATGCCTAGAATGTTCTTCACTAGTAGTGGGTGTCTGAGAGTCAGAGGGCGGTGAGTTGGTGGGGCTCCCGCCGGCTGCTTGAAGAGGTATACTCTTCTCGTCGGCATTTGTGCGACCTCGAAGAGTCCGAGGTAGAGTGGTGAACGCGTTGCCGTGGGGAGTTCGATCTGGACTTCGACTTCCGCCGCGTGGCACGGGCCGAGGAGGGGACCTCTGTGACGTCGCTCTCACTACTACTATTGACATATTCTTTGCTTATGGCTTTAGTTTTGACCTTAGGTCTGACCGCTTTAGAGGGACCGGGTTTTACTAAAGGTGACTTTATAATAAGCTTTTCCCATAGGACCTCGTCATCACACTGGAGGGCTTTATGGGCAATATCTTTAGCGTATGTATTGAATGTCGCTTTAACTTCATGTAAAGCCGCCAAACATGAAAGGTCTGTTTTAGCTAACAAGGCGGACTTTAATTCTGAACAAACGGCGCACTTTTTCGACAACCACACGCCGCGTGAGCGATCGAGACACTTGACACATTTAGTGCAGAAAGTATGAGCAAACACTGGTAAGAGGGAACAAGTGGGTGTAGCACAAAGATCAAATCTGGGCATAGTGCCATTCAAAGAGAGGGTCCCCTCCTCTGTCGGGATCCGATGGCCAATGTGACGCATGTCCACGTGTGAGCATGCTGTACAGAACGCCTAGTCATGCCCCACTCTCGCTAGGATCGTCAGGGCAGGAACTTTGGCTGTAGTCTATGTAGAGTTTCCTAACTTAGTTCATGTGAGCCGTTGTACTATAAGTATTATGAATATGTAGTTTGTTTTCATCTGAGTCAACGAGTTCTATTTTATATCATTAGTTATAAGTATTGTGTGTAAAACTTATTTGTAATGATGGGAAGAGAAACAGCCACAGTTGGGGGTCAGTGGGTGCGCCAGGCGGGAGGTGGGCCTAACTCACTCGCATTCCTCCCTCCCTCAGTGCTAGGGGAGCCTTTGTGTATCCCAGAGGAGAGAGAGAAATTACGTAATGATTGTCAGTGGGCGGTCCTTAGTAGTTCACGTTGGGCTCACTAGAGGGCCGGGTATAAAAGGGAAGTCTAGCCATTTTTTCATCAGAACTCATTAGGCAGAGCGACTTCTCATTTCCCTTGCTAACTATATATATTCTTCTGACTGATGGGAACTTTCTCTACTACCTTACATTCTTATCTCTTTTCCCTACCCTGTTTAACTTCCATGGTCCCGTTGGTGCAGAGCTAGTCAGCCAACGTATTATCGCTTGAGTTCTCACGAGATACTTGCCTATTAGATAGCCTATTTTGGAAGGGTTGACTTAGAATAGGATTGATTTATGTTTGTTGCACTTGTATATGCATTTCCCTGTGTGTTATTATTATTATTCCTGTTTTCTGCTAGTCTAGGTAATGCTAGACTGGGGTAAGGCTTTTCTGTGTTACGAGTTGTTGTTTGATGCAGCGGTTAAGCGATAAACCTGCATACTCGTTTCGGTTCAGTGAAGCCTAGGTTGTCTTCGCGGCTGACTGTGTTGAGTTAATAATTTACAGTGCGTGAGGGCAAGAGCCTAACCACCCTGTATTTTATTAACAGTTTGTTTTTACTTTGTCAAGGAGCCGGGAGAAAACCAGATACAAGGGATCTGGATTTCTCAAAGTGCACTTGTTAGTTTTAACGTAATATTTTAAACAGTCGTGAGGACTTCGCTAGGCTACGAGCCGTTTTTGCTCAGTCACTGCTACCTTTTGCCTACAGTACCCCAGCTAGACTTTACTCGATTAGTAGATACAGAATAGTATTGAAGCTTTCCTTATGTATGATATTGTTTATGCACTATTGATTTCATGTGTTGCAAGCTTGGCTACTTTAGTGATTAGTGGCCCACGAGCACAATCCGAGTAGGCTATTGCCGTTGCATTTGCGGAGTACTTCTTTTTAATGTTTGCCATTTACTATTGCATATTCTTTTAATTATTCTTATGCCAATTTAAGCCTTTAATAGTATTTAATTGCCAGTGTTTTTGCTTATTGAATTACTGTTCAAAATCCGATACGTACTTCTTACGAGCATCCGAGAAGCATCTAACTTTTTTCAGAAGATTCCTTGCTCGATGCTTAAGGACTATTAATTAACGTAACGTAATAGTGCCGATCCGAAGTAGAGGGTGGTGGACTTCTTAAGTTCATAGTCAAGGGTGGATTACTTCGGCTTCGGCCAACACTATTCTTTGGTGTTGTTGTTTCTTGCTTCATTGTTTGATTGTTGACCAGACTAGATAATTCCTGTCTCTTTATTAGTCTGTTGTTGAACACTAGTACCGAGTTCTTGTATACCCCGTTATAGCAGATTGAACTCTGGAGGGTATTGGTGTTTTTTGTTCGGCTGGCAGTACTCAGGGGTTGGGATCGTGTGTTTCCGTTGTGGCAGCGAGCCGTATTCGAGTCCTGATTGAGAGCCCTTGTGTACCCGAGTGCCAGTTCGTAACACCAACTCAGCCGGGGAAGTAGTCTGGGGGCCTGGAAAGAAAATTTCCAGGAATCAATGCTCATAAGGATAACCTGCGAGGTATTATACATCCTATATCAAATCCGCCGGAAACTTAGTGAAAAGTGCACAACTTATTCTAACCTTCCGCCGGATCTGTCTAGCTGAGTTTCTCACAAACTTACCTGTGACCAGCGTCACAGGTCCCTTGACCTTATTAAGTTGTGATTGTATCTAACCAGTCTGCAAAACTAATATATCACGTAGTGAACACTTGACTGATGTCGCCGCGGGCGATGACGTCGTTATGTGTCACTAGGCCAGACAGGGTGAGTTCCCTCGGCGAGCCGAGATGGTGGCCCTGGTAGGAATGCAATTCCGCCGGGAGAGTGTGGTTCAGCCAAACCACGCCGGGATCTTCTGAATGTTCCTATCCGCCAGAGGCGGATTACTTGGACTCAACGCACGGGCCCGCCGGAACAGACAAAAACTGCCGGGAAACAGGGATGGCACAGCCCTTTTCCTGCAGTCCCAAACACATAAAATAAAATGCATCACGACATATAGGGACGTCTCCCATGCCCCAAAGGTTCGATCTCGCATGCCAGAACCAACACAGGGGGAAAACAACGTAATCAATAACAACAGAAACATTTAGACACCTAAATTACCTGTAGCCTATGACGGAGACCCCTAATTATGATGACCACGTAACCGAAGACATCCCAGCCGAAGACACTCGAGAACCGCAGCAAGTAGAGGGAGGCCTTATCAAGGGGCCTAAGCAAAACACGAACCCTAGAAGGTGGAGCACCACGTGCAGATACCCTTAAACCAGAGCATTTGCTGATAAATGTAGACAGTGGCATGTACTATCCTCAATAATGACAGTCTGTACCATGCCTTGTAGCGTGGTCGCCTTCTAGCTAAGTAAACACAACAGCTAAGGCGTCATACACAAATAAAACAACACACGCGGTCCACCCATCCGGGACTCCTGGACGCCTGTGACCCCATTTTATCACACTCTTCCTGCGGACCGACCAATCTGGCAGCCGTGCTAGCTAATCTATACCTTGTTACTGCAACACAGATATATACAAATGAGTAAGGACTCACTAGAAGCTCTGCAAACGTCGAATGAAGCGGACCCGGCGCAAGCCTTGTGATCGGGAGGGACGCGGAAGAAGGAAGGAACGAGGATGGCCGCTAGAGGGCCTGGTATCGGGGAAGCGAAACATGAGAAATCCACGTATATGGCAAGTCATATGATAACAGATATTAAATTATATTTTCTTTTTTCTTTTTTACAGAGTTTTTTTTCTGTAGGGTACCCAATCAAAATGACGATCCCATAAGGGAATTAGGCATGCACTTGTGATGAGTACTCCATGATCTTCCGCGAGGGTTATTCAAATTGCTGGCGCAGGATGTTGAATGGAGACTATTAATGTTAATAGGCGAAGTCGTCCATGATGAAGGGGCCCTATTAATATTCTTTTGCATATGATGATGCCTACTTTCATATCACAGTGACGTCTTTTCATCATGGATTCTGGCTAATTAAACTATTTTATGCAGCTTACGAAGGACCAATGTAATTCAGAGGATTTATTGAGATCGTATGTACCCCTCTGAGTCGTAGAGATATAATAAGCCTATAAGCTATAGAAAATCATCTAATGATAACCAAAATATACTGCAAATTACATCATCGTGCTGAAGGGGTTAAATCAGGTACAAAAATGGTAGCTAATTAAGGGGACAGTGGCTGTTTGTTTGGTCTATTAATTCATCTATTCATATATTTGTTTAGTTTCCTCCCTAGACCTCCATCAAGCTTAGAAAAACACCCCCTAGACCCCCCTTCAAGATAGATTTGTAAATTTTTCGGTAGAAAAATATCCCGGCCAAAGGCCAATTCCTCCTAAAATTACAGGCTCGCTATTGCTCGCCAGGAAAAATTCACCACCTAAATGGCCAGAAGGGTCCTAATATTGACCAAAAAATGGGGTGAACGGTCATAAAATCCCCAAACTAATGGAACCAACGTCTTAAAATCTCAAAACTAGTGGGGCTAAACATTAGGGAGAAGGGGGTCCAGAAAAACGGCCTGGCTCCCCTTAAAGTGTTGATAAAATTAGGTCTATACCCTAATATAGGTATTATGACATATGACCCGTCTAATACAAAGATAGATAAGTAGGCCTAACTGACCGTAAATCACTATCACTACACGCATTGAATTTATATACCTTTCAATACTCATCATTATTTACTATATATATATGAAAGGTATGGAAATATCTTGTAAACACACACACACACACACACACACACACACACACACACGGACATAAAGACAAACAGACAGACAGATAGAATGAAAACACTATACCCATCATACTGAAAGGGATAATAAACGAGGAAAAAACACGTAAATAAAAAAAAATGGAGAAGAAAAATATTGGAATTACAGAGCGGATGTAATCAGAATGAGAGTGCGGAAATCACTCGTAGACACTCTTTGATAACGAGATAAACAATAATACCATGACGGAAGAGACGTGATAAGTGTGTGTGTGTGTGTGTGCGTGTGTGGGTGGGTGGGTGGGTGTGTTCAAATATATAGGATGACACGAGTTATAGCCTAAAGCTGTGTGTGTGGATGTGCATATACTGTATGTGTGTTTGTATGTGTATATGTATGTATGTATGTATGTAATATGTATGTATGTATGTATGCATGTGACAAGAAAGTGATACAGTTATAACATAAATTAATGTGTATAAGTGTACGTATGTGTGTGTGTACTTACTCTAGTTGTACTTACTCTAGTTGTATTGCGGGAGTGAGCATGCTCGTTATTTCCCGCCTCCTATATGTATAGGTGTTATATGTATCGTTGGAATGGCTGTGGATGTGTGTGTAGTCTGTATTTTTAGCCAATTGGCGACATCGGAAACGAAGGCTTAGGGTGGATCTGTATGGTACCATTCTCACTATAGACGGTACCGTCTCGCCCGAAGGCTTAGGTAGCCATCAGCTTAGGTGAACCATATGATACCCATCTCGCCTTGTACCATTTTTGCCAACCCCAGATGGGACGTCACAACGTCGTCCACTTATTCCAGGTACCTATTTACAGCTAGGTGAACTGAGGCTAACACATGAAAGGAGACAAGCCCAATTTGTCTCCGCCCGGCCGGGGATTGAACCCCCGACCCCTCGTGTGTGAGACGAGAGCTCTACCTACTAGGCTACGGGCTGTGTGTGTGTATGTGTGTGTGTGTGTGTGTGTGTGTGTGTGTGTGTGTGTGTGTGTGTGTGCTTACCGAGTGTGTGTGCGTGAGTGTAAACATCTGGTGATAATAATAGTTCTGGATTGCTTGATAACCAGAGATAACGGGGATTGTTCAACTAGTGGGGCTGATAATACTGTAAGTGTGGGTAATACTGATAGGAGAGAGAGAGAGAGAGAGAGAGAGAGAGAGAGAGAGAGAGAGAGAGAGAGAGAGAGAGAGTTCATATAAATACGTAATAGATACTACATAAACTAGAGGGCCACTCGCTAGCTGGCTTCGTCACAAAATAAACATACTGTAAATGCACAACAATGCCACCAGTGTGATATAGCCTATGATCCGGATTGCCTCCTAAATTGAATCACTCCTTCCGTAGCGCATATCTGATCTGTCCACCAAATTTCGCAAAAAGGATAATTTCTTGGTTCATTACTTACGGATTGCCTCCTAAATTGAATCACTAATTCCCCTGTGCATATCCTAACTTTTTGTGGAAATCGGTTCATAACTTTGCGAGATATCTTGTTTACAGACAAACAGACAGACAAACAAACGGAGGTGAAAACATAGCCTCCGTCTAATTTCTCTGGCGGAGGTAAAGCTAAGAGAAGGGTCAGGGAGGGGCATCGAGTCATTCAGTATGGTACAGTCGGATGCCATAGTCTCTAACCCACTCGTAAATATTTGTGAACTTCACCTATTTTTAATTATGGAAGTATATCTCTGGACACGAATTTATGAACACAATATTCTATACATCAACTACAAAACTATATATACTATCTATTGAAAAGCAAGTTCTATCCAAAAGTCAATTGCATGAAAACAAACCTAGGGGGTCCAGGAATTCTTGCGAGTGGGCTAGAGACTATGGCATCCGAGTGTACCAATGTGTGGTTCACCCCATCACTCACACACATTGTCAGAAGGTGATTGACACATATAGATACGTAATACCACCAGATAACACACACAATTTTTTTTTTTCTCTCACTCAGTTACATCCACACGTTGACACTCCACGGCTCCACCCCTCACTATACTCTGAATGAAGGTTAGTGAGATCTGCCCCAGGGTTTGAACACAGACAATGTTCATTCTGCCTAAAAAGTGATGTGTCGGCTCCAAGTATATTTCG
This sequence comes from Paralithodes platypus, assembly GCA_032716605.1. Taxonomy (NCBI): domain Eukaryota; kingdom Metazoa; phylum Arthropoda; class Malacostraca; order Decapoda; family Lithodidae; genus Paralithodes; species Paralithodes platypus. The sequence continues at coordinate 41,162,638 of CM064498.1, read as the reverse complement.
ATCATATAATTGGCATCAGCAATGTCTAAAACTTGATTAATTCGTTTCGAGTGAGATATACAAGCATGTTCCTATACTTACCCACCCTATTCAACATCTGACAGACAATAATACAACACAGAGCGAGCCAAACGTAATGACAGCTGAGACATGACTTATTAGCGCGATTGTACACTCGAGGACATATATATTAACTTCTGAGGTTCGTTTGTGGTGTTCGACGGTTGATAGGCCAGGATTTATTTAGTGTACCGTACACTCTAGAACATTGGTCGTGGCTTTAAGAGGTCATAGACCGTTTTTATGGTCCCCCTTCTTCCTCATGTTTAGCCCCATTAGTTTTCAGATTTTATGACGTTTGTCCTATTAGTTTGGTAATTTTAAGACCTTTCGCCCCATTTCTTTGTCAATATTAAGACTTTTCGTGTCATTTAGGTGTCAATTTTTTCCTGGCGAGCGATAACGAGCCTGTAATATAAAAGAAACCGGCCTTTGGCCGGATTTTTTTTATATAAAACAATGTACAAATTTATCTTGGAGGGTCTTGGGCGGGTGTTTTTTAAGCTTGATGGAGGTCTAGGGAGGAAACTAATAAAATAATAGAAAGATACTGAGATGCCAGAGGAGAAAGAATTTGAAGAAGAAAGCACCAACGAATTGACACCAACAACCAGCCTGCAAGACCAACCAACCAGGACTGCAAGCATAAAGACATGCAACAGCAACAGGACAAACGACAAAGAAAACCAGAATGGAGAATACACCATGGAAAACACGGCCGACAGGGGAAGCTATTCCAACCTTACGGACAACCAAATGGCCGCTCTCTACAATCACGACACCATCACTCCTATGCAAGTTAGGCATCAACATCAAACGTGTGCCTCGATAGACTACAATCTAAATAGTGAAGTGTACACACAGATGCGAATCAAATGCTTAAAACCAGTGTTAACGTACCATAAGAACTCCTACGACGACGATGAACTAAACAGACCAGAAATAACAGAAAAGCCTCACACGTCCTATACAAATATCCCTCAGAACCTGACCGAATCCAATACCAAAGTGATATCCATGTATGCACTACCCAGACATAAATCCAGAGTGCAAATAACCTCTAGTGCGACTGGCTCCCTTAAAGAACACAAAACCAGAGTGTCTACCATGCCCCTCTTGCCCCGAAATTGTTCACCCGGAACGTCACTATGCGCGCTGAACAAAGTAGAGGTAAGCAATCAGCCTGCTGGCTTTAACCATATTTTTGGTTCTGAATCCGATACTCCTAGGTTAGAAAGGAGAAAGAATGACATTGATTGTTGTGATAAAGTAAATTCTTTATTCTGTGACTGCTCAACAAATATGGGACAGAGAATAGCTCAATCGGGGTCTACTCCAACATAAGTGAGACCAAGATCGAGTCACACAATCAAAGGCAAGATAGACCCTGTGATTATACATCAATCTGCGACCGCATCAACAAAAATGGGACGGAGATTGAGTCACTAGTCTCGTTGTCATTCGATGATAAGTTCGACCTAGACCAAGAACTTAGTACTAGTAGTGCAAGTCTGCCCAAGCCCCCTAAGCCTGGATGTGTATCAAAGTACTCTATCGAGATTCAGGACAGTAATAATTCTAACTGTCCACCTACGCCCGGGAAGATTTTATGTTTACCGAGTGCAGGGGATCCTTTAGTTTCATCACCCAGGTTCAGCGTGGATAGTGGTATCGTGAGTTGCACTAAAACGAGTTTGCGAAAGAGCCGAGCAGAACGTATCTTGGAATTGTTTGGGCCTGAACCTAGCTGGGAAGTGTGACCACCTCAGTGCCCCTGTAGTCAAAAGCAAGATATCCCGTGACCCAACTCCAGTCTCCGCTCAAACTTGTTCTACCAGTGCTCCCACTCTCTACGAAATCCTTTATGTGCTTTTCCTAGTTCGTAATGGTAACAATGATTACAGTAAGGGTTTAGACTTAGGTATGTCAAGGTTCATTCATTAACGTTAACTAGAAGAATTTTCTTATCTTCCCTTTTTTATTTATTATCCATTGCTCCACTTGCGGGAGACCAATTAATACACATCCTATCTTGTGGAAAATATTTACATACTTCCTTGAATTCAGGCTCCTGTATTTCTTGCATTGGAAATTTATATATATATATTTGTTCCAGATATAAAGACATACACTTACATGTAAATCTCGAACACTTCGTATAGACCTAAGTTTATGCGTTCCATATCATTTGGGTACAGATCCAATAGTGAAAGTTTCGTCGCAGAGATACATGTTTCCTCAGTCACGTATAGTTGACTAATATAATTATTCTACCTTGATTAATTTAACTTTCATCCTTATTACTCATTGAGTTATTAGTTTATATACTTATTCAAGTTGCACCAACTTATTGTTCGTTTTGAGATTAAATATTGTCCTATTTTCCATAACTAGCAGTACTACGTCTCTAGTATAGCAGTAACTATTATTTACCTACGTTCGAGCCATATTTGAGAGCTTTGCATATTTACTTCAGGACTTTATTTCTTGTGATTTGAGATTTATCATCTCTGTGGGATATATATAATGTGTGTGGGTGTTAGTGTGGGTAGAGAATAGAGAAGAAAGAATTACTACCCCCCACACTTTCCATACTTGATCGTAAAATTGGACTAAAACCGAGATGGAGCGTGAAGCTAGAAACCCCTACCTAAACCCAAAAAATATCCACAAAAACACAGGTAAAACACCCGGGAGCGAATTATAATACAAACGCTGAGATTGAAGTATCGGTATATATATATATATATATATATATATACCGTATATATATATATATATATGTATATATATATATACATATATATATATATATATACGGTATATATATATATAGGCTATATATATACCGGTATATACAGTATATATCGTTGAGTTAAGAATATTAGCCTGAAGTGCACAGTCATTTCTCCCCCAGTTTAAGCGGATCATCAAATCCTCTCTCTCTCTCTCTCTCTCTCTCTCTCTCTCTCTCTCTCTCTCTCTCTCTCTCTCTCTCTCTCCAACCTAAATATTTTGCAGAGTAACTTTCATGAAGTTCTAATTTTACAAATAGGAATTCATATCAGCCTAAATCTAAACCAAAATTACAAATGGAGAGTGAGTGCGAGTGTTATAGTTACAAGGAGTTACAAGGAATAATTAGTATCTCCGAGACCTTGCGGTCTATTCCGAAGAGATACCGGTACTCGAAGTGGAAGAAGAGAGAGACTGTTTAGTGCACTACACTCTTTACAGTGTGCAAAATATTATCTACTCTCTTCTTGAACTGCTCTACTGAAGAACTATTTACAACTTCGGATGGAAGTTTGTTCCAGGTAGAACAGATCTTATATGTGAAAAAGTGTCCACAGATACTAGTGCTGAACCTTTTCAATTCTAATTTCCAGTCATGGTTGTGTGTTATATTCATATTGAGGCTAAACATTTTTCTATAATCCACAATGTCAAACTCATTAAGTATTTTAAAAACTTATATGAGCTGACCTCGTAGTCTGCGGGTCTCCAACGGGAAGAGATCAAGAGCTCTCAACCGGTCCTCATTCTTCTAAGCGATGGAATAAGTTTTGTAGCCCTAGCTTGTACTCTTTCTAGTCGCTCTATATCTTTCCTGAGTGCTGGAGACCAGAATTGAATAGCATACTCCAGGAGAGGCTGTATCAGAGCGTTGTAAAGTGTTAGGACTATTTCCTTGTTTCTATACTTAAATTGCCTCTTAATATAGCCCAATAATTTCTGAGCTTTCTTCTCTACTTCAATGCACTGCTTGGAAAACTTTAGGTCACTGCTAATAAGAACACTCGAATCCTTTTCCAAGTCAGTCACTTCCAGAGGTATTCCCAATAGTGAATAGCCTGAATTGGGGTTTGCTTGGCCGATATGCATCACCTTGCACTTTTCCAAGTTTAGAGGCATCTGCCATGTCTCCGACCATTCATCCAGTCTGTTGTGATCCATCCCCTTTGGGGTCTTTCACATTCATTCCAAGTTTTATGTCATCTGCAAACTTGGAGATCACACTCAACAGACCAATATCTATGTCATTGACATATATGATAAACAGTAGTGGGCCAAGGACAGATCCCTGTGGAACTCCAGAAGTGAATGAAGTCCACTCAGAAGAAACACCATTGATTACCACGCGTTGTTATCTACCTGTTAGCCAACTTTCTATCCAATTTGTGACCTCTGTATTGATACCTAACGCACCCACTTTTGACATTAGCCTGCAATGAGGCACTTTGTCAAAAGCTTTCTGAAAATCTAAGTAAAGGATGTCTATTGCTCTACTTTTGTTATACTTACTCAGCATTTCATGGAAAAATTCCAGCAAATTGGTAAGACATGATCGGTGTCGCCTGAATCCATGTTGGGAATCTGTAATTAAATTGTGGATTTCTAGGTACCGGTAGTCAACTATCTTGTCTACTAGTATCCCTTCTAAGAATTTTACTATGATAGAAGTCAAGCTAATTGGCCGATAATTCTTGGGACACTCGTGATCCCCTTTCGAAAAGATTGGGGTCACATTGGCCAGTTTCCAGTCTTCAGGGACTTCTCCATTTTCTAGTGGTTTATTGAAGATGTCTGCTATGATAGGTGCGATTTCATCTCGCACTTCACATACAACTCAAGGAAGAAAGCCATCTGGGCCGGATGACTTGAACCTATTTAACTTATCTATTCTTTTTGCTACATCCTCTGGGGAACATCTGATTCTGCTAAGAACTTCACCCTCATGCTCTAATCCTGAACTTGGCATGTCACTGGTATTTTTCCTTGTGAATACCGGTACTGAAGCAAAATAGTCGTTTAGGGATTTAGCTATATCAGTGTCAGAGGCTTGTAGTTGGCCTGTTGGATCCTTTAGAGGTCCAATGCTACTTTTGAATGGTTTCCTGCTGTTCACATAGCTAAAGAACTCTTTAGGACTCTCTTTGCAGAGGGCTGCAACCCTGAGTTCTTCATTCCGCTTTGCTTCCTTTATAAGAGATTTCACTCTTCTACACATATTTTTGAAGGACTAAATCTCTTTGGTCTTGACTTCTTTTGGCCTTTCTGTATGCAACCTTTCTCTTTCTAATTGCTGAAGCTATGTCACTTGTGAACCATTTTGGTTGGGTAGAGCCTGATTTGGTAAGTTTAGTAGGAATGAATGCAGCTTGTCGAGCTATAAACTGCTCTTTGAATGAGCACCAAATAACATTAACATTCTCACCCTTGAGTCTGATCTGGGATAAGCTTCCCCGAAGGCCTTCAAGATTTGCACAACGGAAAGCTAGTTTTGCACTCTGAGGACTGGTGGGTCTGCTGCTAAAGGTGCGAAGAGAGAACCTAACTAGACTGTGGTCACTACTTCCGAGTGATTCCCCAACAGATAAGCTGGTCACACTTTCATCTTCAGCGGTGAACACAAGATCAAGTATATTGTTCCCTCTAGTTGGCTCATTCGCTCACTGGGTCAAAAAGTTATCATTAGCAAAGTCCACAAGACACCTACCTTCAGCATCTGCAGTTCTTGCTTCTCAGTTTACTAGGCAATTGAAGTCACCTAAGATCACACTGGTTTTACCCTCGATAACAGCACTCAGTCTTGTGTACTGAAGTTCATCCTTTTCAACATTTTGATGTGGAGGCCTGTACACCAGAACAATCCTATAGATAGAGTTACCTAGATTGAGGTCTACTCCAAGCAGTTCATGTTCTGACCTGATCTTGCATTCAATTGGGTTTAGAAAATCTCTGATGTACAAAAGAATTCCGCCCCCTTCCTGCATGGTTCGGTATTATTGGAACATTCTATATCCAGGTATTTCAAATTCCTCAACATAATCTCTGGTATCACTGTGAATCAAGGATTCAGTGATAGCCACTACATCGAAGCATTCTGTAGACAACAATGCCCGAAGTTCAGAGAATTTATTCCTAATTGACCTGGCATTAAATAATACTACCTTAACACTCAAAGAGCGGGTGGTGGAGTATATTTGACTGTGCCGCCCAGCGGAGGGTTTTACCGTAAACGAGCTTGTTTCCGTGCTCGTTTTCATGCATAAACAAGAGCCAGAGCGTAATACAATATGTATCCCTGAAAGGGCGTTAATTCAGCTTTCCAATGACACCAGAACCATCCTTCTACAATCACTGGTTGTCTTGCAATGATCGTGCAACCGAAGGGCAAAATCGGTAAAATACGGTCATTTTCCTACATTAATACGTGTGAAACGAGTGAGAGAGGGTGGAGTACAAAGGAGTACATCTCAGTAGCTCCACGGCCACCGTGGCGAGCGGTCATGACGTAACCTACGCTCCTCCCACCGCTCCGCTCTCTCTCAGAGCACATTACGTGCTCAAAATTGCACTCGACAATAGCCGTAACCCGCCACATAGGCCACATTTATTTCACTCGACAATAGCCGGGCACCGCCAAAGAAGGATTAAGGATATTCAGGTTTTTCTTAAAACCCCCTAGCTTACCCGGTACGCCGTTTCCCGAAGAGAAAGGGGTATCTGGAGGTAGTGCATTTTCTTGCACATTATTTCTCTGTACACTATCAGAGGTGTTGCACTCTCCTATACTTGGTAAATCCTCACCTGAGGTAGAAGAACCACTATCTAGTGGTTCAGAAATTGGCAACTGAGGTGTAGAGTCTAGAGGGAGTTGCGGGTCATCACTCTACTAGGGAACTCTGTCATTTTTTGAGAGATATTCTTGCTCTCAGAGGGACTAACTCCTTCTTTTGTGGGACCTCTTTTTGGAAGTTTGAGATCAGCTGCTCATGAAGAGAGACCAAGAGAGAGAAGTAGGTGTCTGATGCCCCCCTTATGCCTCATTTCCTGTCTTTTAAGTTTACGCTGTGGGTGTCTGCGTAGATGTAAGTGCCTGTGTATGTGTATGTGTGTGTGTGTGTGTGTGTGTGTGTGTGTGTACGATTGTAAGTGTGTCTGTGGGTGTCTGCGTGGATGTAAGTGCCTGTGTGTGTGTCTTTTTTTTTCTTTTTTTTTTCTTCTATGTGAGTGAGCGAGACAAAAGGCAGAACTGCATGTATCGAGTGCCTCCCCCAGAGTTGAAAGAGTGACAGGGCCAAAATCAAGGGATGTTCGAGCCAAAATGCCTGGACACACAGAGTTTGAAGCAATTTAAGTCATAGGAAGAGGGAAAGACTGATTCTGGGAGAGAGTTCCAGAGCTCAGCAGTTGAATAGAAGAAAGACTGAGAATAACGTTTCACTCTTGGGTTGGAGAGTTGCACAGAGTAGGGGTGGGATTGTGTTGCAAGACAGGTACTACGTACCCTATGGAGAGGAGGTGGTATACACTGGGAAAGCTCTGAGGAACATTGATTATTGTAGTAGCAATAGAATAGCGAGAGAGATGCAACATTGCGGCAAAAAGAGAGAGAATGCAAAGAGTTGGTGAGTGGACAGGAGTTAATGATACGAAAGGCTTTCCTCTCTACTTTGTCTAGGAGTGCGGTGTGAGAGGATCCTCCTCACACAAGTGAACAATACTCAATACAAGGATACACTGTGCCCCTGTACAGAGCAAGAAGCTGTGCAGGGGTAAAGAACCCCTTGAGGTGGTTGAGCACACCCAGCTTCTGGGAGGCTGCCTAGCTTAGCAAGACTGGTAATATGGTCCTTCCAAGTGAGAGCAGAAGAAAAAGACACCGATAATGTTGAGAGAAGATGAAGGATTGATTTTTGTATTGTTGAAGTGTAAGGGATAGTCCTCTGGGAGTTCTGAACGGATAATAAGATAAAGAAATTGGGTTTTGGAAGCATTAAAGGCAACAAGGTTTTCCCTACCCCAATTGGAAATAGTAGTTAGATCAGAAGATAAGTGTTGGATGGCTTCATTACGTTTGTTTTTGAGGGATTGCTGGCTGGGGCGTTCAGGAAAACTAATTGAGTAGTGTAAGGTAGAGTCGTCTGCGTATGAATGGATGGGACTGGAGGTACAGTATGTAAGTGTCTTTTAACTGTGTGTGTATGTAAGTGTATGTGTGTGGGTGTGGATGTAAGTGTGTGTGTGTGTGCCTGTATATTTAAGTGTATATGTGTGGGTGTGTGTGCTTGGATGTAAGTGTCTCTGTGCGTGTGTGGATGTGGATGCGTTTGTACATGTTTATGTACGTGTGTGTGTGTGTGTATGTGTATGCACGTGTAAGTCATTTCCTCTTACCTCACCTCACTTTGTTCATGTTTACTAAAATAAACACCATGCACGTATGTGATTGTATGCTCTTTGTGTGTATGTTTATTTGTGTGTGTGTGTGTGTGTGTGTCTATTTGTCTACATGTGTGTGTGTGTGTGTGTGTATGTGTGTATGTGTGTGTGTGTGTGTGTCTACGTGTGTGTGTGTGCACAAACATTCCCTCTCGCAAAAATATTCTCGATTTTTTTCCAATTCCGCTCCCCCACATCATCCGTGTATATCCCACATCCATTTTTACTTTTTCATCCGTGAACTTATATTTTGTCAGGCATTCCTCTTTGTCTGTGTGTGTATAGCCTATATACTGTATATATATATATATATATATATATATATATATATATATATATATATATATGTGTGTGTGTGTGTGTGTACAGTATAGTATATGAAAATTTTGAAATTTAATTAAGTTATTTCTTTTTACCAAGAGTAGTAACTCCATGTAAAAAACACACACACACACACACACACACACACACACACACACACACACACACACACACACACACACACACACACACACACACACATCCTGGTCAGGGAGAAAAATGTCAATATGTGCGCACGTGTGCTTCTTTGAATATATATATATATATATATATATATATATATATATATATATATATATATATATATATATATATATATATATATATATATATATATATATATATACCGGTATATATATATATATATATATATATATATATATATATATATATATATATATATATATATACTGTATATATACTATATATATATATATATATATTCAAACAAACACACATGCGCAGACAATTTTCTATTATATATTATATATTTTTCCAGACTATTGTATTTTTACGAGTTTTATTTATTTATACTTCTCGCGTATTTATTTGACCTTGATCTTATGTTATTGGTTCTCGTGTGTATTATATATATATATTTTTTTTTTCTCTCTCTCTCTCTCTCTCTCTCTCTCTCACTTTTCAGCACCATAACACCTATTAACCCTTGATTCTGGCTAACCTTAGACTATTTTATGAAGTTTAAGAAGGACCTCGCTTTCTCTCTCTCTCTCTCTCTCTCTCTCTCTCTCTCTCTCTCTCTCTCTCTCTCTCTCTCTCTCTCTCTCTCTCTCTCTCTCTCTCTCTCTCTCTCACACGTTCAAATGTTCCTGTTTAACAAACCTCTTAGACTTCTTCCACGATATCCTCAACCTCTACGATGAGAGTAAAGCTGTAGATATTATATACCTTGATTTTCAAAAGGCCTTTGACAAAGTTCCCCACAAACGTTTACTGCTAAAACTAAAAGCGCATGGAATACAAGACGGTGTGTTGAAATGGATAGAAAATTGGCTCAGCGACAGAAAGCAAAAAGTAGTCATAAACGGTAAGGCATCTAAATGGACCAATGTAAGTAGCAGGGTACCCCAGGGATCGGTACTAGGACCAATTCTCTTTCTAATTTACATCAACGACATAGATGAGGGTCTCACCTGTACAATCTCAAAATTTGCTGACGATACAAAAATTGCAAATAGCGTACTCTCAAAAGAACAAGTTGACGATATGCAACACAATCTAGATAAATTGTCATGTTGGGCCCAAATTTGGCAAATGAGTTTCAAATGCGGATAAATGTAAAGTACTACATATCGGATACCTAAATGAGAAAGCAAACTATTCGATGAATGGCACTCAGCTTAAGAATGTAAACAGAGAAACCGATCTGGGAGTAACAATATTGAGTAACCTAAAACTGAGTCAACAATGTTCAGAAGTTGTTAAGAAGGCAAACAAAATAATTGGCTTTATAGGCAGGTCATTTGAGCATAAATCCAAAGAAGTTATCCTAACCCTTTACAATTCCTTAGTCCGCCCTCTTCTGGAATACTGCGTTCAATCCTGGTGCCCTTATTACCAAAAAGATATAAACAAGCTAGAACGAGTTCAACGTAGAGCTACCAAAATGATACCTAGCCTAAAGAACAAACCATACGAAGAGCGTCTTAGAGAATTAAATATATTTCCTTTAACCCAGCGCAGATTAAGAGGTGACTTAATTCAAGTGTTCAAAATCATCAAAGGCATCGACAATATGAACTGTAGTAAGTACTTCACTATCGACCAATCTAATTACACGCGGGGAAACGGTTGCAAAATTATTGGTAAATCTTTTAACTCACACGAATCTAAGAATTTCTTCTTCAATCGAGTTGTCAACTTATGGAATGGGTTTCCCCGAGACGTTATAGACTGCAGCACCGTTGATTCATTTAAACTCCGCCTAGACAAATATCTCGCATCAAACCCGCGACTGACTGCGTTTGTAAATTAATACCGTAACTTTATTTTATCCTCCCCTCAGTTACTAACCCATCTGTCCCCTACTAACTTCCTAATCCTGCCACGGACATTAGTTCCCTTTCCAATGTTCCCTTACCCACTCTAAACCACTGTTTGGACACTTGATCCTCAGTGTTTTGGAGGACAAGCAGCCTAGAAGGGTTACTAGACCTGTTGTTGCTTGATTTCCTTTGTACTCCTTGTACCTACGTTATTAAAAGGGTTTATTCAGATCGTATCAACCCTTTTGCGTCCTAGAGGTAGATTATGAGCTAAAAATAATCGGCTAACGGTAACCAGAATATGATGAAAATTACGCCATCGTTCTGAAGGGGTTAAAGAGTTTTGTATTGTTTATGTTTTATTAGTTTATTGACATAATTATGTGTGTTTGCAGTTTGCCCAATATACAGTACATCCGTCAATATACAGTACATCCGTCAATATACAGTACATCCGTCAATATACAGTACATCCGTCAATATACAGTACATCCGTCAATATACAGTACATCCGTCAATATACAGTACATCCGTCAATATACAGTACATCCGTCAATATACAGTACATCCGTCAATATACAGTACATCCGTCAATATACAGTACATCCGTCAAGCTTTAAAAAAAAAAACATAAAAAATACAAAAAATAACCAAATCCCCCCTCCGAAATATATGTGTACGTTTTTCGGTAGAACAATGTCCAGGCCAAAGACAGATTCCTCCTTAATTGCAGGCTGCCGATCGCTAACAAGGAGAAATTTGACACCTAAATAGTACGAAAAGTCGTTAGCATGACAACAAATGGTGACGAAAGGTCTTAAAAACGCCAAATTAATGGCGTAAACATCTTAACATTTCAAAACTAATGGGTGTAAGCATGAGGGAGAAGGTGGTCCAGGAAAAAAAAAATTAAGGTCTCTACTAAGCTAACTATTCCTTGAACCATCTTAAATACATCTCTCTCGTGGGGTTTCTTGCTTTTGTTATCCTAACCCTCTTTCCCAAGGGGAAGACAAAAAAAGTAGTTTGTAAGGCCAGACTTCCTAGTACGGACCTCGGGGTATATGTGGTCTCTGTGTATATGTAACTCTATGTAACTATCTCTCTCTCTCTTTCTCTCTCTCTCTCTCTCTCTCTCTCTCTCTCTCTCTCTCTCTCTCTCTCTCTCTCTCTCTCTCTCTCTCTCTTCACCCCTTCCTGAGGTCTCAAACGTGCTTTCAGTACCGGTGCGTATGTATCTAACCCGCATCCTCATTCCTTTTAGTGTGTGTGTGTGTGTGTGTGTGTGTGTGTGTGTGTGTGTGTTTTGTTTGGGCGCCAATGTATGTATGTGTATGTGTATGTTTGTGTGAGTATGGGTGTGTGTGGTGCGTAATTCACATATGCATTAAAAAAAACACGCACAAAAAACAAAACAACAAAATTGAACCCTTTATCATGTAGCCTACAATATTAGGATTCCGCTGTCTTCAAGTGCAATCTCTCTCTCTCTCTCTCTCTCTCTCTCTCTCTCTCTCTCCGCCTAAGGAATTTTAGCGTACATGGGTAAAACTGCAGAGGTAAACTGTATATACCGGTACTGTATATACCGGTACTGTATATACCGGTACTGTATATACCGGTACTGTATATACCGGTACTGTATATACCGGTACTGTATATACCGGTACTGTATATACCGGTACTGTATATACCGGTACTGTATATACCGGTACTGTATATACCGGTACTGTATATACCGGTACTGTATATACCGGTACTGTATATACCGGTACTGTATATACCGGTACTGTATATACCGGTACTGTATATACCGGTACTGTATATACCGGTACTGTATATACCGGTACTGTATATACCGGTACTGTATATACCGGTACTGTATATACCGGTACTGTATATACCGGTACTGTATATACCGGTACTGTATACCGGTACTGTATATACCGGTACTGTATATACCGGTACTGTATATACCGGTACTGTATATACCGGTACTGTATATATTTCCCTTGTTCGACTTCAAACACAAAATGATTAACAATATTTTTTGTTCAGTTCAGATAGAGAGCCCGCAGAGGAATGTTCTCGGGCAGCTTAAGGGGAGGTATTTAGTTTGTTCCCTAGACCTCCATCAAGCTTAAAATGACACCCCCTTGAGTCCCTTGCAAGATATATTTGTACATTTTTCGGTAGAAAAATGTCCCGGCCGAAGGCCGGTTGCTCTTAAATTACAGGCTCGCTATCGCTCGCCAGGATAAAATTGACACCTGAATAGCACGAAAGGTCTTAATATGGGGTGAAAGTTCTTAAAATCGGTTAACTAATGAGGCAAACGTTTTATAATATCAAAAGCAATGGGGCTAAACATGAGGGAGAAAGGGGTCAAGAAAAAAAATCCTTAAGTGGAGTCTCCCCTTAATAGGCGGGGGTTGTGAGAGGAGGAATAATACGGTGAGGATGAGAAGGGATTATAAGAGAGAGAGAGAGAGAGACAAAAAAAGGCTGATAGATGGATACATAATTGTGTGTGTGTGTGTGTCCTATAGCTAAAATCCTATATGTTTTCCCTCCACTATGAATGCTTCACTATTGCACGCCTGTAATACTAGCTACGGTATAACCTACACACATTATAGTCCGTTCATTCTAGGTTGGGCAGAAATCGCAACATACAACCTCTCATAAATACAAAAGGACTAGAGTAATCGACCTAATATTTCTACCACATAGGAAGATTGGCTAGAGAATAGGTGTGAACATCGACAGCTCATTTGCTATAGCCCTTTTTGAGTTACAGAAGCTAGAGGTTTACGATTTCTGGCCAACCTAGAATGAACGGACTATAGTAGAATCCTTCCAATCACTGGTTGGCTATAGACCATTCGTTATAGGTTGGCCAAAATTCTTGATAACTCAAAAACTCATAAACGACTGGAGACATCGAGCGAATATCTTTATCATTTGGGAAGAGTCAACCAGGGCAGGGAATAGGTGTGGAAAAGTACAGCCCACTTGCTCTAGCCCTTTTTGAGTTACAGAGGTTAGGGACCAGGATTTTTGGCCAACTTCTATTGAATTAACTATAGTATACATACCGTATACGGTACCTGCTTCACCGCTGGGGGGTTACGTTTACACGGGGCTTTATTAGCTAGGAAGGGGCTCGGTGTGTGCGTGAGAGTCAGTAAGAGAGAGTGAATGAGATAGAGAGAGAGAGTGATTTACAAGGAATAGTTAGTATCTCAGAGACCTTGCAGTATTTTTAAAACTTCATTGAGTTGACCTCGTAGTCTGCGTGTCTCCAACGGGAAGAGATCAAGAGCTCTCAACCGGTCCTCATAGCTCATTCTTGTAAGCGATAAAATAAGCTTTGTAGCCCTAGCTTGCACGCTTTCAAGTCGCTCTATATCTTTCCTTTTCCAAGTCAGTCACGTCCAGAGTCATTCCCAATAGTGAATACCCTGAATTGGGGTTTGCTTGGCCGATATGCATGACTTTGCCCTTTTCCAAGTTTAAAGGCATCTGCCATGTCTCCGACCACTCACCCAGTCTGTTGAGGTCCATCCTGAGCTGTTCAACCCCTTTGGGGTCTTTCACATTCATTCCAAGTTTTATGCCATCTGCAAACTTGGAGATCACACTCACCAGACCAATATCAATGTCATTGACATAATGATAAACAGTAGTGGGCCAAGGACAGATCCCTGTGGAACTCCAGAAGTGACTGAAGTCCACTCAGAAGAAACACCATTGATTACCATTTGTTGTTGTCTACCTGTTAGCCAACTTTCTATCCAATTTGTGACCTCTGCATGGATACCTAGCGCACTCACTTTTGACATTAGCCTGCAATGAGGCACTTTGTCAAAAGCTTTTTGAAAATTTAAGTAAAGGATGTCTATGACTCTACTTTTGTCATACTCACTCAGCATTTCATGGAAAAATTCCAGCAAATTGGTAAGACATGATCGGTGTCGCCTGAATCCATGTTGGGAATCTGTAATTAAATTGTGGATTTCTAAGTAGTCAACTATCTTGTCTACTAGTATCCCTTCCAAAAGTTTTACTATGATAAAGTCAAGCTAATTGGCTGATAATTCTTGGGACACTTGTGATCCCCTTTCTTAAAGATTGGGGTCACATTGGCCAGTTTCCAGGGATTTCTCAATTTTCTAGTGTGAGAGAGAGAGAGAGAGAGAGAGAGAGAGAGAGAGAGAGAGAGAGAGAGAGAGAGAGAGAGAGAGAGAGACTGAAGTACACACATAGAGAACCCTGTGCATGTGAGATTTATGACTGTGCGAGGGTCAGAGACCGAAAACAATAGCAAAAAGTGTGTATTTGTGTTAAAGGGGGATGGGCTGGTTTTACTGGCCCCCTTCTTACTCATCTTGAGCTCCACTAGTTTTCAGATTGTAAGAGGTTCGCCCCACTACTTTGTCGATATTAAAAACTTTCGTCCCATTTTTATATCAATATCAAGACCTTTCGTGTTATTTAGGTGTCGATTTTTTCCTGGCGAGCGATAGCAAGACTGTCATTTTAAGAGAAACCGGCCTTCGCTTCGAGGCCGTTGTATTTTTCTATCGAAAAATGTACAAATTTATCTTGAAAGGGGGTCTAGGGGGTGTATTTTACTGGTTGATGGAGGTCTAGGGAGGAAACAAACAAATAGTGAATATATAAATAAAAATATCCCCAAAATAACCTCTGTGGTATTAATCTGACCTCCAAGGCTAGCAACTGTGTGTGTAGTGTTCCTCTCTAGCCATATTAACCCGAGAGTACCAGCGACGTCTGTTACATTATATTCTAGCTACATTTAGACGATGTTATGCAGCTTAGGAAGGATCTATGGTAGTTAAAAAGAGGTTAATGGAGATAGTTCGAAACTTTATAATTGCTAGAGATCCATCCTAAACTGCAGGAAATCGCCTAAATATACCAAAGAAAAACATTAAAAAGACGTTGCAGGTACTCAAAGGGTTAACCCGCGAGTGTGTGTAACTATATAGTGTGTCTAAACCAATGTGTACACTCGCGCCGCAAATATTTATACTCCTGCTCTTCTTCTTATTAGTCACAGCCAACTAGAGACCCTGTGTACAAGAGAGATCGCTCAACTTTTTCCTGGGTGTTTGGCCTATGTCTCTATGTGTATTAACTTTATGTTTTTAGTTTCCTCTAGATCACCATCAAGCTTTAAAAAAAACACCCCCTAGACCCCCTTTTTAAAGATAAATTTGTACATTTTTCGGTAGAAAAATGTTCCAGCCGGAGACCGGTTCCTTCTATAATTACAGGCTCGCTATCGCTCGCTAGGAAAAATTTGATAGCTAAATGACACAAAAGGTCTTAATATTGAAAAAAAAATGGGGTGAAAGGTCTCAAAATCGCCAAACTAACGGAACGAACGTCTTAAAATCTCAAAACTAATATGCTAACCATAAGGGAGAAGGGGGTTCAGAAAAAGCGGCTACCTCCCCCTTAACCCTTTCCCTGCGGGAGACGTTCCCGAACGCCATGGCAATTTACAGTAATCTACAGGCTTTTAAAGCCTCTTAAAGCCTGTAAAATCGAGTGCAAGGGAGCGGGAGCACGACAGGCCACACGTCCTTCTCCCAGCCAGGCAGCTATGGCACTGAGAGCTCTGAGTCAGAGTCTCGCGAGATATACAGTGCTGCCAAAGGCAAATGTAGCGAGAATTGCTAATTTTAGCGAATGTCTATGGTAGCGCTACGGGTGAACCCCGTGAGCTACGAAGCTCGTTCTGGCGTCATTTTGAAGCTATTTTTTTCTAGTTTTCGGCTGAATACATTCCATTTCATTCAGAAACTTGCCTAATAAATCAGGAGTGCCTTAATGAGCCCTAATATGGCGGAAATAGGTGGAAATATGCCCGCAGCGTAAGTGTTAAACATCGTCAAATCTTTCCCTACCCAGATTGACCCTTATACAGATAAACGATAAGGGTCAATCTGGTGTTCATGGGTTAATGCCACTGGTATCATTAAGCCGGTATCACACGAGAGCTTATATAGTCAACATTCGATAATCAACATTTTTCTGGCAACATTTCTGGTTTATATTGCTCAGGTATCGGAAACTAGACTGATGATGGATGCATTTGGTTAATAGAAATATTGTAAATGTTGACATCATAAGCTGCCAGACCAGTGTTGAGGATAAATGTTGAGGGAAAAAACGCTCGTGTTATATCGACTTTAGCATGTTTGCACACTAAAATATGTCCATGTCCATAGGACCATAGCTAACATACTGTACAAGTGCAGATTGAATGTTGGTGCAAGATATATAATTTGGACTTTGATTATAAATTCGACATACAAGGTAGGGGTGGCTAGACAGATGAGAAGAAGTTGTCTCAATGGGTAGAGTGAAGAGAAGTGTAGAGAGGAAAAGGGAAGAATATTTTATATTTAACTCCGAAACTATATTATGTCCTGTACTTGTATGTGTAATATTGGTATAGATATAAGCTATTTGACTGTAAAGTGAGGCTAACAATACTAAAGGTAGCGCCAACGAACTTGACAATAATCTTGACCCCTTAACTTCTTACAACTCAAAATGAATGAAAGCAAACGGGCTGAAATTTCTCTCATTTGGGAAGAGTCTGCCAGGTAATAGGTGTGGATATTTACAGCTAGTTTGCTCTAGAGTCTGGCACAAATCTTTAATTTCTAAACTACCCTCCTTCGGTTTCTATCCCTCCATCCGTGCCTTTGTCTCTAATTACCTTTCCGGCCGTTCCATAGCTGTTGGTTGTCGACGGCCATCGCTCACTTTCTCATACTATCAACTCCGGTGTTCCTCAGGGCTCTGTCCTATCTCCTATTCTCTTTTTAATTTTCATAAATGATCTTCTCAACTGTACCTCTAGTCCCATCCATTCATACGCAGACAACTCTACCTTACACTACTCAATTAGTTTTCCATAACGCCACAGCCAGCAATCCCTCAAAGACAAACGTAGTGAAGCCATACAACACTTATCTTCTGATCTAACTACTATTTCCAATTGGGGCAGAGAAAACCTTGTTGCCTTTAACGCTTCCAAAACCCAATTTCTCCATCTATCTACCTGTCCGGAACTCCCAACGGACTACTGGTATCCCTTATTCTTCAACAATACAAAAATCAATCCTTCATCTTCTCTCAATATTCTTGGTGTCTCTTTTTCTTCTGCTCTCACTTGGAAGGACCATATTACCAGTCTTGCTAAAGCAGCCTCCCAGAAGCTGGGTGTGCTCAACCGCCTCAAGGGATTCTTTACCCCTGCACAGCGTCTTGCTCTGTACAGGGGCACGGTGCGTCTTTGTATTGAGTATTGTTCACATATGTGGGGAGGATCCTCTCACACTGCACTCCTAGACAAATTAGAAAGGAAGGCCTTTCATATCATTAATTCACGCCCACTCACCAACTCTCTGCAAACTCTCTCTCTTCGCCGCAATGTTGCATCTCTCTCGCTATTCTATCGCTACTACAACATTCACTGCTCCTCAGAGCTCTCCCAGTGTATATCACCTCCTCTATATAGGGTACGTGGTACCCGTCTTGCAACACAATCCCACCCCTACTCTGTGCAACTCTCCAACCCAAGAGTGAAACGTTACTCTAAGACTTTCTTCTATTCAGCAGCTGAGCTCTGGAACTCTCTCCCAAAATCAGTCTTTCCCTCCTCCTATGACTTAAATTGCTTTAAACTCCGTGTGTCCAGGCATTTTGGCTCGAACGTCCCTTGATTTTGGCTCTGTCACTCTTTCAACTATGGGGGAGGCACTCGCTGCAGGCAGTTCTGCCTTTTGTCTCACTCACATAGATAAAAGAAAAGAAAAAAGTCCTTTTTGAGTTACGAAGAGGTCAGGGATCGAGATTATCGTCACATTCGTTGGCGCTACCTATATTGGCACCAAGATGGCCGATCTCTGTGACTATAGGATCTCCATAACAACAAACAGAACTCTACACCTCGGCTTAGCTTGGCTTGTAGTGAGTTTGTTATCCTTGCCTTTAGGACCGGCCTTTGTATCGGCTCCACCTCTGGCTCCCAGTGTGTAGTGGAGGTGGAATAACAAACCTGCTTTTATGTACAACTGAGGAGTCTTTGTGAGTTCTGTTGCGAGTTACTGATATTATCTCATAACAAAAATATTATCATTGATCGGAAATAGATTCTTTGTAATCTCTCTCTCTCTCTCTCTCAGCCTGTGTATATATATATATATATATATATATATATATATATATATATATATATATATTTGTTACTTCCTATTTTTATGTGAAAAGCGAGCAAAACATTCAAGACCGCCTGTTACTAAATATAGAGTCCGTTCACTTTGAAAGAGTGATCAAAAGCCAAATTCAAGATATGCTAGTCAAAAATATCTGGACACACAAAGTTTTAAGTTTAATTCATAGAAAGAGCGAGAAAAATTCATTATAAGTTGTATATCGTAAAATATTAAAAGCTGTAGGCTGAATGTCTAGGGTAGATTTTGATGCCCTTGAATCCAGTTAACGAGAACAACTAGGGCCTAATGATGCAACAAGTATGGGTTGGGAAGATCAGCCAGGGAATAGGTGTGGAAATTTATATCCCATTTGTTTCAGAGGTTAGGGGTCAAAATTACTGGCCTAATTATAGTGAATAGACTATAGTGGTGGGTGGTGTTAGTGATGAGGAGTGGTGTGTGATGATAGAATAGGAGAAAGAGGACGTGGTGTTAAGGCCTGGTGTGATAGAGGCTGGTATAGGGCAGCTAGTAGTGGTGTGGTGGCTGGTATATTAGTGTTAAGGGATGGTGTGTGGTGATAGAATAGGACCCGGTGTTGAGAAAAAGGACGTGTTAACCTATCCGCGGCGAGACTCCAATTCGTTAAACGTCATGTGGAGCTAAGCTATTGCATTAATTTCTGACGAAAATCGTCATTACCAGATAAATATCGTTATTATTTATTCATATGCGCCTATTTTATGTTTAATATGAAGATAGTTACATGTTACAACAATAAAACAAGTGGGAATAATATTTGGGTGGTGACAAACACGAAATATTGCCGAGCGGTTCATTCATGGAGATGACAGAGAGGGAGACTGCACCCTCCCTTCACGAGCTCTCGAGCGAGACTGGAGGCAGTGCAGGCTAGTCTGTGTGTCTGTGTGTCTCTCTCTCTCTCTCTCTCTCTCTCTCTCTCTCTCTCTCTCTCTCCTCCCTCCACACCCCTCCCTTTTGACCTTGAAACCGGGTAGGGAGTTTTGGAGCTATAAATAAACCGATAATCACAGGAATAAGAGAAAAATAGGTGATAATTGAGGGCGGGGGGGAAAGGGGGGAAGGGAGGAATTTGGACACATGTGGAGGAATGGTAAAATGTATGGAGAGGAATTATCTCACATATTTACACATTCCTTTGTTTTGAGTGACAGTGGGATGTTTGGAAAGACTTTTTTTAGGTCATTGCTCATATGAGAACGCTCGCCCACCTAGGGTTCAGACTCATATGAGGACGCTCGCCATTCCTGGGTTAAAGGTTGATTCCAGGGATAAAACTAATTCAAACTACCATGTCCATTTAAATCTGGTAGTTTTTAGGGTTATGATAGTGCAAAACTTTCATCATTTTGTCCTAACATAGAAATATAGCTTAGCTAACTTATTTTATGTTGCGATAATTGGTGTGTTTACCATGACTTCACAGGATACAATGGCGGGAATACTCAACATGGGAGGTGGAAGAATCTGTGGTCTTTTTGATGAGAGAAACTCTTAAAAATTGTATGAATGTGCACAGCTCAACATTTGGCTTCACCACTGTCTGGTCAAGGGACCGCGATATTTTAATTAACAGAAAACGATACTTTCATTAAGAAATAGGCCTTAGAAGCGACCTCCCTTAACGTTGGACCAGGATAAACACTTGAAACACTGCCTGTATGTTTATTGTTGGCGAGATTGGATTATTTCTTGGTGTGCAACACCATTTTCAGGACCTTGTTCGATCTTTTGCAGATCTTAAATACTGAATTAAAGGGTTGTGATTCAGAAAACAACATGGTTGACGCAGGACATTGACTCGACAGAAATATTCCCCCCCTCCCTTTAACATGACAGTAATACATAAAGACCGATTGCCGGAGGCTGGGAAAGGTGGTGGTGTACTGATTGCCACCAAACCTGGCCTCACAGTTAAACACAGACCGGACCTCGACACAGACTGTGAAATAGTCTGGATCCAACTCCAACTTTACAACTGTAAATCACTCCTTCTCGCTGCTTTCTACAGACCACCTTCTTCCAACACTGATTACCCGTACTTAAACAACCTTCACATATCCTTATCACGTATTAACGCAGACAAACACATATGGATCTCAGGTGATTTTAACCTCCTGACATTGACTGGACTGCCATCTCCCCCCTCGATCCTCCTGACGCTGACACTCCTGATCCTATCATTCCCCACACTAACAGACGCCAACTACACGACACCTTCATAGACACCATCAATACATTCTCACTTTCACAAACAGCCTACTCAAGCCAACACGAACACAAACCTTAACTCGCCCTGGTGGCGACGGCGGCCCTTCTACCACATCTCACACCTTAGACCTATTTCTCACTAACAACATTCTTCACATAACAAACACACAAGTTGTTCCAGGACTGAGCGACCATGACATTGTACTTGTTGACGCTGAGTCGGTCCCCGACCAACTAGACAAAAACAGCAACCAGAGCTGACTTAGACGCGATCAAACATGACTTGACTAAATTCAAAAATTACTTTTTTATAACAGACCCACACACAAGACCCCTCTTAACAAATTGGAATAGCTTGCAACACACCATCCATACAGCCATGAACAAATACATACCACAAAAAAAAAACATCAAGTAGATATACTCTTCCATGGTTCACGCAGACATCGCAAAAAACAAAGACTTTATAAATGCGCGCAGACACAACACACCTGCCAACTGGACTGCGTATCCATCACACCAAAAAACATTTGCCAAAAACATAAAAAGGCGGAACGCACACACATAGCTTTTTATCTCGCAGACGTCAGAAACAACACCAAACATTTCTTTAAAAACAAAAAATTCAAGTCGTGCAGACAGGATACCACCACCATCACATCACTTAAAGACAACAACAACACTCTACAAACCACTCCAGAACACAAAGCACAGATACTCAACACTCATTTCCAATCAGTATACACACAAGAAAATAACCAAATACCTAATATGCCAGAAAACCCCTACCCACCCATACCCCACCTAGACATAACGACTAACGGCACACAGAAACTACTAGGGACACTTGACACAAACAAACCCACTGGTCCTGACAACATCCCTGCCTTCATCCTTAAAAATTGTGCCTCAATCCTTGCCCCCATCCTGCAGAGCATCTTCACCCAGTCACTTCACACAGGCATCCTTCCACCTGACTGGCTTTGTGCGAACATCACTCCCCTCTTCAAGACAGGTGACAGGACTGACCCAAAGAACTATAGACCCATCTCACTCACATCCATCCCATGCAAAATTTTAGAACACATTACCGGTATACATAAACACATTATGAATCATCTTGACGCAAACAACATCCTTACTGATACACAACATGGATTTCGGCCCAAAAGATCATGCGAATCGCAACTCATTGCCACATATCATGACTTGACTAAACAACTGGACCGACGAGACATTAAACAGGTTGACGCTATTGTCCTCGATTTCGCCAAAGCCTTTGACAAAGTTCCCCACAAAAGGCTTCAGCATAAATTAGCTTTCTATGGTATAACTGGACCTACTCTTCACTGGATCACTAATTTCCTTACAAAATGGACTCACACGAGTACTCCTTGACGGCTCTTCCTCAGACTCTGTCCCTGTTTCTTCTGGTGTCCCACAAAGCACCGTTCTTGGCCCTCTTCTTTTCCTTTTTTATATCAATGGCCTTCCTCTGTCAACACCTAACTCTTCTACTAGACTATTTGCCAATGATAGTTTGATCTTTAGGCCCATACAGACTAGCGACGGCTGTGGACTTATCCAGCACGACTTAAACGCTCTCAAACATTGGAAGAACACCTGGCAGATGTCTTTCCGCCTCGACAAATGAAAACTTCGCTGCTTTACCCGCTCCCGATCACCCATCACATTCAATTACACATTACACAACCAACCACTAGAATCAGTTCCTTCATACAAATATCTTGGTGTCCACCTCCCCACCAACTTAAGGTTCAACACCCACATTCATCACATACAAAGTCAGGCAAACCGCACACTAGGGTTCTTGAGGAAAATTTACACAATTGTACACGAGACATCAAACACATAGCATATAACACCCTTGTTCGCCCAACACTGGAATACTGCACCGCAGTTTGGAATCCATACACATAATCTAACATTAGCACACTTGAAAAAATTAACACAAAGGCAGCCAGGTTCATCACACACAATTACACGCAAACCCCAGGCATCACAACCCGTATCAAACAACAAATAAACATGGAAACCCTTAACATACGAAGACTCAGGCACAGGCTCACAGTAATGTATAAAATCACACACAATTATATTGACATAAAAAAACATGAATACCCGGTACCTACACAACTCAAACACCCGCAACACTCCACTCGTAATACACACTCTCTTAAGTACCAAACATATCACACTAATACTGACTTCTACAAGCACTCATTCTTTCCACGAACCATACAGGATTGGAACAGCCTCCCAGAAAATATAATTAATAGCCCTAAACTATATACATTCAAACACAGAATAAATGAACATTTCGCCACTTAAGATGCACATCACACACACGCACACGTCATAAACCCTTCACTTAGCTGTCCCCATCATATATACTGACCCCCCATCCTCCACCCTAATACCCTTATACCGGTATGTGTGATATGCGCAAGTCCAGCGCCCTACACATTATGAATGGAGATCGAGATCAGACCTTTCCACATGAGTGTATTAAGTTTGATAGAGAGGTCTAGCTAGGAAACACATGAATATATTAATAAATATATAAATAGACCCAAAAATAACCACTACCCCCTTAACCCTTTCTCTGCGGGGTGTTTTGGGCTATTTAGGACATATTCAGGCACTCCTAAATGATGAATCAAGCATCTGCATTAAATTAACTGTATTCTGCCGAAAACTAGGCGAAAATACCTTCAAAATGAGACCAGAACGGGCCTCGTAGGTGGCCTGGTTCACCCGCAGCGGTGCCATAGAAACTTGGGAAACCCGCTATTTATTAGCACTCGCTCGCTCGGCAACACTGTTGTGAGAGACAGTGAGAGACCCGCGCGAGACACAGTCTACCTCAGTGGGCCGCTGGCTGCTCTGAAGGTCAGAGGTGGGCCCCTCACGCTCCCGCCCACTGACACTCGATTTTTACGTTTTTTACAGGCTTTTAAAGCCTGGAAATTGCTGCAAATTGCCAGGACGTTCCAGAACGTCACCCGCAGGGAAAGGGTTAAGGCCTATAATAGGAGCAGGTATAGTGGATAGTGGTGCTGGAGTGTGTGTGTGTAAAATTGTGTATAAGTGTGTGTAACAACGACTACGTGTGTGTGTGTCTCAGTGTGTACGTGTGTGTGTATATACTGTATATACCGGTACGGTACCGTATATAAAACTGCATGTACGTTATAAAAATCTAACTAAGTAATGTAAAGAAGTAATGTAGCGAAAGGCATGCTCTGGGAGGGTGAGGGTGAGGGTGGTGGTGGTGATGTTGATGTAGCTGTGGAAGGAAGTATTCACAACACACACACACACGCACTCACTCTCACACTCTCTCTCTCCATGGCCCTTCCTTCCTTCCTTCCTTCCTTCCTCTCCACTCGTTTCACTCTCTGCCTCTCCCCTAGCCATGGAAAAAGACAATAGAGGTGGTGTTGATGATGACACAAATATAGTTGGTCACGTCCCTACATTACAGTTTGTTTATTTTTAGCTGACGGTAAATTGCCTTGTCCTCATCTTGATTATTCAGTAATTACAAAAATTGTGTTGGTTATTATGAAAACATAATATTAATGATGCAGACTTATTATTATTATTATTAGTAGTAGTAGTAGTAGTAGTAGTATAGACAGTTACACATTAATTGTAGTTTCATGTTTTTCCAATACCGGTAAGTATCGACAAATCCGCTGCTAGGCTACCCGGTAGGGATTGAATTTTCCGTCAAGTGAACCTAAAAAACACTACCGGTATTAGATTGGAGGGCATGAGGGCGGCATTTCCGTCTGAGCGAGGGTATGCAGTTAGCCTACTCATTTGTTCCTCATTGTACAGTTGCCCACATAAGTTCTGTCCCTTGTCGTGATCTTGTGTATGAAAGTGAAATCAGTACCGGTATTAATGAATTGCGAGTGTGGTTTCTTTTAATTATTAGTGGGCTTGCACAAGAAACTACCGTACACTCGTAATTCAATAATGCACATTACCGTATATCTCCATGTATAAGATCACAGAATGCAACAGAACATAATATTATGCAAGGGACTGCAGTTTTCAAAAAGAGGCTCCAGTCCGGACGCTATTCTTAACTTACAGTGTGCTGGCTTAACCCGGGAACAGCACCGAGACTCTTAAAGAGGTTTTACTGGGCGAAGGCGACGGGACTCTTAAGATCCAAGGCCTAAAAACAAGCCTTTTAACCCAGCAAGTGCGGCAAGACTTATATAAGTTTCACTGGTGCGCTGCGGGAAGCCTTATAAAATCCAAGGCCTAAAAAAAAAAAAATTTAAATCAGCCCTGTATTTTTTTTTTTTTTTTTTTTTTTTTTTTGCCCCTTGGCCATGCCAAATATCACTCCTCCACATCCCCTCCTTCCACCCTTCCCCCCCCCTTCAATTATCACCTATTCTCCCTGTTATTCCCTTATTCTTAGGTATATATTCGTGCTAACATTAGCGAGTTGGTAGCAGGGCGTGGTCATCTGTGTTACCAAGCGTGGGAAAGAGCGAGACAGAGTCTACCACGCAACAGTGTCTCTCCAGCCGTCTTCACGGCTGGCTGGCTGGCAGGCTGGCTGGCAGGCTGGCTGAGCCATACGTTATGTAACTCCCGGCCTCTATCGCCGATTTTGACCATCCAAACGCTGTTTCCGCTTGTTTTATTGCTGTAACAGGTTATTACCTTTATAATCAACGTAAAATAGGCGCATATGGATAAGTATTAATGCTATTTATGGTACGATGACGATTTGAGTGTAGGAAACACTCTAAATACCTCTGCACAGGGAGGGGTGGCCAATACCCCCCCCCCCCCCCCCCCTGCGCACTTAAGAGGTTAAAAGACCCCAGTAGCACTCAAAACAAAGGAATATGTGATTAGGGGATAATTCCCCTCCATACCTCCTATCACTCCTCCACATATGTCAAACCCCCCCCCCCCCCTTTCAATTATCACCTATTTTTCCTCTTATTCCCTTGTTTATCGGTTTATTTACCGTGCCAATATCTCCCACCCGGTTTCAAGGTCATCTGGGACGCATATAGAGAGAGTGGCAAGAGAGAGACAGCACTAGCGAGACATCAGTCTGGCTTCAGGTATCTAAGGGGAAGGGTGTATGTCTCGTGCGCCTCTCACCTCATGACTGGAGGGTCGGCACTAATTCATCTTTTTCACCCCCCAAATACTATTCCCACTTGTTTTATTGCTGTTACATGTTAATATTTTCATATTAAACATAAAATAGGCGCATATAAATAAGTAATACCGGTAACGATATTTACGGTACCGGATAATAACGATTTTAGGCGGGAATGAACCAAAATTTGCTCGCTTGGCGGGTACTTTTAAAAACCAATGGCGTGCGCTTGCCTGGTTAATAATCCAGAAGGGTTGATAGCCTTTGAAGTCTTATTTGGTATTTATCAAGGAAACCGGCCACGAATTTTCCTGGAAATTTGGAAGTCACCCATCGAATGAACATAACCTATACTTCATATTAATATATGTTTCAACCTTCGGTAAAACCTATTTAAAAAGCGGTAACAACATGTCTTCGTACCTTTAAAATGTTGTGAAGACTCTCCTATAAACGGCGGTGTTTTTTTTTCAGCCATTTTTATGTGGCCTGGGAGCTCTTTTTCCCAACCTGTGTGCTTTCACGCCATCTGCCAACCTTCTTGGTAAGTACATCTTCTCAATAAGGTACGCAAGTACGATAGCTTAATTAGGTTACGTTTTTGGTAGCATTCAAGGAGACTACATCAGGACTCTTCTTCTTCTTCTTACCTCTGATCAGGTATAGGCTATCCTAGTGTTTACTAGCCCTATACCCCTTTGAAAGGACATTAGCCTAACCTAACAATCTTACCTAACCTATCCTAATATTATGGGTGGGGGCTGCCGCCCCCACACCCCCGCTATTTGACATCTTTGACAGATTTTTGGTATTTTTCTGTGAGATCGGGTTTTTTCAAGTGTCGATAACGAATTTGCTCCATGCGGACTATAATGAGAAAAATATGGCGAGTCTATTGGTTCCTATTTTCCCTAATAAATTGTTTCTAATAAGGCGGATGTAGTATCCTTGAAGATTATCACGTTTTTTTGTTAGTTTGTTGTTTAGTTAGTTTAGGTTAACTTTCGCCAAATATTGGCACGGGTTTTGCACATTTCGGGTTTTATGGGTTTAAAAAACATGAAACCCCGAGCCAACTTTCGAAATTCAATTACTGACTTTTTTTTCTTTTGCAAAATGCAAAAACCCGAGCCAACTTTCGCCAAAACTTGGCTCGGGTTTTTCCATTTTAAGGTTTTTTAAATTTTCAATATTTTAAATTCAGAGTTCTTCCAATATTACCCCTATTTTCGCCTTTTACCCCTCAATTTCCCTGTACTTCATAGCCCTCCCCACTATCGGGAGCCGTATCTTAAGATTGTTGGATAATGGGGAAAACGGTTTTTCCGGAGATTCTAATTAATGACAACCACTGAATAATGATGAAAACTAGCTAAAACCAAAAAAAATAAAATCACGAAATAAAAGTTGGCCAGTTTCCTTGATATTTTCCTCTTATTTTAACTAACTAGAACATATGGGGGCAACTGTACCGTACATATATAACCAAAAAGACCATTTGTTTTATTAATCTGTTATTCTGGTACCACGTAAAAATAATACCGGTACCGGTACCGTAGACTACCGAAGCATGATTAGGCTATAGGAAAAGTGAGACAAAGTACGGTACCGGTACCGGTAATAATTTTGATGACTGTAATGCCTCGAAGCAAGGAATGGGACAGAGGAACTAGTAGAGGGTCAGGAGGGGAGCTGGAGGAGATATGATTTCTTAACTTGTACGTACAGTTGTCTACAATAATCGGCATGCACTCCGTGATTTTATGTTTGCAAGGAAAAGTAGTTTGAATTATGACTGTACTGCTTTGAGAGTGAGAGTGAGTGAGTAGTACCGTAATGAAAATAAAGCCGTCTTACTTGTGTTGATACACTGTCAGTCTTTGTGGCTTCTTCTCAGCCCCCTCTTTCTTATTTCTTTTTTCCTATCCTTCTGTCTCTACTTCTTCCTATCCTTCTTCTTCTTCCTCTTATTATTATTCTTAGTCTTCCTCTATTGTTCTAACTCTCTCTTTTTCTCCTCTTTGTTTTCCTTCTACTTTTTTCATGACACGACATGAATGTAAAACTTGTAAAACAAACAAACAAAAACAAGAACCACACAATATAAAGACAAAGTAATTTTAAAAAATTAGGAGGGTGCCCAACCCCGAAAGGGGTTGAAATAGGGGAGCTATCCCCTCGCCAAAGGCAGCTTTCTAGGGCCTTTCCTAGCTGATGCTGAGAGGATTGGGTTCTAGTCATGTGGTGATGGGCTGGTCTATCAGAGTGAGAACTGAGCGATCTCTGCCATACCCATAGCTTACTCTGACTGTTCCTTGTACTTATATATTCTCTAGATCTCAAGTGACGGTGTCTCTTCCGTGGATTGACCTCCCAATCTATCAAGATTGGAAGCGAAAGCGTCACATTTTTCCTTTGCCCCTCAACTTTCTCTTCATAATTGCTGAGGGGCACAGGGCCCTGGGTGGGGCTTTGGTTTCCCTGGCGTTTCCGCACCCTCCTCAGCTCCCCGCCATGGAGTGGCTTCGGTCACCCAGGCTTTATTGTGGTAAGCAGGGAGGGTTCTGTGGGGGCGCTCGGTTGTGGCCTTGGCTTTGCTCTGGGCTTCGGGGCTGTTCGGCCAGGCAGCTTGGGGAACAACAACAACAACAACAACAAAATTACTATGTGGAAATAACGCATTGAAGATTTAGCAAAACAATATAATGCAATTAAAAAGAAAACACAAAAGTTTGATCGCTTAAGGGGGTAGTGCTTATTTGTTGGTCTATGTATTTATTTATTAACATACTGTATGTTTGAGCTTCCTCGCTAGACCTCCATCAAGCTTAAACAAAACACCCCCTAGACCCCCTTTCAAGATAAATTTGTACTGTACATTTTTCGGTAGAAAATTTTCCCGGCAAAGGCCGGTTCCTTCTAAAATTACAGGCTCGCTATTGCTCACCAGGAAAAAATCAACACCTAAATGGCACGAAAGGTCTTAATATTGACAAAAATGGGGCAAAAGGTCTCGAAATCGCCAAACGAATGGAGCGAACGTCTTAAACCCCCCAAATGAATATGCTAAACACGAAGGAGAAGGGGATCCACTAAAAGAGACCACTACACCCTTAGCAATTAAGGAAGGGGACAGAGGTAGTAAGGGGTATGGAGAGCTATCGGTACCGTCCGTACCTTTTATCAGTGTTCTTATATTGGTTTTCTTCTTCATTTGTAATATGTTTGTAACCTCGCAAATAAACATGATTTCGATTCCATGCCAGGAACAATAACATTTAATTGTACGTAACGTACTCACGTCACACGTGTATTTGTGAGTTTCCATTGATAATGTGTGCATATATATATATATATATATATATATATATATATATATATATATATATATATATATATATATATATATATATATGCCCTATATTGTGTGTGTGTGTGTGAGTGTGTGTGTGTTTGTGCGCGTATTTATATGTATGTGCAAGTATACCGTACGTACCGTACCGTATAAATGGGTGTGTGTAAACGAATGAAAGAGAAAGAGATAATTACATAGATACACAGACTGCACAGACCTTGCGGCCCCTACTAGGCAGTCCGGACTTAATTCTAACAAAATTTGCTACTAAGTGGAAGGTAAGGCTAGCCGCTAGCAAATGAGAAGCTTCTCTCCCAATCCACCACCAGAGAGATAGCTCCACGTAGGCTACCGTAGTTGAAGTAACAGTATGAGACAGCCTGGAAGATAGGAAGGATCATATGTCTGGACCACTGGGAAGACAGGAAGGATGATAATTGAGTCAATTGACTACACTATAGGCCTTCCTGGACTTAATTAATGAAATAGCATAGGCTACGTTACTTTAATTTGTGTTATTTTAAATCATGCCATGTTTTTCAAATGATGGATAGACTAGACGAATTACTTAAGGTATGCATGTATATGTATATAGCCTACAGTACTCAGGCACAGTAGTAGGCTACCCCATAGCTGGGAGTAGCCGACTCGATACAGAGCCTGAATAAGCTGCTGCCTGAACAGAAACCTTAAATGTTCCAATTCATAGGGTCAAGGACCACTTTCGCGTTCCCTCGCCCCGTTTTCCGTTTTGTTTAGTGGGTGCATTTTACAAGGGGAGGAGGATTCCTAGCCCCCGCCCCTACTTAATAACTTGATTTACTTACTTAATAACCTATTATTACATAGGCTAATTACTTAATAACCTATGGCTATATAACATATGTGTTCAGACAAATCCACTAGCTACCTAGGCCTAACCCTACGCATATAACTATAGCCTAGATGTATAGCCTAGTTTACGTGTCTTTCCTTTCGACATGAAATTACAATGGACAGGAAAGTCATAGAGGCCTACTGCGAGATATATATATATATACCGGTATATATATATATATATATATATATACAGTATAGCCTAGGCTATACCGTAGGTCCGTAGCGTATCATATATTCACACACGTAGCCTATACAATCATACAAAATATAACCTACAACAGTGGCAAAGTCGAGTTTGTTTTAAATTGTCTGAAATGTTTAGGCTATAGGCCTAGGCCTACACGTAGCCTAACTTCTGCCTAAGTGTTCAGTCTTGGATCAAATTTACAGAATAAGAACCTTGTCAATA
Source organism: Paralithodes platypus (assembly GCA_032716605.1). Classification (NCBI taxonomy): domain Eukaryota; kingdom Metazoa; phylum Arthropoda; class Malacostraca; order Decapoda; family Lithodidae; genus Paralithodes; species Paralithodes platypus. Next base: position 41,131,698 of record CM064498.1, on the reverse strand, counting down.
GGCCTATGCAATAAAATATAATACACCATACATGATACATACCTAGTTTCCCATGATGATAATGATCTGGATTGCTTCTATGCATTCAAATCCTGCCCTTTCACTCCTTATTAGTGGAATAGGCTAGTCCCCTTCACTCTTGCATTAAGCGGGACGTCTTTGAATTTCACTCCCCCTTTCTCGTATATCCGCTAACATATCCAAGTATTTGAGGCTACACATACACATAGTTATGGTTCAGCTATTTAATTATCGGTTCAGAACAGTTAAGACAACGATAGACAACCACATGTGTTGGAAAATAGTGCGGACTTTGGTCTCCCTTGCACACAACCCAGCCATTGCAATGCACTTCTGATGTTGCCGACACGTAAATAAACGCTTGATTTTGACGGGAGCAGGGCTTTCCCGCCCTTAGAACTTTCCGTCTAGACGATACCGCCCGTTTAGTTAGGACCTTTCCGCCGGATATTGTCGGGCGGGAATAACCAAACAATCCATCCATCCTTGGCTGATTCCGCTCTCTTTGTTATGCCACGTTTTTCAAGCAAACGTGATATATTCTGATTGCAATGTCCAACTTAGGGATCAGCAGTTATATTCAACTTAGGTAGGCTACCTCTCCGCTGGACAAGGACTGACCTTAACTATCTTAATCAACACACAAGCAATAAACAATGGACACAAAACACAAGTATAGGAAACACACGTTATATTTCTTAACCACTAAGGTACAATATCAACAGGTCTCTGGGAAATTATAATATTAAATATAGAACAATTATAATAATAATATACTGTACAGAGATAATAAGTCTCAAAATCACAATAAATAATGTCCTTAAGTAAATAGAATAAATATTCAAATTAAGATAGATAACAAGTTACTGCGAATATAGAGCCGTGGCTCTGAATTTATGGACAGGAAGGACAATATTAATTTCAAAACGATTAACTAGTTAATGCAAATGGATTAACAAAATTCATGCAAAATAAATCAACAAGCGACAAGGATGGAAACAAACTCCATCAAGGTTAATTAAACAATAAGTGACTGAAAAGCATTTAACTCTGCGACGAGACTTTCACTATTTGATCTGTACCCAAAATGATAAGGAACGAATAGACTCAGGTCTGCGCGAAGTATTCCAAATGTACGTGTAAAGTGCATGTATTTATAAATGGAAATATTATATATATATTTCCTACGCGAGGAATTCGGGAGTCCGAATTCGAGGAAGTATGTATATAATTTCCTAGGTGATAGAGTGTGGTATGTTTCCCTACAATCGGGATAACAATAATTAAACAAAGAAGGGAAGAGATAAAAACTCTACGATATTACGTTAAGTTTGAATAGAATTTTGGCAAACCTGGATCTAAACCCTCACGATAATCATTGTTACCATTACGAAACTTAGAAAGGCACTTAAAGGAATTAGAGGTTTAGAGCAGCACTGGTAGAGCGAATTTGGGCGTGGAAGGGTATGTAGTCACAGGGCGGTATCCTTCCAAGCTGTAGGGACGTAACGTCGCACTTGGAATCCTTGGCCCTCGGGTAACTTTTCACACGTCAAGGCTAGGTTCGGGCCCAAACAATTCCAACAACCGCTTGGCAAGATTCCTTCGCGGCTTCGACTTAGTGCGACTTCGGTTACACCTATTCACACTGAACCTATGGGATAAATGTATAGTATCCCCTGCACTTGGTTGGAATAAATCCCTTCCAGGTGTAGGAGGACAATTAACGTAAAAAATATCCTGAGTCTCAACAGAGTGTGGTAGCCTAGTGCAAAGTCAGGCTTAGTGATTTTTGGCAGACTTGTTTGCACAGCACTAAATTCACTTAGAGAGGTCAATGGACTGATAGATTGAGGTATGTTAGCACCATGACAACTCTGGAACTTATCAGTTACTTGCAACTTTGCTAGCGACTCCATCTCGGGCCCACATAATGAAGTAGACTGTCCGATTCCCGATACAACTAGGTCGTTGGTAAGGAACGGATGCCGAGATGTAAATTTTCTCACTTACCACAGAATCAGTAACTCTCCTTTCTAACCTAGGAGTATTGAGGATGGATTCAAAAATTAAGTTCAAGCCAGTAGGCTGAATGCTTGACTCTGATTTGGTCAGTGTGGATAGTGTTTCTTTAGTCTGCATTGTCCTGGACAAAGCCGAAATACCTACCGTGCCCTTGTTGCCCTGGAAGCACCTGCTTCCAGGGCAACAAGGGCACGGTAGGTATTTCGGCTTTGTTTTCAATCAGGGAGCAAAGTGCACTGGTGGTAATTTGTATGTTCGGTGCACTTATCAGTTGTGCATTCGGTGACACTGATTTGACATTTGAATTGGTGGAAAAGGGGTGGATATTAAGGTTAGAACTTAGGGACAATTTCTCCCTTTTGGCCCGTTTGTTTCACTTGGATGTTTTGGTACACGAGTGGTTGGAACTGGTTTTAGGTAATTTTCTATTGTGCACTGGTTTGGATCACTGTTTATGTTGAAGTTTGGTGATGCAGGGTGTTGTGGTTGCTGTTGGCTTTTCTTGCGAAGTGTGGGGTTCTTTGCAATGAGCAACTCCATGTGTTGGCTACCTTTTCGTACTTTCAGTCGTGTTGCAGGTTGCAGATCGAGTGTAGGATGGTTGCTACTGGTACACTGGTTGGAGGCGGTTGTGTGGTGAAAAGTTGGTTGTTCAGGTGTTGTTGGTTGCTGTGGAAAATCTATTTGAAGTGGCGTGGGGGGAAGATCTTTAGGGAGTTTAAAATAGTTCCCCCTCGTAGACGTATTTTCTTTGGTGCTGGGCCTTGACTCGGTTTCCTCGCTGGAATGTGGCTGAGTTGGATTGCAGGCGTTTATGCTAGCAGTCCTACCTGGTTGTTCCTCTGGGTTTCTGGGTGCCGGAAATAGTTGGGGAAATCTCGGCTACAATATTTCTTCTAGCATCTTACTCTTAGATTAGACCGTCCTGCCCATTTGTAAGGTTCACAGAACCTCCGCTGATCTTACATATATGTGCAATGCAAAAGCCTGTAGCCTAGAAATTCGTGATTACATTATAAGTGTAATGCCCTCGAAAATATCCCGCAACCCCAATAATGTACTACCCGAGTTGACGTCAGGTATAGTGTAAAATAGTCGTTGATGGGAAGTCCAATAAACTCATCACGTGAAACACCACGAGACTATCACCTGGTTCTTACAAATCGGACTAAGGTTACTATACTTTTGTACGTCCATGGTAGTACAGTGGGTTAGCGCGCGGGCCTGGTTGACCTGTGATGGCCATGGTCACTAACCAACCAGGGTTCGAACCCCACCCAAGGCATCTCAAAACCTGTGGGTTTTTAGGAGGGTTAAACTCCCTTCAGAGGTTCGAGCCCCGCGCCAGCCACCAGGAAAGGTTGACCCTAAGTGTGCCTGGGGGAGTTGTCAGGACAGAAAAATTCCCTTCACACCCAGCATTTCATTGGTGGCAGTCACGGAACGTGATCTGGTAGCTACATAGAGCACCCATCACGCGGACCCTAACAATATTGAGATTGCTGAGGTGATACAGCTACGATACCTTACGACCTTAAAGAGGCTAGGGACTAGCCTAGTTAAAGAAGGATGTAATGTAATGCCCTCGAAAATATCCCGCAACCCCAATAATGTACTACCCGAGTTGACGTCAGGTATAGTGTAAAATAGTCGTTGATGGGAAGTCCAATAAACTCATCACGTGAAACACCACGAGACTATCACCTGGTTCTTACAAATCGGACTAAGGTTACTATACTTTTGTATGTCCGTGGTAGTACAGTGGGTTAGCGCGCGGGCCTGGTTGACGTGTGATGGCCATGGTCACTAACTAACCAGGGTTCGAACCCCACCCAAGGCATCTCAAAACCTGTGGGTTTTTAGGAGGGTTAAACTCCCTTCAGAGGTTCGAACCCCGCACCAGGCACCAGGAAAGGTTGACCCTAAGTGTGCCTGGGGAGTTGTCAGGACAGAAAAATCCCTTCACACCCAGCATTTCAATAAAATTGTCTTCTATCCTCATCATATTAACCCCTAGAGGATCATGACGGATTTTAAAGTGTATTATGTCTATTATGAGGCAATTTTATTCAGATTAGGAAGTATATATGGATGACAGATGGTTATTCGAGACAGTCTTAAGCATTTCAACTCCCACAGATCCTTCCTAAGCTGTATGAGATTGTCTATTGACAGCCGGAATTAATAAAAAGGCGACATAAACCTCAGGGAGTAATGTCACGTTTCCATAATCACCCCCATATCTCGCTACTCTATCTGCAAAATAACTGATTTTTTATAAAAAAAACAAAAAAAGGTAATATGTTAATCACCGGCTGAAAATGGACAATTGGCAGAGTAATTGGTCGTGATTTTTCCAAGTAATGGGCGTGTTTTAGTTTGATCGTTATATATATATATATATACACAATTGGTGTGGTAAACTATCAATGGAAGTTAAATATTTCTAAGCTATAATGAATCAAATAAAATCAATCTAAATTTAATTTACTCCATATCTAAACTGAATTCAATCTGAAACAAGCTAATTTATATCCAAAGGTCTCACATAATAAATTATATATAGGGTAAGGTTATAAGGGTTAATATTAGCCAGGAATTAACTCACCAATAGTTCCACGTGGCAACGAAACAAAGGAGAAAGTTTTACCCAATATGGCGGACAATGTGGAAACGAGACTTCGGCCCTGAGGCTCGAGTCAAGTGAAAGGGAACAAATGATTATATGGGAATGGACATGAATACTATGCTTATCTGTCAGTCAGTCATGGCGTCGATGAGAGCGTCGTGATGGTGTAGCTGTGTGTATTGCAGTCAGTATATTGTGATTAGAGGCACAAAAGCTCGATTAACTGAAGGCGGAAATTAGATGTTAACTGGTTGGTGTTAGTGGAGGCTCTGAGCTGTCTTCCTCAGAGGCACACCTTGCTGCCTTGGCAAACGCCAGGAGCCCAAATTATTGTACCGCATCTAGGTTGCTCAATACGATAAATTATATTATATACGATAAATTCATATATACTACATAAGACCATGGCAATATTGCTTAACCCGTAAACGGCGGCAAAGCCCTTAAGAGGTTTTACTGGGCGACGGCGGAAAAGCTCTTAAGAGGGAGGCTTAAAAATACCATTTAAACAGCACTAAAAAAAAAATTTTTTTTTTCCCTATACCTCATATCACTCCTCCACATCCCCTCCTTCCTCCCTTTCCCCTCCCCCTTCAATTATCACCTATTTTCCCTGTTATTCCCTAATTTGTTGGTATATTTTTGTGCTAACATTAGCAAACTGTGTGGGGGATGTGCTTACGTGCCTAGCGGGTGTGTTACACAACCGAGTGTGTGTATGAGTAGGCTCAGTGTGGCTTGAGGCCTCGTGGAGGAAGGGGTTGCCTCAATTTTCTCCATAATTCATGAATGGGCTGGTCCATCTATATTCGCGATTTTGACCAGAAAAATTATATTTTCACTTGTTTTAATGTTGTTACAGGTTACTATCTTCATAGTGAAGGTAAAATAGGCTCATATGAATAGGTAATAACGATATTTATCGTAAAATGACGATCATAGGCCTGAATGGAGCCCATATGCTCGCCCATGGGGAGCTGGTTCATTACCCCCCCCCTCGCCGTTTCTGGGTTAATAGCATATTAGGCCTTTTATAATCTTGACTTACTTAGAATCTTATAATATACGATCTACTCGTCCTACGCCGTGCAGCGGGAACAACCGTGACGTCACCGATACATACGGGATCACAAAAGAGTCATACCCTATCGTATTTATACAATAATTGGGTTTTGTTGCTGTTCCTCTGGCTGCCTGGCCAAACAGCTCCAAGGCCCCGAGCAAGGCCAAGGCCATAACCGAGCGCCCCCACAGAACCCTCCCTGCCTACCACAATAAAGCCTGGGTGACCGAAGCCACTCCATGGCGGGGAGCTGAGGAGGGTTCGGAAGCGCCCGGGAAACTAAAGCCCCACCCAGGGCCCTGTGCCCCTCAGCAATTATGAAGAGAAAGTTGAGGGGCAAAGGAAAAAATGTGACGCCTTGGCTTCCAATCGATTGGAAGGTCAATCCACGGAAGAGACGCCGTCACACAATTGGGTTAGATAAACTCACAAATTTCAAGGCTACAAGTTTTTTTATTGCATATTTAGGCAAGAACAGTTTAAGTTATATGCGAACCTTACAAACGGGCGGGATGGTAAATCTTTACAGGGCGGAATCAGCCAAGGATGGATTGATTGTTTGGCTCTTCCCGCCTAAAATATTCCGGCGGAAAGGTCCTAGCTGTGCGGGTGGGATCTTCTAGTCAGAAAGTTCTGAGTGCGGGAAGATCTATAATCCGATTTTGACAGGACCCTTCCTCTTATTTCCTAGATTTCCTAATGTCTTCGGCTATCTAATAAAAAAAAAAAATGCACGTTACCTCAATACGAAAGAAACAAATGTTAGTAATGGTATGAGTAATTGAACTTTAAAATATCGATATTGTTTCCATGTTTTCAGGAAATAATACAAAAAAGGTGAATGTCAATCATGTTTGACACTCCTAATGGAATACCAGTAAAGAATAATTGTAAAATTAACATAAGTTAAATAATAATGCACATAAATAGACTATATGAATCTTTGGGTAGTTGTACATGGACGTAATATTCATTTTATAAATAAATATACTGACTGAAACGCGAATAATTGTTTGTCATGAAAATCATGGTGGGGGTAGTATGTATTTGTAACAACTAAATAGTGTTTTAAAGTTGACTGAAGAGTATAAGCGCCATGTTCTAACACCAATTCTTTACTGAGTAGTCATTTTTGTAATTGTCACCTATCTGTTTTATCGAACATATCTTTGAATGTTAGGCTTCTAGTGTTGCTTTTTAAATTTTATATATATTTGCAACATTAACAAATAAACACATGGGATAAGCAATAGAGTTATGAATGTGAGTATAGTAAAATGGTAAATCCATGGCGTCAGACAAAGTCTGCGCCGCTATCTACCGTAGTTTATGTAGAGATTAATCAGCCGTCGAGTTATGTTTTGGTGAGGATTTTAAACTGAGATCGTGTCAAGTTTTGCTTATTACACTAATTTAGGGACTTTAGTGCAATATATTGATCGATTGTGTTGTATATAATATTACTAGTAACTGAAGTTCTATATATGAAGAATCCTGAAAGCCTCGGAGTCGTCTAAAATAAGGTAGTAGCCTAATAGCATTAACGTAGCTTCGTAAGTTCGTTCTAGGGTAGCATTCGAGGAGACTACTGCAAGACTCTTCTTCTTACCTCTGACCGGGTATAGGCTATCCTAGTGTTTACTACCCTATACCCCTTTGAAAGGACATTAGCCTAACCTAACAACCTTACCTAACCTAACCTAGTATTATAGGTGGGGGCTGCCGCCCCCACACCCCCGCTTTGACTTAGATTTTTGGTGTATTGTCTGTGAAGTGGGTATTTTTCAATTTGTTGATAACGAAAATCGGTAAACCTGACTTTTTGGACCGACAGCGATTTCAGTAAGTTTTATTTTGTTTTTTTTTCCTTCAGATAGGCTAGTGTTGTTTTATACTGAACTTACTGAAGAGGAGCGGAAATGAGTATTTACCCATTATCCAACAATCTAAAAACACGCCCCTAGCCTATTAGACTATTTTTTTGTTTTGTTTTTAATCTTCTAGGCTAGGCTATTAGCCTAACCTAACAACCTTACCTAACCTAACCTAGTATATGGGGTGTGGGGGCTGCTGCCCCCACACCCCCGCTGGTTGGGTTACTTTTTGTTTGTTTGTTTTTGTTTTTTTCTGTGCCATTAGCCTAACTTAACAACCTAACCTAACCTAACCTAGTATATGGGTGAGGGCTGCCGCCCCCACACCCCCGCTGGTTGGGTACTAGCTGAAAAACTTATTGTTTTACAGTAGCCTAGGCCTATACATGTATTTTAGTTTTTTTTGTTTCTCCCTTGTAATACATTTCCGCTCTTAATGCCATATATAGCAATGATGTATATGCTCTACCGGACCTATTAGGCCTAAACAGATCGATGGGCTAACTGTCGGTCCAAAACATCAGTATAACCCGAAAATCCTCCATGCGGAATAAATGGAGAAAAATATGGCGAATCTATTGGTGCCTATTTTCCCTTATAAATTGTTTCTCATAACGTCGCACTAGCCTAGTGTCCTTGAATATTATCCGTTCGAGTTACAACTTCCACCACTGATTGACTGTACAATTGACTACCATTGCTAGGCCTATACCAATACTAATCCCAACCAATATTGACCTACCCCTTGCTATACCAATACGGTAAATCTACAGTTATACTACCCCTACCCCCCACCACCTCCCCCCTTCAAAACACGCCTTTTAGCGTGTTTTTGGATGGTTCAGCAGACGCGGAAGCTGGAAAAAAACTTATTTTGATAACAAATTATCACCAACCAGATACAAGTTTTTCAGGTAATTTGTTGTTGTTTTGAATGTTTTCTTTGATATACAATGTTGTTTAATACCGAGGACCGTCGCATTTTAGTATTTTTAACATTAGCCTAACCTAACCTAACTTAACCTAACCTAACCTAACCGAAAAGTAACCTGTCTCCGCGACGGTCTAAACTCCCCCTCACGTTCCCTGTTTATGGGTGCGCGACGGTCTAAACCCTGCTCACGTTCCCTGTTTATGAGTTTGTGAAGGTTTGTAATACTTCAATGTATCTATTTCAAGTCAAATATACATTTCCGCGCATCATCAAACCATACTAAGTCTACTACTAATAATATTAACCCATTAGTACCAACAGAATAGCGACAAAGTAGGGGTAGTTTAACTGTAGATTTATCACCAATACTAATCCAAACCAATATTTCCATACCCCTTTTTCAGCTAGCCTAACACATCTATCATCTATTTACTTCCAGACAAGACAAAAAGGACTTACAATGCTGTACTATCTTACTTTACTGGTGATGGGCTGGTCTATCAGAGTGAGACCTGAGCGATCTCTGCCATACCCATATCTTACTCTGACTGTTCCTTTTACTTATATATTTTCTAGATCTCGAGTAACGGCGTCTCTTCCGTGGATTGACCTCCCAATCTACCAAGATTGGAAGCTAAAGCGTCACATTATTCCTTTGCCCCTCAACTTTCTCTTCATAATTGCTGAGGGGCACAGGGCCCTGGGTGGGGCTTTGGTTTCCCGGGCGTTTACGCACCCTCTCAGCCCCCCGCCATGGAGTGGCTTCGGTCAGCCAGGCTTTATTGTGGTCGGCAGGGAGGGTTCTGTGGGGTCGCTCGTTTATGGCCTTGGCCTTACTCGGGGCCTTGGGGCTGTTCGGCCAGGCAGCTTGGGGAACAACAACCTCCCTGCCCACCCCGAACCAACTTCCAGAAGCACATCCATACTCATATCTCTCACCGATCCATCCACTCACTCACAGACAACACACAGCTGCATGCACGACCTCCCGAAATCCATCCTTCCGAATCCTCCCTTCCTCGCGAGGACAGAGTCCACCTGGCCAGGCTGAGATGCGGACACCATCCAGCTCTCCTGAGCTATCAGAAGAGACTGGATGACTCCGTTGTCGACGCCTGTCCGGGATGTAACACAGCACCCCATACCATTAAACACATCATAGAAGACTGCATTTCACACAACCACTTACGCCAACAACACAATCTACACTCAATGAGAGCTCTGTGGGAAAGCCCGATCGTGGCCATGGCCTTTCTCAGGGACTCGGGGCTGTTCGGCCAGGCAGCTTAGGGAACAACAACAACAACAACAACAACAACAACAACTTTAACTAACCTAACTAACACATAAAAAGCTGTCCAACGCCAATAAAGCCTGTGCAAATATCTGGGGATTCCTACTCCGTGTACATTGCACATCACAACCCCTAAGAAGAAGAAGAAGAAGACGGTGTCAATCCACAAAATATGAATTGTGTTATCATTATGGTTTATTATTTTGTTATCATTATAACGCGACGGAGCGGCGAAGGCGCAAGCTCTAGGGGGGTCCAGGGGGCATGCCCCCCCCCCGGTAATTTTTTTGAGAATTTAGGTGTCTAAAACAGTATTTCCTGCAATCTAAAAGCAATCAAGATGGATAATATGGAGACCAAAATTATGTCAATTTACCTTTTTTGTTTCTTTAAAAAAAAAAGGGTTGGGGGAGTTTCTGTTATCATTATACAAAAAGTTCATTTGCGTTATCACTCAAAAAAACAGCGTCGTTTGACACCCTGGAAGAAGACTGTCACTGACCACATTTGAATAAAATGGTGATGTAATCAGGGGAAGGATGTAGTATCTGGTCGTACTGTCGTTAGGCCTATCTGACTATCAATACATCCTAGGCTATGTTTTGCCTAGGCTACATAGCCTAGGTCGATCGATCACGGTTAAGTTTCCGTCTAGGCCTAGCCTATTTTGAACATAGGCTAGGTGATAATTTCAATAAGTTACGATCGGGTGTGGGATGCAGAGCCGCCCCCCCCCCCACCTACAACCCATTACCCATCTTCTATCCAATGGCAACCTAAATTTTGATTTTTGCTCCCTGGCCCTGCTGGCAACATAAATGATGATTTCAATAATTCATGGTAGGGCATAGCCCCCCCCACTAGGCCACAACCCATCCTGTATCCAATGACGAACACTTGGCTCGCATTTTCTAAATTTTCAGCTCTTATGAAGCTGAACCAGGGTGTCAAAGCAAATAAATCTGGAATGGGTAGCACTATTTTCTGAAATTGAGTAGCATTAGGCTATTGCACGGACGAATCGCGAGCGCCGTAGGCGTGAGCTCTAGGGGGGTCCGGGGGCATGCCCCCCCGGAAAATTTTGACATTTTAAGGTGTCAGAGAGGTAATTTTGTGGCTTTTCAAGGCATTGAATTGGCTCAGATACACTGCAAAAAATTATATTATTTCATGTTATCTAGACAAATTTGTGGAAATTACCTGTACTGAAATATTAAGGAAATATATTATGGTATGGGCTATCCTGGGACATACCGTATTTACTGGTACCAGTGCAGTACCGTATGTATATTATTGGGAAGGATGTAGTAATCGGGTTTGTTTACAATACTTGTACCGGTACGCTCACGGTTACGTTCCCGTCTATTTTGACTGCTTATTTGGCTGTTTATTTGCCACCTGCTGGCAATATAATATATGATAATCAGGGGGGGTGAGGACTGGGAGGAAAAGCCTCCTTCAGCCTATTATTCTATCCCATAAGTCAAAATAGATTGGACGGGAACGTGATCGCGAGCGTACAGAGTAATAAAAAAAAAGGCATTACACCAAGATACTACATCCTTTCCAAACTTTTTTTGGATTTTTATGAACACAATATAATATGGATAGGGCCTATGAGTCATGAATGAATGAGATACCCTAGTGAAATCTGATACTGCATTTTTATTACCCCTATTTCTTTCCAATTACATACACCGAATACAGTTTGCTGGTATGTAAAAGAAAATAATATATGTTCAACTTGTTCATACAGGTACTGTACTGGTATTTTTAACTTTTGTTTAAGCTATACCACAGAGGGCTTTCCAGAATAACTGATGATATAGCCATCTATAGGACTGTTGTGCAACAGTGCAAAGGGAATTAAGGGCCATACTATAGAAATGGGGACCATTTCCACCCGGAAATGTGATAATTTGGCCTAAACTCAATTGCACCATCAATTTTTTTTTTTTATTTTTCTTTGATATTATAATGCCCTCACAAAAATTCCGCAACCCCAATACTGTACTACCTGAGTTGACGTCTGGAATAGCGTAAAATAGTCGTTGATGGCGAAGTCTAATAAACCCATCACGTGAATCACCACGAGACTATCACCTGGTTCTTTCAAGGAGAACTAAGGTTGCTATTCTATTGAACGTCAGCGGTAGTACAAGGGGTTAGTGCGCGGGTCTGGTTGACCTACTGAGAGAGGTCACTAACCCGGGTTACCTACTGAGGGAGATCACGGAATTTATTTATTTCTACACCGGGTCGAAACCATCGATATATTATTTAGACAATTATGTTAGTTAGGTCATGTACTTCATTGCCATATATGTCCACCCCGTCGGTAATTCATTATAAAAAAATCCCTAAATGTCTAAAAAAAAATCCCTAAATCTCGCACGGCTCACCCGATCTCCATTTTCTGTTGCGTTGGTGCGGGACGGCCACCCCTCTCGCTCCACCACCTTCATTCATTGGTTAGGTTAATGACAAAACTTGGCTCGGATTTCATGGATTTAGCGGGGGTGTGGGGGCAGCAGCCCCCACCCATAATACTAGGTTAGGTTATTTGGTTAGGTTAATGACAAAACTTGGCTCGGATTTCATGGATTCTTCCAATATTGCCCCTTTATTTACGCCTCTTACCCCGCAATTTCCCTGATCTTCATAGCCCTCCCCACTATCGGGGGCCGTGTCTTAAGATTGATGGATAAGACTTGTTTTGCATTTTCCGATGGGGTTCATAAAAAACACAACTAAAAAACCCCAAAACAAGGACAAAAACTAAAAAATACTTGTAAAAATCGTCCCCGGTGTAAAAGTAAATATTTACCGAGATCACTAACCCGAGTTCGAACCCCACATCAGGCATCTCAAAACCTGGGGAATTTTCGGAAAATCCCTATAGGGTTCGAACCCCGCGACAGGCATCTCAAAACCTGGGGAGTTTTTGGGAGGGTTAAATACTTAGATTCCCTTCGTTCACCCAGCATTTCAGATATGCAGTGGTATTTTTTAATAAAAAACACAAAAAATTAGTACCTATCCAATATCCAACAATTTTCAAACACGTCACTTCTCACTAGTGCCATGAGATATCCTACAGAATGGGTGAATGGGGTTATGGGGGCTCTGCCCCTCCTCAGCATCCAATGACTCATTGAAATCAGCAATGCCAGCATCTATGTATTGTTGCCAGTAGGAGGCCTAGGCTAATTAGGTTTAGACCCCACAATTTTAGCAAAATAAGTATGAAATAGGCTAAAGGAGTCACCGCCATCTATAGCCCGGGCGAATTTGGGCTTTACAGTGCTTATTACCATGTACTGTAGATAGGCATGCAGCTTTGCCTTTTGTCTCCTTCGTGCACAGACAAATTAAATAACTTACCAGTATAACTAGCCTATGCAAGAAGGATTGCACCCGTAAATCTACAGTTATACTACCCCTCCCCCACCTCCCCCCTTCAAAACATGCCTTTTAGCGTGTTTTTTGGATGGTTCAGCAGACGCAGAAACGAAAAAATAGATGAATTTGTTTATATTAGGCTAATGTCACTAATTTTCCCATGGATTTAGGCCTATATAGTTTTGGTTTAATGTTATTTTAATACCACAATTTTGTTGATATATTTGAAGATTAATAATCAATCTATATGCTCTAAAGAGTATAAGAAAATTTGTTTTAACCCTCGGCGAAACCTAATAAAAAAGTATGGTACTAAAATGCCTTTTTCGTAACAAGGTTGTCAATACGGTACTTCCAGTTATCGATAGCTCCAAAGATCATATGAAAATGTGTTAAACCCTTGGAAAAACCTAATATAAAAGTATGGTACCCGTACTAAAATTTAATTTTCGTAACAAGGTTGTCAATACGGTACTTTCCCATTATCAATGTACAATCAAAGCTGAAGATTGCAGAGTAAACACCGTAGACTTCATCGACTTTTCTTTCACCTTCGTATAATCGACAGCCAATTTTTTTTTTTTTTTTTTTTTCCCTAAGGGATTAGTACTCAACAAGCGGGGGTGTGGGGGCAGCAGCCCCCACCCATAATACTAGGTTAGGTTAGGTTAGGCTAGGCTAATGTCTTTTCAAATCACTATCGGGGGACGTGTCTCAACATGGATCGATAGGCCTAATGGGGAAAATAGATTTTCCCGAGATTTCTAATTAATTACAAACACTATATAGCCTATTGATGTAAATGAACAAATATTTGTATAAAAAACACTCGGAAAATTTGTGGTAGGCCTATTAAAATATTAAGATCACGGTTAAGTTCCCGTCTAGGCCTAGCCTATTTTGAACATAGGCTAGGTGATAATTTCAATAAGTTATGATCGGGTGTGGGATGCAGAGAGCCCCCCCTCCCCCCCCCCCCCCTACAACCCATTACCCATCTTCTATCCAATGGCAACCTAAATTTGGATTTTGGCCCCCTGGCCCTGCTGGCAACAAAAATGATGATTTCAATAATTTGTGGTAGGGCATAGCCCCCCCCACAAGGCCACAACCCATCCTGTATCCAATGACGAACAGTTGGCTCGCATTTTCTAAATTTTCAGCTCTTATTATTATTATTATAATTATTATTATATGAGATGCCGAAGTCTCCAACCAGGGTGCAGAAACACCATCAAGATCAATCCACACAAAACACCCGGAGGCACTGGAGAGAGACTATGGCAACTTAGGAAAAAATAAAAACATACACTGTATACTGTACTGTACATATACACATATTAAACACAGATAACATATTATGCAGTGGAGGATATCAAGCTTAAATATAATACAATAAAATAGGATAAAATAAGTTTAAAAATTAGAATTAATGCTGCAAAAAAGCATCAACTCTAGACTTAAAAATGGAGATATTAGCTGAATTGACTAGCTCATTTGGCAACTTATTCCACAAGTCAACCATGGCCGGAACAAAACACCGTGAAAACTGTGTAGTAGAAAAATTAACACGGCTCATGGCAAGATCATTAAGATTGCTTGTGAATCTAGTTGCACGAGCCCGGACATAGGGCCCAGGCAGAACCCCATGTAAGGGATGCTGAGGGTTGTTAAAAACTTTAAATAAAAGACTAAGGGCACCAACTTTACGTCGATGACACAGATCAAGAGACAAATTAGGTAGAATAAAACTGATGGAATTTAGCGACCTGTCAAGCAACTTGAGATGGCAGTCAGCTGCTGACAACCAGACAGGTGAGCAGTACTCGAAATGTGGCAAAATAAAAGCATAAAAAGACTTGATAACTGTGGCGTCACAAGCAAATATTTTATAAACCTTGCGAAGCAGACCAATTTTTTGGGAAATGGAAGAGGAGAAAGAACGAATATGCTTTTCAAAAGTAAGTTTGGGATCAAGAGTAACTCCTAACAAACGCAGAGTATCCACATTCTCAATTTGCTCGCCAGAAATTTGTAGATAAGGATGGGGAGGATCCAAGGTACGAGATCTGCTGATGATAATGGAGTGTGTTTTACTAGCATTAAGTTTCATGCCCCAAAGTTCACACCATGATGTAATTTTGGCTAAATCCCTATTCAGAGCAGTAGCAATTACGTGTCGATCTATTGGTGATGCAATTGACGCATATAAAGTTGTATCATCAGCATAGGAGATTAGTTTATTTTCAAGCTCGGAACACAGGTCAGCAGTAAAAATAATAAAAAGCAAAGGCCCAAGGACACTGCCTTGTGGAACACCAGAAACAACAGTAACAGAAGGGGAATGACACCCATCAATGACCACAGACTGAGATCTTTTCGTCAAAAAATCTTCAAAGATCCTTAAAAAATTGCCACCAATACCAATGAGCTGTAACATAAACAGAAGTGCTTTATGGTTGACTAAATCAAAAGCAGAACTAAAGTCAATAGCCACGACGCGAGACTCATGTCCCTGGTCCAATGAAGATTGCAAGTCATGGGTGAGTGTCAGAAGTGCATCACATGTACCCCGTCCCTTACGAAAACCAAACTGTGAGTTTGGTATCAAATTATGACTATTACAATAAGAGGAAAGGCGTCTGGACAAAAGCCTCTCATAGAGCTTGGATAGGATAGGTGTAATGGAGATAGGGCGATAGTCATTAGGAGATAATGAGGCAGTATTTCCCTTCGGAATAGGAGTGATAATAGCCTTACGCCAGCAAAGCAACCTAAACACCACAGCCAATTTAGGTGCCAAGACCACTGCAACCTTTTTAAAAAAGAGAGGGAAAAACCCATCCGGGTCTGTGCCACCATAGGTATCAGGATCCAGCAAGTACCTTTTCAGTTCAGCTGATTTGAATGCCATTGAATTGAGGTTGGGTCTAGGGAAACATGTCAATGGCAAAGACAATTCCTGATTACTCTGCTTATTAATAAAAATATTAGATAGAATATTGGCCTTCGATAATGGATTAAAAGAGATGGAGCCATCAGAATCACAAAGAGGAGGCATGGAGGAATCTATTCCAAATAAAGAGGATTTCAAAGCAGACCACCATTTATGAGGCTGTGTAGCTCCTGCCAGAACATCCTGAAGATGGGAGTTATAATCCCTCTCAGCACCATCATAAACTCTCTGCGCAGCTGCCCTTTTAAAAACATAATTTTCCCAATGCAAGGGGGTTTGATTACGCCTCCATAGACGATATGCAACCTGTTTGTCATTCTGTTTATGAAGCTGAACAATTACCAGATCCGAGTCAACTACAGTCAGGTCTCGATATAGGCTAACGGTACGCGGTTAATTCGTACCGTGTATGTACCGTTTTATATCAAAACCGTGTTTTAGAAATTACAGGCATTATGGGAATTAATTCATTCGTTCCAGCCACTTTCCCAAAGTCCCCCTTTTGACCCTTTTTGCCTTCCTTCAGCCGACGTACATTTTACTACCAACATCATAATTATAGCCTATGACAATACGTAGAATACCGGTACATTAAGCATCAATAAGAACTGTTTTGGACCTGTTACTGACTTTTATGTGTGGACTGATGTGTTGACGTCGGTAGACTTCCCCGAATCCCCGCCGCTGCACTCCCTCCCCAGGCTCCCCCTTCCTCCGCCCCAAGCCCCCAACCCCAACCCCGTGTCCCCGTCACTGTGAAGAAGTTGATGGGCCTTGTGCAACAGCTCGCACATCGGCCCCTCCAGGTCCCCCAGCATGTTCATCGTCCTGATCGCAACCAGATAACACAGAAATATTGTCCATCATATCATCATCATCAAACTGGGAGTGGTTGTCACTGTCGTGGGCGCTCCCTTCGGTAATTTTTTTGAAAAGACTCGCAGCGTTATTATACATAATTTATTAGGGAAAGTGAAGCTCTATGGAATCCTTATAATATACTAACATAGATTCCACTGTGGGAGAATAGGGGTAGGATGTAGTGAGCGGGCGTACCGCCATCTTTGTTTACATTATGTGTAGTGGCGTCGGACCTTTCCCATCATGTTCTCGTCTATTTTAACCTAACCTAACCTTACCTAACCTAGTATTCATGTAGTAATGACAGGGGGCAAATAGCAGAAAATATAGCGTCGAAATAGACGGGAACGTAAGTGCGACCGCGGCGACCGCCCTATGTAAACAATGACGACCGTACGCCCGAACTCTACATCCATCCCGAGAATAGTTTTGATAGGCCTAGTTAACTATAGTTTTGATGTAAATACTACCGCAACTACGAATCTTGTTTCCGAGACCTAGTAAGGCTAGTATATTAACCTAACCAAACAACCCAACCTAACCTAACCTAGACCCAGTACGTGGGATACAATACTAGCCCTTGCATGCCAGCTACTGTGGGTTCATATATTAGACATACAGTAACATCTTTGTAGAACATAACACTTTACCGTAGCGAGTGTACTCCATTCCGAACACTTTTTGTAAACATTGAACACGTCCGTAGCAGAGCTCTCAAGATTGCAGGACTGAGTTTGTTTACGCGCGGGACTATTTATATCGACAAAATCGAGTTACAAAACTTATCAAAACTATTCTCCCACAACGGAATCTATGTGAGTATATTATAAGGATTCCATAGAGCTTCACTTTCCCTAATAAATTATGTATAATAACGCTGCGAGTCTATTCCCTATAATTATCCTCCCTTCCTCTCCCCTCCCCTCCCTTTATTATTGCTAACCTTTAGTGATGGATAAGAGGCTAGGGAGCTATGCTCATAGGGTTGCCTCCCCTCAGGGATTCATTAATGTAGCAGTCATATCTATTTTTAAAAACATTAACACTAGTACTGGCTACCAGCCTACCACATTTTCTGGGAGTCTGTTCCATTTGTTTATTATTCTTGCGTCAAAGAAATTGTTCCTTTTTGATGTCCTGTGACGTGGCTAATGGAGCTTGAAACTGTGACCTCTGGTGGCGATTTAGTGTCTCATGGGTGTGAGTTGAAAGAACTGGTTTGGGTTGAGGTTTTCGTACCCTCCTAGGATCTTGAATACTTCGGTCATGTCTCCCCTGGTTCTCCTGTCTTCAAGTGTTGTAAGACCTAGGGTAGTAAGCCGGTCCTCGTAGGGAAGTTCTCTGAGCTCCGGGACTAGCTTTGTGGCTCGTCGTTGGACCTTCTCCAGCTTGTCTATATCCCCCCTGTTCTGGGGGGACCAGGCCTGAACAGCATATTCCATTAAGGGTCTGATAAGGGCTTTGTACAAGGCCAGGAACATATCTGCGTCCATGTACGTAAAGGTGTTCCTTATCCTACCCAGCATAGAATTAGCCTTGGCAGCTGATTTAGCCACATGCTTTCCGGGCTTCAGGTTATCGGAGACGATTACCCCTAGGTCTTTTTCTTCCTTGGTTGTTGCCAGCTCCTTCTCCCCCATGGTGTAGCTGTGCCCTGGGTTGTCTCCCGATGTGCATCACCTTGCATTTGCTGTCATTAAACTCCAGCAGCCACTTATTGCTCCACTCCTGAAGTCTCCCCAGGTCAGACTGTAGGATTAACCCTTAAAGAGCGGCGCGCAACATAAGTCGAGTTGAAAAACTGGCAAAAAACGGGTGAAAAAAGGGTGGAAATCGAGTGAAAATGGGTGGGATAGTAATGATCCATACGTCCGACATCTGTGGCCTCCCGGCCCACACTAACTCCAGTTCCCCCACCGCGCGGGAGGATGACAGTGTAACCAATAGTTCGCTAAAAGTGAGCAATGTAGCAAAATCAGCTAAACTTCCATCTTCGAGGTAACACTGTCAGTGCTCCACGAGTGCTACGTAGCTGTATGTGGCGTCATTGTGTAGCGATTTCCACCTAGTTTTCGGCGCAATACAGTTCCTTTCATACTGATGGTTGATATAGCAGTCAGAACGGCCTGGAAAGGCCCAAAACGGCCACAGAGCACCCGCTAGACAAGGGTTAAGTTGTCTTTGGATGATGCGAGCCTTCTGTAAATGTTTGCATCGTCAGCAAACAGTTTTCCAGATGATTCCAGTTTATCAAGGATGTCATTCACGAAGATGAGGAATAGGACTGGTCATAGGACTCTACCTTGCGGCACCCCGCTCCACACTTCCCTCCAGCTAGAGAACGCACCTTTCACCACCACCCTCTGTTTTCTTTCTTGCAAGAAGGCCTGAATCCACTTGAGGTAGCTTCCCTGGATCCCCACTGCCTATAGCTTCCTAATGAGTCGTTTGTGGGGAACAGTGCCGAAGGCCTTCCTGCAGTCCAGGTAGATGACGTCCACCTGTTCTTGTTCATCGATGGCTGTTTCAAGCTCTTCCAGGTACTGTACTCAAGCAGCTGGGTGAGGCAGGATCTTTTTGCCCTAAAACCGTGTTGTTGGGGGCTAATCAATTTGTTCCTCTCAAGATGGTCGACTACTCTTTTCTTTACTATTTTCTCTAATAATTTACACGGGACAGAGGTTAGACTCACCGGACGGTTCAGTAGGCCTAGACCAGAAATTAGAGAATAAGTTATGACCCTGTTGAGAATGCAAAACTATTGAACAAACTTAGAAGTGTATATTATTTGGTAGGCTATCTATATAATCTGAATAATTTCCGATATGATGGAATTCAAGAAAACACTTTTACACCAACTCGTAATCAGCAAATATTACACAAATGTCAATTAAAAACATGTTACACTATTTCCCCATCATTTTGTGTAGACACACTTTCAAGGCGAAAATATACTGTGTAGAGCCGTGGTGGTCCAGTGGTGAGCACGCTCACGTGTGAATCTGCAAGACCCGGGATCGAATCCCTGCCACGGCGGACATTTAGTGGGTGTGGTAGTACGTCCTAGCATGTTTCACATGCTCGCACCCAGTCAGGGGACATCCTGACGACGTATACAGACTAAACATACATAACAAAGCCACTCCAACAGCTTCCTCTCTCTCCAACACCCCTTCTCCCCTCTCAACACTCTTCTCTGAGCTAGTGCCGATACAAATGGCCAGTCCTGTATAGAATCGTGAGGTTCAGAGTCGTAAAGATTCCAGGACACGAGCTCCATAGAAACTGAAACTGAAACTGGGAAAAAACAATAAATAAATAAAAGGCAAATCGGTCAATATTTACGAGCTGCACCACAGCTGGGATCTCATTTCTAATGGTAGTTTTGGGTTCCTATAATTTTATGCTTCATTGTTATATACTTTTTATCTATCTATCTATCTATTGCCTGATGCCGTGATCCCCAAAGGGGTGGCCACGAACGAACCGCCCCCATGCACCTCTGTCCCCAGTCAGTCGACGCCCCTCCCCCCAACCAGCACCGCCTTCGTTCATGTACTTCCTCACTCCATCCTTCCACTTCTCATACTGTGGTGATGGGCTGGTCTATCAGAGTGAGAACTGAGCGATCTCTGCCATACCCATAGCTTACTCTGACTGTTCCTTTTACTTATATATTTTCTAGATCTCAAGTGACGGCGTCTCTTCCGTGGATTGACCTCCCAATTTACCAAGATTGGAAGCCAAAGCGTCACATTTTTCCTTTGCCCCTCAACTTTCTCTTCATAATTGCTGAGGGGCACAGGGCCCTGGGTGGGGCTTTGGTTTCCCGGGCGTTTCCGCACCCTCCTCAGCTCCCCGCCATGGAGTGGCTTCGGTCACCCAGGCTTTATTGTGGTAAGCAGGGAGGGTTCTGTGGGGGCGCTCGGTTATGGCCTTGGCTTTGCTCGGTGCCTTGGGGCTGTTCGGCCAGGCAGCTTGGGGAACAACAACAACAACAACAACAACTTCTCATACTTTTTATGCACCGGAAAAAATAAACATTCTTGGCTTTATTTTTATTTTTTTAGCATTAACCTAACCTAATAACCCCCAAATACATTTTGGTTAGGTTAATGCTAAAAAAAATAAAACAAAAAAAAATAAAGCCAAAATTAAGCCAAGAAAAAAAAAAATCCGGTGGATAAAAAGTATATAGCAATGAAGCATAAAATGATAGGAACCCAAAACTACCATTAGAAATGAGATCCCAGCTGTGGTGCGGCTCGTAAATATTGACCGGCAAATCTTCCGACGCTCGGAAGCTCATCCGCCTATCTGGAGAAGATAATGGAATATCTTTTGTTGACGGTTTCTTATTTCTTGTTTATCTATGTGCTGGAAGGATATTATATTTTTCAATTCCATCGCATTAGAAATGATTCATAGATTACAAGAAGTCCAAGTAAGACGTACCGTACCGGTAGTTATGTTAATGTATAAGGGAGATCGATAGAGTGTTGCTAGGTTCAAGCGATCGAGAACAAAAAACGAACATATATGAGACGGACTTAAGTTTCTGAAAAGACAAAGGAGAAATGTTTATTGATCTAGCAGACATAGATAAAAACACATATTTACACCCTACAAACATACGATTTACGAGACGCAGCCACAACTTAAAATACCACACATATCAGGCAAGCACGGACATATTCAGACATTAATTTTTTCCCCGCAGCATCCAAGAGTGGAATCACCTCCCATCTCACATAGTTAATAGCCCCACTCTTCATTCCTTTAGAAATAGGATCACTACTCATTATCTCCCTAATTTTTGACCCGATCCTATCCCTCTCATAATTCCCCTGCACAACCCCCGCATATCATGCTGCCCGAGAGCAGCCCTCTGCGGGTCCCCCTAGCAAAATTAATTTTAATTTTATTATTTGTGTGTTAGAAAGATAATATTTTTTTCAATTTCATCATATTAGAAATGATTCATAGATTAAAAAAATATATACCTAATAAGACATAGGCCTACACTAGTTATATTTATGTATAAGGGAAATAGATAGACAGACAAACATTTGATGCATAAATAACATTCTTAATCATTTATATATACCGGTACCTAGGCTTGGGCCGCCACCCGTGCATGATCCCGACTTTTCCGTGTTGTGGCTTTGGAACTTTTGAGGTTACCGTGTCCAACCGAATCTGTGTATATCGAGACCTGACTGTATTTTTATTGCACTTTCTGCCATGTTTTATTTTATTTTTTATTTTTTTACTGTAGGCCTAGGCTAAAATTGCCAAATCCGAGCCAACGTTTTTTGCACTTTCTGCCTTTTATGATTTTACAAAATAGCCAAATCCCAGCCAATTTTGTTTGCACTTTCTGCCTTTTATCTATCTATTGCCTGACGCCGTGATCCCCGAAGGGGTGGCCACGAACGAACCGCCCCTATGCACCTCTGTCCCCAGTCAGTCGACGCCCCTCCCCCCAACCAGCACCGCCTTCGTTCATGTACTTCCTCACTCCATCCTTCCACCTCTCATTCGGTCTACCTCTCCCTCTCTATCCCTCCACCTCGCTCTCGTACACCCTCTTTAGTCATTCTCTCGCTTTCCATACGTTCCATATGGCCGAACCATCTCAAGTTGTTCCTTTTCACACTTTCCAGCACATCTACCTCCACACCACACCTCCTTCTTACTTCCTCATTAGTCTGTCTATCCCTCCATGTAACTCCGCACCGCACTCCTTAAGTAATTCATTTCCACTGCTCTCACTCTTGGTCTGAGTCTCTCAACCAACGTCCATGCTTCGCTTCCGTAAGTCAGTGTCGGGATTACCACACTGTCATGCAAGGACTTCTTCACTGCTGTACCCCCTGTTTCTTGACCACCCTATTTCTTGTTACTGCTTTTAGCGTTCCGACAACCCTCTTCCCCTGTTGTACCCTCTCCCGCACTTCTTCATCCATAGTCCCATCTTTACTCAACACACTGCCCAGATACTTAAAAGAGTTGACGATCTCCATAGCCTGACCGTTCAGCTTCACCTCACACTCTGTGACTTCACCCCTTTCGAAGACCATAACCTTGCTCTTCCCCGCATTTACCTTCAAATTCCGTTTTTCGCACACTGTTCCAAACTCATTTACCAGACCCTGCAACTCCCATTCATTATCACTCATCAGAACTTATCATCCGCAAACAGCAGTATAGGTAGCTTCCACTCAATTCCCTCCCTTTTCAGCAATACACCAACATCCACTGCTCTTGATAGTATTTCTTTCATGACTCCATCCATATATACAGTAAACAACCACAGGGACATCACACACCCCTGTTTCAAACCAACATTCAGGTCAAAGAACTCGCTCTGCTCACTCTCCACACGTACTGCCGCCTTTGCACCCTCATACATACTCTTCACTGCTTTCAGCAACTTGCCCTCTACTCCATATATTCTAGTACTTTCCACAAACCTTCTCTATCCACTCTGTCATAGGCCTTCTCCAAGTCCATAAAGGCAACATACATCTTTTGTTTCTTCTCCAGATATTTCTCCACAACACAATTCAGGGTAAAAATCTGATCTACACATCCTCTTCCCTTCCTAAAACCTTCCTGCTCGTCGCCTATCCATTTCTCCGTTCTCACTCTCACTCTCTCAATCACTAGCCTACTGTATACCTTCCCTACTACGCTTAGAAGACATATTCCTCGGTGGTTACCACACACTCCTCTTTCCCCTTTACCCTTATATAGGGGAACTATTATGCCAGTCTTCCAGTCATCGGGTGCACTCCCCTTCTCCCATGCTAGTTTGCACATTTTCCATACCCATTCTATCACTATCTCACCACCATACCTCAACATTTCCCCACACACTCCATCTGTTCCTGGTGCTTTCCCCAACTTCACTCTTTTCATGGCTTCCCACACTTCTGACCTCCTGATCCCCAACTCCTCCTCCACTACTTCTCTTCTTCTCCCTCCCATACCATATCCTGTCTTTTATGAAGTGGAAAAATCTTAAAATTCTAGCCAAATTTGGAAAATATAACTGAAACTACCACTAATTTTCCCATGGTTTTTCTTTTTGATTTTATGTAGTTTTCATCATTATAGCCTACAGTTGTTGTTCCCCAAGCTGCCTGGCTGAACAGCCCCAAGGCCCTGAGCAAGGTCAAGGCCATAACCGAGCGCCCCCACAGAACCCTCCCTGCCGACCACAATAAAGCCTGGGTGACCGAAGCCAATCCATGGCGGGGAGCTGAGGAGGGTGCGGAAACGCCCGGGAAACCAAAGCCCCTCAGCAATTAAGAAGAGAAAGTTGAAGGGCAAAGGAAAAATGTGACGCTTTGGCTTCCATTCTTGGTAGATTGGGAGGTCAATCCACGGAAGAGATGCCGTCACTTGAGATCTAGAAAATATATAAGTAAAAGGAACAGTCAGAGTAAGCTATGTGTATGGCAGAGATCACTCAGTTCTCACTCTGATAGACCAGCCCATCACCACATGACTAGAACCCAATCCTCTCAGCATCAGCTAGGAGAGGCCCTAGGAAGCCACCTTTGGCGGGGGGATAGCTCCCCTATTTCACCCCGTTTCAGGGTTGGGCACCCGCCCTACAGTACAGTAGTTGATATTAGTTACAATCCCCGGAAAATGTTATTTCTCCCATTATCCAACGATCTTAAAACACTCATATGTAAGTCATTTTCAGAGTAAATATACAATTTGTTTTGCCTTTGGATACAGGATGGGTTGAGGGGGGGGGGGGGGGGGAACAACCCCCCCATGACATCTATTTTAACAGTAGGGGGTTAATAAGAGTTTCACTGCCGTCAATAGGGAGAATTATAGGGAGATTTTTGGGTTTTTTATTTTTACAGTACTTTATATAGTGCACATAAAATGTATCTCAGGAGGTTGAAACACACTTTAATATGATCTTTGCAACATCCTTAATTCCTTATTCTATAATAGCCTTCATATATTGAGAAATAATTAGTGGTTGTTTCGGTTACAAGTACAGTACCCCAACTTTTGCCAAAACTTGGCTTGGGTTTTTTAATTTTGGTGTTTTCTTAAGTTGAAAAACAAGAAAACCCGAGCTAATTTTCATCATAAAAGCCATAATACAGTACGGCAGAACCCCGCCGGCCAGCCCATCCGGTGCTCTCAGATCTGGAAACCCGAGAGATCCAGACAGGCATTTCGATCCAGACTCATGTTTCAGCCAACCAAACTTGTCTGGATGGCTTGGGAAAAATAAGTCAATCTGGAAACGAACGAGACGAATACAAGTTACCGGACGTATTGTTTACATCCAGCGATAGATATCCAGACTTGTATGTCAGCCATCTGGATTTGTTTGGATGGCTGAAACCTAAGTGGTTGTTTAACCCGGCAAGTGCGGGAAGACTCTTAAGATCCTGGGCCTTAAAAAATCCATACCCTTCCTACCCGGGCAGCCTTTCTTAATGACGGAGGCTGTATCCGGGCGATCTGGCTGAAAACACAACAAAAGTAAACTAAGGCTAATCTCGCTTAATATACTACCTACAATAATCAAACATATGTCAAAATGGGCGCCTTACCTTCCCGCGTAGAATGGCGTTGAGTAGAGCTTTCTAGCTCAAGTAGTTCAGGAGTTATGGCGATGGAAGTGGAGGTAACTTTTGCCGCGTATTTACCTCGCCGCGTCCGAAAGCTCAACCGCGGCCCAGGCTACGACGAACGTTTTGACTCGTCGCTCTACCTTGAATTATGGCGGGAAGCTATTTTTTAGTGTTTTATTGTTTATTATGCCATATATTATTGTTATGATATTTTCACTCAATAAATATATTTTTCTGAAGTAATTTGTGTCTCTGTCACTTATACTTAGTTTTATTGTTATTATTATAGTAGTTATGATTATTTATACTGGACTATGGTAATTGATAGTGTAATTTTCACTTCTTTATTGTTAGGAATATATATTTTAGTGTCACTTTCACTTGTTCATATTGTTCTGAAGGCACTTATTATTACTTATGTGTGTCTTTTTCACTTAGACTTAGTTTTATAGTCATTATTATAGTAGTTATGATTATTTATACTGGACTATGGTAATTGATAGTGTAATTTTAACTTCTTTATTGTTAGGAATATATATTTTAGTGTCACTTTCACTTGTTCATATTGTTCTGAAAGCACTTATTATTACTTATGTGTCTCTTTCACTTATACTTAGTTATATTATTATTATTGAGTGTCACTATCACTGTCACTTACACTTCAACACTATCACTGTTACTTACACTTCAATAGTTTGCCAGAGTGTGGAAATCATTGAAGCAGGTGCCGGCACACAGTCCCACCTGACACTCGAGGCATTGCCAAGTGTTTTTTGTGGGTTTGCTTGGTCGTCGAGTTGCGCGGGTGCACACATAGCACCTCTTCTGCATCCTTATTCGGCTGTTAGGACCCTGGAAAGGAAGGGTGACGAGCTGGTGCTTTCTGATGAAGTCGGCACACCCTATTCTGTCCATCATGCCTGGTCCTTGTAGTGGCCTCCCTGGTGTACCCGCATGTTTTACCAGGAGCTCATGTATCAGCTGCTTTTGGAAGGTCCGCAGGCTCTTGTACTTGATGACTGGACACCTCAAACGGTAGATGTTGTAGGCGTTGAGGACAGACATATCTACTGTATGCAGGACAAACTTCTTGTACCACCTGCAAGATGTTCGCAGGCAGTCTATGAAGCCCATCTGCATGTCGGACTTGTCGACGAGGCGCATGTTCAGGTTATAGTCCAGAACAGCAGCTGGTTTTGTGATAGGGTTCTTCGTTTTTCGGTCCACCTTCCCTGTGGGGACCATCTCTGCTTTGTGGCATGTGGTGAGGAGGTTGACCTTGCGCTGGTCATGCCAGTGGATGGAGAGGATGGGGCCACTCTTCTTATGGAATATGTCCGTCTTCTTAGTTTTTGTTGGGTAGGCTGGCATGCCCTTCCTCTTCCCCTTCACTGTGCCGACAGTTCCGGTCTTGCGGTCATGGAGGTACTTGGCGAGGATAGGCGACGTGTAATAATTGTCGGTATAGAGGACGTGGTTGTCATGGAAGTACCTCTCCATCATCCTCTTTACCACAGCGCCGCCAAAACCAATGAGGGGGTCAATCTCCACCTCACCACCCTTGCCGCTGTAGACTATAAAGTCGAGCACATATCCCGTCTTGCAGTCGCAGAGGACGAAGAGCTTGATGCCGAAGCGGTGTCTCTTTGACGGGATATACTGTCGGAAGTGCAGCCTACCACGGAACAGGACCAGAGACTCGTCGATGCACAGCTTCTGAAATGGAATCAGGTAGGTGGAAAACTGATGACGTATCATGTCATACAGTTGCCTGATCTTCCAGAGTGTGTCGGGCTCGTGGACATGCATGTTATTTGTCTGGTGGAAATATGAGAGGATGTCGAAGTACCTATCCCTTGACATGAATTTGCCAAATGCTGGAGTCGTTGTGAGGTCGCCAGTTATCCAGTAGTCGGCCAGAACGTGCTTCTTTATGTGTGTCATCAGCATTGTGAGTGCCAAGAACACATATAATTCTGCCACAGTGAGAGCTCTCCATGCCACCATCTTTGCACTTGTCTTCCTGCCAAGAAAGTTTGAACAGATAGCCTGGTGGTGATTTGTCTCTTTGACAAGGTATTCCATGACTTCATTGTCGTAGAAGCCACAGAAAAGTTCACTGGGGGTGGCATTTGGGCCACAGGGATATGCTGGTGACACCCCAGAACCCTGTTGTACCTCGTCAAAGGCAGGAAAATCTGGCACAAAATCCGCCCCATCTGACCACACAAACATTTCAGCAGGTCGAGGACGAGGATGTGGAGCTGCAGCAGGCACACGCCCTGGATGCCCTGGCACACGCCCTTGGCCACGCGGATGCCCTGCATGCCCACGCCCACGCCCAGGCCCAGGGGCAGCGGCGTCGGCAGGCTGACCACATCCACGACCTCGAGGTTCTTTGACTTCTTGTCGGGACTCCCTCTTCCTCTTCCTCTTCCTCTTCCTTAGGCGACGTCAGGTCATCTGGGGCAATGTCGGGGTCGTCAGCAGCCTCTTCAGGAGTCAACTCTGGTGAAGAATAGACCGGGCGTCGGCGGCGTGGGGCTGTGGGAGGTTGAGCAATGGGAGCCTCGGCCTCGGGAGTTGGGCTCCTTTTGCGACTAGCCGGGGACTTTTCCGCAGGAAATAATGACCTACGATGCGGGGCCTGTGGTGACACACTGTGGGAGGCCAATGGCGCACTTGTAGAGGCCCTTTGGTCATCTTGAGGGACAGATGAAGCTGAGGGCTGTGGGTGGCCCTCCCGGCGTCCCGGGTCAAGGCGTCGTGACAAAGGAATGCGGGTGGTTGCTAGGCCTGGGTCGGCGTCACTCTCACTATCTACGCCTTCCCTCACTTTTTCTGCCTCCCTGCGTGCTTTCTTGGCTGCACTTTTCACTAAAGACTGTTTATAGAAGTATTTACCCACTTTCAAGGGCGTACGGGCAGGCAAAGGGGAAGGTCCTGGCGTAGGGCTAGGCCTACCCTGACCTACGAAACTAGGCGAAGGGGTTGGCTCTAGTACACTTGGTACTTCAATAGCACCTTCCTCCACCACTTCCACATCAGGATCATCACTACTATCACCCCCCTCAAATAAATCAACATTGTCATCAGCACCAAATCCCACAAAATCGTCAATTTCGCTCCCACTTCTACTCTGAATATAGGCGTTTATGTCCACAGAGCTTTCACCACTGCTCAAATCCTGGTTGAAAAGTTCACGGTGTATTGCACTGTCACTTAGCAAACGTTTCACTTTCCTTACTTTCCTTTTCTTCTCGGTTGGCAGAGGCGTAGATGTTGCAAGCGGGGTAGCACTGGGACGCGCGGGAGATTGCACAGTATCGGACGCGTCGGAATTCATTTTTTTGCTGTAGCTCTCAATGGCGGCAACGTAGGAACTGATAAGCGTGGTAGTTGAGGCTTGGTGGCGCTACGATCTCCCCCGCAAAGTAAAATTTGCCCGCGCGAAATTTAAAGCACGCTTTCAAGAAAATACCTTACATAAGGCATACCGGGTTACGGCCCTTCAGCCGTGCTGTCCTTACCTAAGGCAGCCCGGGTAGGAAGGGTTAAAACACCCAATTTTTTTTTGTTTTTTTTTTTGCCCCTGGGCCATGCCAAATAACACTCCTTCACATCCCCTCCTTCCCCACTTTCCTCCCCTCCTTCAGTTATCACCTATTTTCCCTGTTATTCCCTTATTTTGTGGTTATTTTCGTGCTAACATTAGCGAGTTGGTAGCAGGGCGTTGTCATCACTGTTACCAAGCGTGGGAAAGACCGAGAGAGAGACTATTGCGTAACAGTGTCTCTCCAGACAAGGGGAGGGGAGGGAGGTTGCCTCAGCCATACATTATGTAACTCCCGGCCTGTATCGCCGATTTTTGACCATCCAAACGCTGTTTCCACTTGTTTTATTGCTGTAACAGGTTAATACCTTTATAATCAACCTAAAATAGGCGCATATGGATAAGTATTAATGATATTTATGGTAAAATAACGATGTTAGTGATGGGAACAGCTCAAATTCGTGCGCACAGGCGTGTGGTGTCTCATACCCCCCATGCGCACGTCTTAGGTTAAAGGGGTTATCACACTTGGCTATTTTTTCGTGGTTTCTGGATCTTCGTTCATAGTTTAGACGACAATACCGTGGTTTCCCTATCACACATGCACCTAGATAATCCACGAAAATCTAATTATACGTACTCTTTCGTTCTCACTTCCAAATTAATTGGTCTTATTTCGGCCGTTTTAGCTTCCCGTCATGCTATTAATACATCTCAATCCCAATGATAAAGCTAAGCATATATGAAAAACATGGTAATTATGACTATATTGCTCTCTATTGCCTAAAACAAGCGACATGAATCCACGTCTGTCGGTAAAAGTGAAAGTCAGTGGAAGCAGCAGCATGCTCATGATTGGCTATTTTATCAGTACCCTGATAATTTATTTGTTATCTGTATTGTTCCTTATTTATTCATTAAACTATATATTTTTAAGTAATTTTAATGATTACTTAATAAATTACAGTGCTATCCGAATATAAAGAGCTATTAAAAATCACAGGAAACACAATAATAACGTATATATCATAAAGTAAACGCAAGCGAGGTAAAGAAATTATAAACGCAAAAGTAAGCGAGAGTAAAGGCTGACTGACTCTGGCCTACTCGGTTTAGCCAATCACAGGCCTAGCTTTACGCATTACACATTTAAAATGGGCAGTGACGGTATTTCTTCCCTTGTTTGTTTATATGTACGATTTTATATGTTCCATGTGATATTTTATAGTTCTTATGGTTCGAATATCACCTATCACATTATCATTAGATATATTAAAACTTATCTAGTTTAATATATATGGAATATATATACAGTATATTACTATATATTTATACATAATAAATGTATTTCCATGACATAGCCTACTAATTCACGCCCAAATATTTCCGTGGATAGACGAAGATCTCCCAAGTTGCTCGGGAAGCGTGGATTGTCGGCAAGACCACGGAAAATAAACGAGAAACCACGGAAATCGTGGAGACCACGGAAATAATGGCAAGTGTGATAGCCCCTTAACCCAGGGACTGCGGCCAGACTCTTAACCCTTTCAAGCATTTATGACGCAGAGGTTGCCAGATTAGCAATAAGAAATAGAGTTCTCTCACTCTTATAATTACCTCTCCAAAATTAGTTTTCTGCCCACAGCTAACTCAAAGACAACTGCTGAGGTTGAAGTAACTAAACTAAAGGTTTCTAAATACCCCTGATGGTAACAAAGGCTTTAAAGTATCCCCAATAGGCTCAAAATTGCGTCATATGTTGGAGAGTGTTAAGAGGTTCTACTGGGCAAATGCGGCCAGACTCTTAAGATCCAAGGCCTAAAAAAAAAACTTTTAAAGCACCCCAGTGGCACTCAAAACAAAGCAGTTTGTGATTAGGTGAGATAATTCCCCTCCATTACTTGCTACCACTCCTACACATGTGGGGGGTGGGGTATAAAGGAGGGGAGGAGTGGAGGGTGTGGCATGGAGAGATGCCACTACTTTCTATGTGTCACCCAATTTTGAGAAATTTTCCAGCACTGGCATTATGTTTGAAGGGTTTGTTTTTACACGTTTAAATACCGTGCTTCCGGAAGGACCGTCGCAGTCCCTGGGTTAAAACAGCTGGATAAGGGGAAAACCATTTTTGTGGAGGTTGAAACTAATGTCAGTCACTTTATATTGATGAAAATAAACTAAACATAAAAATATAATAATGAACAAAATTGTTGGGTGCCAGGGTGGTCTCCTTAATATTAGGTAGGCTATGGGCCGGCTAGGCAGAAATTCATCCGTTATTTTTGTTGGTCCACAGATCCCTCCAAATATGGATAGCCTGGCCAAGACCATAGAAAGCATCAAATGTGGACAGATAGTCGGACTACAGGATCGGGTTCAGGTAAGCTTTACCATAAATGCCCGGGCCGGCTTGCCCGCAGTCCCAGCACCAACCAACTTAACAGATATTGTGATCCCCTAATTTCTTATACCGGTAACTCAAAAAGGATGTCCGGTAAGTAATCGAGCTGGCATTTATATTTATTTGGGAAGAATTGACCATGAAATAAGTGTAGAAATTTGCAGCCCGTATAGGCCTACTGTACTCTTGCCCCTTAACCCGGGAACTGCGGGAAGACTCTTAAGAGTTCCCCCGGCGGACTGCGGGAAGACTCTTAAGAGTCAGGGAAAAAAAAATCAATTTAAAACACCGAAAAACAAAATTTGTTTTTGTTTTTCTATTATTTTTATATTTTTTTTGCCCCTGGGCCATGCCAAATATCACTCCTCCACCTCCCCTCCTTCCCCAGTTTCCTCCCCTCCTTCAGTTATCACCTATTTTCCCTGTTATTCCCTTTTCCTGTGGTCTATTTTTGTGCTAACATTAGCGAGTTGGTAGCAGGGCGTTGTCATCACTGTTAGCAAGCGAGTGCAAGAGAGAGAGAGAGAGTATCGATCGACAGTATCGATCGACAGTATCGATCGACAGTCTCTCTGTCGTGGTGGGCTGGGAGGTTGCCTCAGCCATACATTGTGTAACTCCCGGCCTGTATCGCCGATTTTGACCATCCAAACGCTGTTTCCACTTGTTTTATTGTTCTAACAGGTTAATACCTTTATAATCAATCTATAATAGGCGCATATGGATAAGTATTAATGCTATTTATGGTAAAATAAATATGTTAGTGATGGGAACAGCTCAAATACGTCAGCACAGGAGTGTGGTGTCTCATACCCCCCATGCGCACTTCAGAGGTTAAATTACAAAAAAAGGATAGGTATCTAGATTACTCTCAAATATACTGGCACCGCTTACAATATAATATAGAGTAGCCTACCGTAGGCCTATTTATTTTAGAAACTCTACAACTTACCCTAAATGCCTGCCAAACTCGGTAAGCAAAACAATAATAACGCTGTACTGTAATCACAATTTAAATATTAGCCAAATCGAGATGACTAAATGAGCCAAGATTATAGAATTAAGCTTCTGGCAAACAAGGAACTATTCACACCTAGTCCTAAAACAGTCTCTTTTAGTAATTATTACTAAATATTTTATTAAAATTATGCATTACAGTTCATATGTCTTAGGAAATAATAAAGTGGCCAAAACAATGTACTGTATGGTAATTTCATGTAAAGTTTCCGGTACAGTATTCCTTCTCATAGGCCTATTCAGTATTATCTTTCTAATGCAAACCAAATTGTCCTGGTTTGACACCCTGCCAGTGCAATGCAAACTTGAAGTGAGAAAAGTCGGCAAGAATGTAGTTGTTGTTGTTGTTGTTCCCTAATCTGCCTGGCCGAACAGCCCCGAGTCCCTGAGGAAGGCCATTGCCACGATCGGGCTTTCCCACAGAGCTCTCATTGAGTGTAGATTGTGTTGTTGGCGTAAGTGGTTGTGTGAAATGCAGTCTTCTATGATGTGTTTAATGGTATGGGGTGCTGTGTTACATCCCAGGCAGGCGTCGACAACGGAGTCATCCAGTCTCTTCTGATAGCTCAGGAGAGCTGGATGGTGTCCGCATCTCAGCCTGGCCAGGTGGACTCTGTCCTCGCGAGGGAGGGAGGATTCGGAAGGATGGATTTCGGGAGGTCGTGCATGCAGCTGCGTGCTGTCTGTGAGTGAGTGGATGGATCGGTGAGAGATATGAGTATGGATGTGCTTCTGGAAGTTGGTTCGGGGTGGGCAGGGAGGGAGAGAGGATAATAATTGTGTGTGATACCGTGTGCTGGGTGTTGTTTTGATATTTCTTGGTGTCTGTGGGTGTGTTGCCATGTAGTTTAGTGGGTGGTCTTGGTTCGTGGAGGCTGCTGCCAGGAATTGAGTGCCTCTCATGTCCAGATGGTCTTTGACTTTGAGGATTTTGGTTTCTTGATGTAGGTGATCTGTGGGTGCAGTAGCTGTGCAGCCTGTAATGATCTTCAGGGCTTTGTTTTGAATAGTCTGTAAGGTCTTATGATGTGTTTCAGCTAGGTTAGAAGCCCAGGCTGGGCTTGCGTATTCCATCACTGATCTTATGTATTGTTTATATACTGTGGTGGTAGTTTCTTTGTTGTGTCCAAATTTTGTGTGAGCAAGTGACCTGAGGGCGTTAAGTCTGGGTGTCAGTTTCTTTTTAATGTTTGTGGTGTGCTGTTTGAATGTCATATGAGTATCATATGTTACTCCTAGGATTTTGGGTGTGTGTGTATGTGTTAGGGGTGTGTTGTTTATGGTGAGTTGAGGGATGTATTCGTGTTCTCCTGTCCAACTTGTGAGCAGGGTTGCGGTGGATTTGGCTGGGGCTAGATTAAGTCTGTTTGTAGTGCACCAGCCATGTAGTGTGTTGAGATAGGGTTGAAGGAGATCTGTTGCTCTTTTTGGGTCGTGGTGTGTGCATGTGAGTGTTATGTCATCTGCATAGGAGGCTAAGTATATTTGGGGCGTATTGGGTGTAGTTATATCGTACATATACAGATTGAAGAGTGCGGGCGATAGGACGGATCCTTGTGGGACTCCGTTTGGAAAGTTTCTGATTTTAGATGACTGACCGGCAAAAGATACGTGTGCACATCTGCCTGCTAGGAAGTTGGCCAGCCACCTTTTTGTGTTGTTGTGCATGTTTGTGTTGTAGATTTTGTTTGTTAGGTTGTGGCGGGGGATGGCATCGAAGGCTTTACTAATGTCGAGTGTGGCTAATAGTGATCTGTGTGGTGGTCTAGCTGAGTTGATGCCGTCAAAAGCTCTTTGTGTAAGGTCTGTGAGAAGAGTGTTTGTGGAGTGCAGTGGCCTAAAGCCATGTTGTGTTGGAGCTAGGGGTAGGTCGGGTGTAATTAGTTGTAATACTAGGCGTTCCATGACTTTGGAGGGGGAGCAAAGGAGTGTGATGGGGCGGTGCGAGGAGGGTAGCGTGGGGTCTTTGTTGGGTTTGGGGAATGTGATGATGATACCATGCTTCCAAATGTCTGGTATTGTGTTGTGTGAATAGCTGTAGTTTGATATGTTAGTGAGTGCTTGTATGCCTTGTGGTCCCAGGTGTCTGAGGTGTATGTTGCTTATGTTGTCTAGGCCACAGGCGGGTGAGTGCTTGAGATTGTTGATGATATGCTTTGTCTGGTGATTGGTGAAGGGTGTATAGTCAGGGTCTGTGGGGAATTGTCTCTTACGTCGGATGACACGTCGGTCGTCTTTGTGAGGTTTTAGGTGGCTGACATGTGAGAAGTGATTGATGAGAGTGTTTGCTTGTTGTTTACATGAAGGAGTAGAGTCTGTTGTTGTGATTGCAGCATGTGATTGTGTTGTGTTGCTGTTGGAAAGTGTGATGCTGTTTAGTGTTTTGTAGAGTTTTTTGGGGTTTGTTTTGTGATCAAGTGTTTGTAGGAAGTTATTCCAATTTAGTTTTTGTTGTTCTTGTATTTTGTTGTTAGTTTGGGTGTTGAGTGCTTGAATTTGTTGTGTGATGTCTTGTGTGTGGGGTGCTGGGGAGTGTTTCAGTGTGTCGCGTTGTCTGATGAGGTTTTGAATTTCTGGTGTGAAGTTGGGGTTGTGTCTTTTTCTGTTACCTCTTGGAATGTGTTTCTTGTCAGCATTTTGGATAGTTTTATTGAGTATGTGTACAGCATTGTTGATGTTAGTGATGGGTGTACTGTTTAGAGTTGTAAAGTGTTGTTCTGTCTCATTTGTGAATGCTTCCCAGTTAGCTCTTTTATAATTGGTGTATGTGTGTTTGTGGCTAGCGGGGGTGAGTCTGGTTTTGGTGGTGATAATGATCGGGAGGTGGTCAGAGCCTAAGGTTCTGACCACCCTCCAGGATGTTGTGGGGGCGAGTTCTGGGGAGCAAAAGGTGATGTCTGGAGATGATGGGTTATAGAGGGCTTGGTGAGGAATATGGGTATGTTGATGGATGTCGTTAAGGATGATGAGGTTATCTGTTTGGTTTTGTAGTACCAGCCCTCTGTCTGTGTCGGGGTTGTCGACAAACCAGGCCGACGTCTTGGCGTTGAAGTCACCACCCAGGATGATGTGTGGGGTGTTTGTGATGTGTTGTAAGTGTGGTCTGTATTCATTTGGTACTGTAGGGGATGTATGTGTTTATGATGGTTATGTTGGAGTTGTTGCCAGTGCGTATTTTAATTTATTGTATTTCTGTTGTGTTATCATTTGGGGGGAGGAGGGATTTGGTTTGTACACTGGTTACTATGTATGATATTTCTTTGTGTACCAGGGTGATGAGTCCACCGCCCCCGCCGACAGCCCGGTCTTGTCTGATGGTGGTGAAATTATGAAATGTGGGTGTTTTTTGTGTTGTGCAGAGTTTTGTTTCTTGCAAGAATGTAGTTACCGGGTGTACCGCCCGTCTTGTTTACACTACGCGGACGCTCACCATCATGTTCCCGTCTATTTTGACTGCCTTTGGATACAAAAATACATTACCCTAACCAAACAACCTAACCTAACCTAACCTAGTATTATAGATTTATAAGTATTTATTTTATTATAAGTATTTATAGATGATTTATGTTGTATGTCGGTAGTGGTACACCCGGTAACTACATCCATCCCGAAAAGTCTGTATATTTTTGTCAAATATATAATTCATGACATTTTTCAGAGCTTGCTGACAGACCAGAGCAGTACAGGTGCGGAGGGCAAGCAGATCATCCGTTACTGCTCCCGCTATGTTTACGACCACTCTGACTTGCCCACGGATGTTTTCACCTCCCTGCTGAACCTGGTGGGGCTGTGTTGTCGCCACCATCAAGAACAGATCACCAATGATGCACCCTTCCATCTCAAGTCCATGTACTATATCATACTCACCGCTACTAAAAGAAAGGTAGACTATAAATAGAAAAAGAAAAATTTACAGAATGGATAGCACTATTTGAGGAGGTTCACTTTATTGACTTTTTCATAACAAAATTCATCATATGGTGAAAGTGAGGTTCATAATTATATAATATACAGTATGCAGTAGTTTTTTTTCATTTACTCACTGTATATGGTAACATAAATATTGATGATGATGATGCAGCTTTTAATGCCGTGCACTCCCTAGGCTAGGGCATACCCTTGTTGCAGGGACGTAACTGGATATTTGTAACAAAAATGGCAGACCAATATTTAGTTACCGGTATATGATTGTACACTTTGGTACACTAATATTCATATTAACCCTTTCATGCACCAGGAGTTGCCGTTAAGTATTCAGAAATAGAATTATCTTTATCTCATATTTACCTCTCCAAAATTAGTTTTCTGCTCACAGCTCGCTCAACACAACTGCAGAGGTTGAAATAACTAAACTGAATGTTTCTAAACACCTCTGGTGGACACAAACGTTTTTAGTACCGGTATCCCAGAAAGTGCGCAAATTGCGTCCTTATGCGCGGACGGACAGAGCCCGAACAGGGACAACATAACACAACAGAAAAACAATGCACACACAAAAACAAAACACAAATTCACACACATCTAGGTCACCCAGGAGAAGACCCGGAGACCAGGGATCACCAAGGTCACTCCAGCACTACCCTGGCCCCCGACCACCCGGAAAGAGTTTCGGTCTCGGCAGGCAGACATGCAGCGAGCCGAAACCACAAGCCCGCCCACCAAACTTCCAGGTGCACCCTTCATATTTACCAGCTCCCCGGGCCAGGCGCCTGACGGACTATTATCTAGTCCAACTGGCGCCCGACCCCTTCTCCCAAATGACCATGTTTTCACTCATCTATTCACAAGCATTCTCCATTCATTCCTGTTTATTACCACTTCCCTTGCCTGATCTATAGTTATTCCTTTATCTTTCAAAGCTTGTCCTACACAGTTTCTCCATCTCAATGGGGGTCTTCCTACCCCTCTATCTCCCCTTGTATCTGACTCACATAGTCTCTTTGTAAGCCTTTCATCTTCCATTCGTTCAACATGATCATACCAACTCAGCACCCTTCTGTCCACTCTGGCCGACAAATGTTCCTGCTGCCCCACTCTCCTGCATATCTCTTCATTCCTCAATCTGTCTCTATGAGTAACTCCACACATACTCCTCAAGCAGCTCATCTCCATCACATCCAGCTTTCTTCTCTCCTTTGCCTTCAGAGCCCATGTCACAGCCCCATACATCACTGTTGGCACAATAATTTCTTGATACATTGCACTTTTAACTTTCATTCTGAGATTTCTCATCTTCCACATACGGTACTTCCCATTACTCCGAAACTTTCCTTCCTTCACATAGATCTCTCTGTTTTACTTCCATTCCTGCTTATCGTTCCTCCTAGATATTTAAAACACTCTACTTGTTCCAATATTTCCCCATCCAGCCTCACATCTAGAGTCACCCTACGATCACCCCTATTACACACCATTGCTTTACTTTTATTGACATTCACCTTTATTGACATTCCTCCTCCCACAAACCACACCAAACTCTTTGAATACCCGCTGCAGTTTCTCCTCATAATCCGCCACCAACGCTGTGTCATCAGCGAACAGCAACTGATTCAACTCCCAATTTCTACCATTCTTTCCTACTAAACCCAATCCTCTACCCATAGTTCTCATTTTCACCTCCCTCACCACACCATACATAAATATATTAAACAGCCATGGTGACATTACACAACCCTGTCGCAAACCAACATTTACCTCAAACCATTCACTTAACTCATTATTTCCTACTCTAACACACGCTCTGCTCCCTTCATAAAAACTCTTAACTGCTCTCAACAACTTTCTTCCAATTTCATAAATCCTCAACACCTTCCACATTGCTTCACGATCCACACGATCATACGCTTTTTCCGAATCAATAAAAGCCCAAAATATCTCCTTATGCTTCTCTAAATACTTCTCGCATAGCTGTCTTACTGCAAAAATCTGATCCACACACCCTCTTCCCCTCCTAAAACCACACTGCTCTTCTCCTATTGCAACTTCCGTACCCTTTATTATCCTCTCTATCAACACCTTGCCATACAGCTTTCCAACCACTGATAATAAACTAATACCTCTATAACTTGAACACTCCTGCCGATCTCCCTTCCCCTTGCACAACGGCACAATACATGCACTCCTCCAGTCTATTGGTACCATTGACACAACAAAGCACACATTGAATAGTCTCACCAGCCAATCTAATATCACATCTCCACCCTTCTTTATGCACTCCACAGCAATACCATGCTATCCAAACCTACTTTTCCCGCTCTCATTTGTCTCACTGCTTCTTTCACCTCAATTTTCTCAATCCTTTCATTCATTCCCTGCCACCTGGGTGGCCTGGGTAACCTATCTCCATGAACCACTGCTTCTCTTCCATTTCTTACATTTAGCAAAGATTAAAAATACTCAGCATATCTTTTCCTCACTTCAACGCCTTCCACTAGTAATTCTCCATTTACATCTTTCACTGACTCTTCCCTCTTTTGTCCTCCTTTCCTTACTCTATTTACCTCCTTCCAGAACATTTTATTTCGTTCCTCAAAATTCTCACTCAACCTTTGACCCCACCTTTCGTTTGCATCTTTTTTCGCTTCTCTAATTATCCGTTTTGCCTCTCTCCTTTTCTCCTTGTACCTCTCCCATACCTCAACACTACCTTCCTGTAAAACCCTCTCAAAACACTGTTTCTTCTCCTCAACTGCCTTTCTCACCGTATCATTCCACTACTCGCTTCCCTTCCTGATACCTCTGCTTCCTACTTTCCTTTTAGTACTTTTACCAACATGGTTGTGTGTAACACAAAGTTCAAGAAAAGACAGAGCCACCTGATCACATATAACTCTGGGGTCTCCAGTAGCCAGATAGATTACATCTTGGTTAACAGGAAAGACTGGAAACTAGTTCGAGATGTAAAGGTCATCCCGAGCGAAGAATGTATCCCCCAGCATAAGTTACTTGCGTGCGACATGAGCTTATACAGAGATCCTAAGCGCAAGAAGGTATACATACCCAAAAGGAAAGTGTGGCTGCTGAAGAACAAGGAAGTTAGGGATAGGTTTCATAGTGAACTGGAGGAAATTAATAGAAATAAGGAAGCTAGGCCTAACGATGTAAATAGTCAATGGAACTTTCATAAGCATAGCCTTATCGCTGCCACTGACAAAGTCTGTGGGAAAACAAAGGGTCACCCCAGGAATAAGACCTCCTGGTGGTGGAACGATGAGGTAGAACATGCTGTGAAAGAGAAAAGGAGATGCTTCAAAGCATGGAAGAAAGGAGGCAGCAAGGAGGAATACCAGGCAGCCAAACGAACTGCCAAAAGATTTATTTACAATGCTAAAAATCGCATTAAGGACCTGGTCCTCGAACAAGTGTGTAACACTGACAATCCCAATGGGATCTTCAACTTAGCTAGGCGAGTTAAAAATGACAGTAGGGATATTATAGGTGAACAGTGTGTTAGAAACGATAATGGGAAGATTGTGTATGCAGAAAATGAAATCAGAGAAGCATGGAAGGCACACTATGAACGATTGCTAAATGTAGAGTTTGAATGGGATAAGGAACAGCTTAGTATCGAAAACCAATATCTGGGCCCCCTCCTTTGATAGCACCAGCTGTAGTGAGCGACGCAATCAATAAAGTGAAGGACGGTAAAGCTCCAGGTTGCTCTGACATTGTCGCTGAGATGATAAAAGCCTCAGGGGAGACTGGTGTAAACTTAGTCACTGAGTTGATAAACACCATTATTAAAGATGAGAAAATCCCAGAGGATTGGCTCAAAAGTGTAATAGTAAATATATACAAAGGAAAAGGGGATGCGCTAGATAGAGGAAATTATAGGGGCCTGAAAATGCTTGACCAAATCATGAAGGTCTGTGAGAGAGTCCTTGAGGGTTTGATCAGGCAAAGCATCTCCATTGATGAAATGCAGTTTGGTTTTATGCCAGGACGGGGTACAACCGATGCTATCTTCATAATCAGGCAGATACAGGAAAGATACTTACTAAAAGGCAAGGATCTTTACTTTGTGTTTGTAGACCTGGAGAAGGCCTTTGATAGGGTGCCTAGAGATGTTGTGCAGTGGGCTATGAGGAAACTTGGTGTGGAAGAGTGGCTGGTGCGTGTGATAATGAAGATGTATGAGGATTCGCGAAGTGCGGTGAGGGTGAAGGGTGTACTGAGTGATGAGTTCGC
Source organism: Paralithodes platypus (assembly GCA_032716605.1). Taxonomy (NCBI): domain Eukaryota; kingdom Metazoa; phylum Arthropoda; class Malacostraca; order Decapoda; family Lithodidae; genus Paralithodes; species Paralithodes platypus. Next base: position 41,090,863 of record CM064498.1, on the reverse strand, counting down.
AGTTCGTGTTGGAGTCCATCATGGTTCAGTGTTAAGCCCCCTCCTCTTTATTATGGTCTTGGAGGCACTGTCTAGAGTTTTTAGAGGCGGACTCCCGTTGGAACTGTTTTATGCAGACGATTTAGTCCTAATAGCTGACAGTGTGCAAGATGCTGAGGCCAAATTCAGAGAGTGGAGAGAGGGCATGGCGAGCAAGGGTTTGAGAGTCAATATTAACGAAACCAAGGTTATTCATTGTAGATTGAGACGAGGCAATGTGGAAAAGAGCGGTGCATACCCATGTGCAGTGTGTGGAAAGGGAGTGGGCGCTAACTCAATTCAATGTAGCATCTGTCGATGTTGGGTACACCATGGGAGTAAGAACTGTAGTAGAATAAAGGGACCCCTGCCGAAGGATAAGTCAGAAATAGAGAAATTTGAGTGCGTAGTGTGCAAAGGCGAGCTTGTGTTAGGTGATGATCCTGTGGCTGTGAATTTTGGAAATGAGTCTTTGGAGCTGGTGAACAAGTTTTGTTACCTAGGAGATACCATCTCTGCCGGTGGTGGGGGCTGCCACTGTTGCTAGAATTAGGTGTGGCTGGGGGAAGTTCAGAGAACTGATGCCAATCCTGACCATGAAAAGAATGCCTCTCCCCCTGAAGGGAAAGGTGTATGCCTCATGTGTTAGAAGTGCAATGACGTATGCCTCAGAAACATGGGCCGTTAAAGTAGAGGATGTCAACAGAATGGAGCATAATGAGATGAGAATGGTGAGATGGATGTGTGGGGCCAGGCTACAGGATAGAATAACAAATGTTGAGCTGAGGAGACGTTTAGGTATAAAGAGTATTAGCGAGGTGATGCGTACAAGTAGACTGGGATGGTATGGACATGTGGAGAGAATGGATGAACAAAATTGGGTGAAAAAATGCAGGTCTGTGATTGTGGAGGGAGCTGCACCAAGGGGTGGACCGAGGAAGACCTGGGATCGGACTATACGTGCCGATCTCAAATCCAAGAACTTGACAAGTGAAGCAGCCCTTAACAGGGTTGCCTGGAACGCCGCCATTAGGACAAGAGACTGAAACTGCACTTATGTGTGGAACACTCCGTCTTAAAATTTTATGTATGTATGTATGTATGTATGTATGTATGTATGTATGTATGTATGTTTTTATGTATGTACAGTTCTGGACAGATCAAACAGCAACACCCCGTCCACCAGCTGTGTGGTGTGGGGCTCTGCGGATTTGGTAACACTCGCAGGAGGTGGGAGCGATGTGGGTGGATGATGAGGGGAGGGGTTTAGGGGGGAGTGTGGGAGGGTGAAGAGGCAGTAATCATGGTATGGCTGGTGGGAGGGGGCAAACGAGTGACAGGGTAGGGGAGAACAGAGTGACAAGCAAATTTTCCTATAGAACAAGCTACTCCCACATGATTTTAAATTACACACACCTACAATATCACTGTATGCTACATTTAACAACCTGCCAGTCTGCTCTCCCCTACCCTGTCACTTGTTTGCCCCCTCCCACCAGCCACACCATGATTGCTGCCTCTTCACCCTCCCAATTCCCCCCTAAACCCTCCACATACCTCCCCTCATCACCCACCCACCCACATCCCTCCCACCTCCTGCCAGTGTTACCAAATCCGCATAGCCCCTCACCACATAGCGGGTGGACGAGGTGTTGCTGTTTCATCTGTCCGGAACTGTACATACTACCTCTGCACTTGCTTTCACTCCTTCCTTAAACTGTTGCCATTCAACCTCTACTTCTCTCTCTTCCATCCATTTTTCATTTAGTCTTTCCTTGTACTCCCTCTCTTTTGTACTCTTCTCTAACTCACTAACTTCGATTACCTCTCTTATTTCACGCTTGTCTCGCATTCTCCTGTAACTCCTAACTCTTAGCTTCCCTTCCACCAGATAATGATCCGACATACCCTCCGCCTCACCTCTCAGCACATTCACATCCAGCAGTCTACACAATCTTTCCCTTGTCACCTGCATATAATCCATCAATGTCCTCTCTACAATCTTTCCATCCACAAGTCTATGCCATGTGTACTTGTGTATTCGCCTTTTTTGAAGAACGTATTACCTACACTCATTGTGCACTTTCCACATACATTTATCAGTCTTTCTCCACTCCTGTTTACACCATCCACACCAAAACTACCGATGACTCCCTCAACAGGCTCATTTCCTACTTTAGCATTTTGGTCCCCTAAAACTACAACATTTTCATTATCTTCAAACCTTTGCAGACAATCTCTCAAATCCTCCCAAAAACCCTCCACCTCGTCTAAATTCCTTTCACTTCCTGGCCCAGAAGCACCTACAAAGACCCTTAAACCCTTAACTCGCCCTTAAACCGCATTCGCACCCACATTAGTCTTGATAACACCTCTTTCCATTCTTTTATAAACTCTCTCAACTCGTCCTTCACAATAATAGCCACTCTCCCTTTCCCATGGACTCCCTCATACACTCCAGACTTTCTACCTATAACATTTCCAAAATCCACTTCTCCCTCTCCTTTCATCTTTGTTTCATTCAATGCAAGCACATCATACTTCCTTCTTTCAAATAACCTTCCAATGTCCTCTCGCTTCTCATTCGTACTACAGTATAGTACATCCACACACATTTAAAGCTCCTATTCTTAGGGTCCGGGACCACGAACGCGCTCCCTCGCCCATATCTCTGTCTCGTTTTTTTTGGTAGCTTTATTTAATTAATTCTCCAAAATTAGTTTTCTGTCCACAACTCACTCAAAGACAACTGCAGAGGTTGAAGTAATTAAACTAGAGGTTTCTAAACACCCCTGATGGTCACAAAAGTTTAAAGTATCCCTGTAAGGATGCGATCGCGTCCTGCAGTACGCGAAAGGGTTAAGGATATCACAGGCAAGCAATTAATACTATCAAAAGTGAATAGATACAATAAAATATAGTATAATAATTGCATAATATGAAGAAGCAACAATAGATTTAAACGAAGAGTACTCTTTTAACAAGAACTATGAATTCTTTAAAAGAATCAATAATAGAAGGAGGCCTACTGTACAGTACTGTAAATAAACAATCAATAAATACTCAATAAATACAGACAAATACTAAAGCCGCTGTCACACGAACGATTTTTCCGTCAATTTTCCATGAGCAAGTTTTTTCTCGTTATATTTTGGGATTATTTTACACTGGTATTGGTAACTAGACTGAAGGTAGATTATGTTAGGCGGTTAAATTTTGATAAAGTGTAATTTTTGAAGCTGCCAGATCATAATTGCCCGTAAAAATTGCTCGAAAAATGGCTCGTGTGACACCACCTTAACCCTTGGGATCCGGGGGGCCTCATATGAAGTTTTGTATTTTCAAACTTCATAATTCAGTAGCTACTGATTGAGACCACCTAGAGCAGTAAATTTTTTTGCAAATTGTAGAACGTTTTCTTGTCTGTAGACTGCCGTTGAGATGACATCGCTACGTTGCATGGTTGCCGAGTTCTGATGATTATATCGGCGACTTTTTAGCCGCACATTTTGCCTCATATGAGGCCTCCCGGATTCCAAGGGTTAAGCAGAGGTTATAAGAAATTTCAAGTAAAAAATGCTTGATAACAATTATTGATATCAAATTTAAGAATACAGTCACAATAGTTGACCTTAAAAAGATTAAATTTATATAATAATTTACTTGCATAAAAAAAATAGGATTTATAGCTAGAGATTCTTTTGTAAATTGAAGCTGGCTTCTGCTATATAAATATATTCTTACAGGTACTTCATTATTATAGGTTAACAGGCTCAAGTTGTTGCAAGAAAATTGTTGCATACATTTAATCTTTTTAAGGTCTATTATTGTGACTGTATTTTAAAATTTGATATCAATGATTTTAATCAATCATTATTAACTTGAAGTTTCTATTATAACCTCTGCTTACTTTTTGTCTGTATGTATTAATGTTTATCTTTTTCTATTGTTATTATTAATTTTCATAATTAATTGTTCTTGTTAAAAGAGTACTCTTTTGTTTAAATCTATTGTGCCTTCTTCATATTTTCAAATATTTGTATTTAATATTTATTATATTGTATCTATTCATTGTCGATAGTATCAATTGCTTTCTTTTGCGATTTCCTTAGTTTATTTGTACAATAAATGTAGGTTATTTAGTAGGGTAGTAATTGCTAGGGGTCACTTGATACAGGTACAGTACCTACCCGATAGCACTATCGTTAGTGATAGACATTTGTATTTTTTACTATTGTTAATGTTTTGTCAAGTTGCAAATTTGATTTTAATAGAAAATTTTGACAGTAATTGTTTCTTTATTCATGCAGAGTTTAGTAAAAATTTACCAGAACGTCCCCGACTTCCCAAATTGACTAATTCCTTGAACGTGACTATAGTGCGTTGTTATGTGTGCGATTAGTTTTCTTGGGAAACAGATTAACTTGCTCATGTAGTAATGTACACCCTATGTGGTGGATTGTGTTCTTTTATTTATAAATTATTGTTTTACTTAATGCTTTGTTTCCACATAGCGATTTTGATTAGTTGTTTTGTCTTTTTACTGTGTTTGTATATGTTTTGGTTTGTTTATTTTGCAAGTTTTACATTATAATTAACAGGCTCACATTAGTTATCAGATAGTGCTATTATTAATGAGTTTATGTAATATTTCCAGGATCTACATCATCACCTGACTGGGCTACTCACAGCTCTGGAACCGTTTGTAAAAAAGTGCGACACCAGTCAGGGAGATGCCCAGTCCATCACTAAGAGTCTCTATCAGCTGGTATGGAATGTTAGTCTTACCCTCACTCCTCCTCCTGATTTTCCCAAGACCTCTGCTGATAAAACCTCCCCTGACCCTCCTTCAACTTCATCCAATCCCCCGATGGCCCTGACCCTCCAGAGATTTGCCCTCCAGTACTGCATTGCCTCAGGGACCAACTACTCCATGGCGTGCTCACAGGCCTTGAAAGCCCACAGTAGCTACGAACACAAATCCCCGCAGCATCTCAATAAATTCTTTGAGGCCATCCTGTCTATTCTGTTCCGGGCCGTCCAAAAGGAGACCACCATCAGTGACAGTTTAGTGTTAGATATCTTCAAACTAGTCATGGAGTACGCCAAAGTCTTGCTACAGTTGAATCTGTGTGCCCAGTTCAATAACATCTCCAAATCCATGGTCTCCCTCTTCGAGAAGGCCTGCTCCGCTCCGATAATTCTGGGACTGAAGATCGGGCTGAAGGTGTGCGAAGGAGGGATGGCACACAAAGTTGGAAAGTGTCCACGGGAGATGATGAAGAAGCTCTTGGATTGGGCATCAACGGCTCCCAAGGTCCACATCCCCAATAAGCTTATCGTGGCCAGCTTCTTGGCTATACTGGAGATGTACAGAGATAAGGAAGGAAAGGTCAGTTATTTTTAATTAGCTTTTCAATACCCTTTTACCATATTTATACTTTATAGTAATAGTATGTATGTATATACTCAGTCACATACCCCATAGCTGGGGATGGCCGACTCGAGACAGCCCGAACAGAAATAATGTTTAAAGTTCCAATTCTTAGTGTCCTGGACCACTTTCGTGTTCCCTCGCCCCATACTGTTTCGTCTAGTAGGTGAATTTTGCAAGGGGAGGAGCATTCCTAGCCCCCTGCCCCCAGAAGGAAAAGTAGACAGTAAAAGAGACCGACAGAAATGGCTAAGGTTGGGTAGAGGATGAGGACCAGCCCTCAATAATAAAATACTTCTACCATACCACTGAGTCTAAAGAGGCCGTATTTAGAGATAACAATTGAGTCAAGAGCCTATCAGTAATTTTGTTTGTATTTCAATTGACTTTGTCCATACCCATAAATACCACAAGAGCCTATGTACCTAATTTTCACATTACTATAATTGTTCATAAAACTGTCATTACTGTATATATGAGTTTACTGTACTTGTGAGTTTTATACTGGTATATGAAATATGCCTTACTGTATAGGCATATCAGGTGATCACTGATATGGTAGCAGTAATCTATTGCATTGAACATTGAAATACAATTGTTATGTACTGTAGTTAGTTTTGACAGGATCCAATACTCAATCCATATTTATCCTTGACTTCCCAAATTGACTAATTCCTTGGACGTGACGATAGTGCGTTGTTATTTGTGCGATTAGTTTGCTTGGGAAACAGATTTACTTGCTCATGTAGTAATGTTCACCCTATGTGGTGGATTGTGTTCTTTTATTTCATAAATTTTATTTTAGTAAGCGTTGTTTCCACATAGCGATTTTGATAAGTATTTTACCTTTATCTTGTATCGTCCCAGTTTTGGTTTGTTTAGTTTGCAAGTTTTACATTTTAATTTATTTGTTTAGCTCTCACTAATGTGAAGTACAGTACCTATGAGAGTTCCGTATGGAACTCAGTGGTCTGGTTAATCTGCTGTACATAACTAACTAACTGTGAAGTACAGTAGATATGGAAGAGCAGGCTTTGGGCATTGATTGTGGTGTGGTTGAGTGGATAAAGAGAAGTACTTTGAGGTGGTATGGTCATGTTCAGAGAATGGATGAAGACAGAATGCCAAGAAAGATATATGGGAGTCAGGTGAGTGGAACTGCTAGCAGTGGAAGACCACCTATGGTATGAGAAAAGAAAGTAGAAAAATATATTGAAGAAATACTTCCACGTAGTGGAAGGGGCATTGTGACACGGGCAAAGGAGGCATGTCTTGACAAAGTAGCCTGGAGACGTTTCTGTCATGGCCATCCTCTAGCGGGGGTTTCCCAGGGGGAAACAAGGCGTCGGAGATGATGATGATGATGATGATGATGATGATGATGGTAAGTACCTTGCAGTTACTATATTAAATTACATTTTTAAAAATAAAATATTACATATTTTGTAATACTTTTATCATCAAATCAAAGATGTGTGTGAATTTGTATTTTGTTTTTGTGTGTTCTGTTGTGTTGTCCCTATTCGGGCTCTGTCTTGAGCCCCCCCCCCCCCCCCCCTTCCCCCCAAATAATAGGAAAAGTGGGGATTGGGCCTGAGTATATACTTACATACATACATCAAATCTGACACCCGCTTCCAAAGGAAGCACCCCAAAAGGGATGGCCATGGCAGAAACTGCCTCCAGGCTCCCAGACATGTCCCTACTAACCCACTCCACAGTGCCATTTCCACTAAGTGGATTATGACCATTAACACTGAAGGAGCAGCCCCAGAGGAATCCCTCACCCGGATGGCAGTTACACCACTGTTTTGCTGTTTTATTTACCCCAGTGGGGCCCTGGCTGGAAGCATACCAAGCACAGGAATTATCTGAAGATAGGAACCAGTGATCCACTGCTCCACTGTAATAATTTAGACAATAAAATTAATAGGAATATTGACATACATATTCACTCACAAGTCATTATAAGCATACACCTATTTGAATTGTTGAACCATTAAACCCCAACTGTGAAGTATTTGAGATCCTTTATACAGTAGTGTAGTACTATATTTTATACTTTTGAGGTTCTTTTATGGTATTTGAAGGTTCAAATTTGGTGCCCATGATTTGTGTCTGAGAGTGTACTATAGTGAGATATTATTTTCAGAGTTCCCTAGATGAGTCTTTACTAATCTGCCTCTTGGATGCTCTCCTGGCCAGAACCGAAGCTTCAGACAACGAGGAGGATGTTAGAAAGGTAAATTAAAGACTAATTCACCGTATGAATTCCATTAGCCTTGGCTTGAATTTCATAAGGTAGGGAACAACTATGGCTCTGATTGGTTTTCCACCAAAATTTAAATAACAGTTGGCAATAGTGAGTTTGTGTTGAAATTGGCTCTGTTGTTGTTATCATTCCCTAGGCTGCCTGGCCGAACAGCCCCACTTGGCTCAGTTATTGTTTGTTATTGTATGTTGACTTCTTTCGTCAATTTTTTTTTCTTCCTGTATAGAAGCTTATATATCTTCAAAAGTCAGTGAATGCAATGTATTGAACTGGAAGTGTTTTCTCTTGCCCCTCAACTTTCTCTTCATAATTGCTGAGGGGCACAGGGCCCTGGGTGGGGCTTTGGTTTCCCGGGCATTTCCGCACCCTCCTCAGCTCCCCGCCGTGGAGTGGCTTCGGTCACCCAGGCTTTATTGTGGTCGGCGGGGAGGGTTCTGTGGGGGCGCTCGGTTGTGGCCTTGGAATTGCTCGGGGCCTTGGGGCTGTTCGGCCAGGCAGCTTGGGGAACAACAACAACTGGAAGTGTTCCCATGTTACCTTTACTATTGGTAGCAGCATAGCAGGCAGGGACTTCCTGCATCAATGGTAGTGTATCGGGGATTAACTGTTATGATACCGTTTTGCTTCTTACCTTGATTTTCCTTGCTATGTGTGTAGTCCAGGTTATTACTGTAAAAACATGTTGAATAGGTAAATTGATGAGGTAACTGATTTGAAGCAAAGACACTGTTGGCATTTTCTATAGTTTTTATTATCAGAAATATAGAATTATGCGTGGCTAGGTAAATGGTTATAAGGTCTGTGTAGGTACTGTATATGCCCGACAGGGAAGTATCTACTTAAATAAAGCAGTAAGCTAATAACAACTAGATTGAGCTATTTATTCCTGTAATCTATATTCCTGTAAAGAAATAGATGTATTAAGAATAGTGAAAATAGATTAATGACACACACACTAATATCGCACAGTATCGCACTTGTCACTGGTCTTATCTGCTACTGGTGCCTGGCCTCACTCTTGGGCGCCGGCTTCTTAGTAGTGTGGTGTGAAAACGTTAATTAGTTGCTAGTAATCATCTTGGTGTTGCTGCAATTCTCTGAAGAGAGCGTGAGAACCTCTGCTTACTTTGCAAGAATGTACCAAGGCCTTTATAGGTGGGTGAGATGATCTTTCTATAGGGGAGATCATTCCCAACTAAAAATGTACAGTTGCCTACTTAAGTAAGTTAATAACTGTTATAATGGTGTGAGTTATATATGTGATTATATAGTTTATTCAAGAGTGTACAGTCGCTCAAAATGCGCTGTAACAGTAGTATGGAAAAACTTCCAGTAATGTAATTTTTCCCAAACTATTGAAAGGAGTTTTGCCATCCCATCCATGGTAGGGTTTATAGGGTGGACATTCTTCACTGGAATAAAAACAGGTTTTTGACAAAACAAGTCTACATACAACAACAAGAGGGCAAAACTTGGTATTAGTGACTTTTAATTTTGATGGCAAAATTATGATCTGGTTTTGTGATATCCTTAATTTATTTGTACGATAAATGTAGGGTAGTACAGTACCATAATTGGTTGGGGTCACTTGAGGCATGCTATGCTTAGCCTACAGGTACCTACCCAATACCAATATCGTTAGTGAGTGCTGTATGTTTTTTGTACTATGATTGATCTATTCTATCTATTGTGAATAGATGAGTGAACACGTCATTTTAGGGAAGGGGTCGGGCGCAAGTTGGACTAGATAATAGTCCATCAAGCGCCTGGCCCGGGGAGACGATTAATGTGAAGGGTGCGCCTGGAAGTGTGGTGGGCGGGCTTGTGGCTTCGGCTCCGCTGCATGTCTGCCTGCCGAGATCGGAACCTCTCCGAGTGGTCGGGGGCCGGGGGAGTGCTGGAGGGACCTTGGTGACCCTGGTCTCTGGGTCTTCTCCTGGGTGACCTAGATGTGTGTGAATTTGTGTTTTCTGTGTGTTTGTTCGTTGTTTTGTGTTTTCCCTGTTCTTGCGCTGTCTTGAGTCCTCCCCCCCCCCCCCCCCAAAAAAAAAAAGAAAAGGAAATGGTTGATATCTTGTCAAATTGCAAATTTAGTTTACTAAAAAAATTGATATAAATTTTAGTTTCTTTATTCATACATAATTTAGTAAAATTTATCAGAAACTCCCGGACTTCCCACATTGACTAATTCCTTGAACATGACGATAGTGCATTGTTATATGTACGATTAGTTTGCTTGGGAACCAGATTGACTTGCTTATGTAGTGATGTACACCCTACAGTATGTGGTGGATTGTGTTCTTTTATTTCAAAATTTTATTTTATTAAGCGTTATTTCCACATAGCGATTTTGATTAGTTCTTTTGCGTTTATCTTGTGTCGTCCCAGTTTTGGTTTGTTTATTTTGCAAATTTTACATTATAATAGTAGGCCAAACCATTATTTATGAGCATTTCTCAGTTTATTTTAATTATCTATCATCTGTTACTCTTAATTTGTTATAGACATTTAGAATTCATGTATTCCTCACATAATTATGCATAATTCCATATTTATTTTGTTGGGGAAACTATTGAATATGACGGTGCCTGCTTTGCCCTCCAGGTGGTAACAGCGCTCAACCATCACCTGGGGTCTTATGTGGACAAGTTAAAGACTATAGACGACCACACCAAGACCACCAATGACCCTGCCAAGACCGAAGGGGCCCAAGATAAGGTGTTGGGAGAAGCAGTCAGATGGGCAGCCAAGTTAAAGGCTTTAGTGTCCTCCACAATGAAGAATAAGAGCAATTGGACGTGGCAGATATACAATGTTGGTTAGTATTCCTCCCATGAAATAAGATCATCCCAACTTTTCATATCAGGTATATTAAATAGCTTCTCGTACTGGTACATTGTCTTGTATTCTTTAACCCGGGAGCTGCGGGAAGACTCTTAAGAGTTCCCCCGGCGCACTGCGGGAAGATTCTTAAGAGTCAGAGAAGAAAAAAATAAATTTTAAACATAGAAAAAAAAAAAAAAAAAAATCACTCCTCTACCTCCCCTCCTTCCCCAATTTCCTCCCCTCCTTCAGTTATCACCTATTTTCCCTGTTATTCCCTTATTCTGAGGTATATTTTCGTGCTAACATTAGCGAGTTGCAAGCAGGGCATTGTCATCACTGTTAGCAAGCGAGTGCAAAGAGAGAGAGAGTATCGATCGACAGTGTCTCAGTGGCCTTGGGGGAAATTGGCGGGAAAGGAGATTGCCTCACCCATACATTATGCAACTCGCGGCCTGTATCGCCGATTTTGACCATCCAAACGCTGTTTTCACTCGTTTTATTGTTGTAACAGGTTAATACCTTTATAATCAACCTATAATAGGCACATATGGATAAGTATTAATGCTATTTATGGTAAAATGAATATTTTAGTGATGGAATCGGCTCAAATACGTCCGCACAGGCAGACGTTTCTAATTACCCCCATGCGCAGTTCAGAAGTTAATAGAATATACTGTTATTGTTGTTGATGATCCCCAAGCTGTCTGGCCGAGCAGCCCCAAGGTCCCGAGCAAGGCCAAGGCCATAACCGAGCGCCCCCACAGAACTCTCCCAGCTTTACTACTAAAGAATGCCCAGGTGACCGAAGCTGCTCCCAGCCGAGGGGCTGAAGAGAGTGTGGAAACCCCCGGGACACCGAAGCCCCTCCCAGGACCCTGTGCCCCTCAACAGATATGAAGACAAAGTTGAGGGGCAAGGGAAAAATTATGAGATCTGTCTCTGATAGGGCAGCGGGGCAAGGGATCACCAGCCCATGGATTTGCACCCCTGGGCCAATGTCCCCACCGTCCGCAGCCTCCCTTGCAGTGCCACCCAATCGGGCGATCTCGCCAGCACCTAGAAAGAAAAGTAGTACAGTACAAGAAAGAGACAGACAGAAGCGGCTAAGGTTGGGTAGAGGATGCCAAACCTCACTCTGGATAGGACCCGCCCTCACCCCTGGACTATACTGTAATACCTAACTGAGCATGTTGGTATGTTCCATATTGTACAATAAATTATATTCCTTGTTAGCAGCAATTTGTTTGTTCAGCAATCTCTTATATTATAGGTTTGACTCCTGTAAGGAGATAAAGAAAACCTAATATTTAGTAGTGGCCCCGTAATCATTGACGAACATGCCTATTACATAAGGCATGCTCTTCAAACACTAATCCGCCATAGTTTGAATCTACCGCGCAGAGCATTTAAAAACTGAGGAGCCTTCATCATGAGCGCACGCGACCTCACTCATGGCTTCAGTCATTATGAATTGGGTTCTCACTACGAAAAAACTTAGTAAAAAATAAAAACAAAAAGAAAATAAGAATAACTATCCAATAAGCTTTCCATCATATCGTGGATGTACTTGTGTGGATTTCTGACCAGACGCTGAATCAGGCGTCATTCCTCCTTCACTGACATATCAAGTAAACCAAAATCCTTAATACATCAACGAATGGGAAGGGGACGGTCGGGAGGGCCCCAGTCGTCAATGATTACGGGGCCACTACTAAATATTAGGTTTTCTTTATCTCCTTACAGGAGTCAAACCTATAATTTATTAGTGGCCCCTCCATCATTGACGAACATGCCTGATATCTAAGACTGGAGGGGGACATTCGTAATCATATCATAACTCTAGAAAAGCAGATAATAAAAACAACCACATAGTATTCTTACTTTTTGAAAAATGTATTTAATACGGCGTAGGCCGGAAATATACAAGAAAAAGGGGTTCAGGCAGGTGCGTGCTTCAAAGAAGCCTGCCCGACAAAAATAGGTAACCCTGAAGATTCTGAACACAGATCTGTAGTTACAAAAGGCACCCCACTCAACGAGTGGTGACAAAAATAATAAGTTATAAGTTTATATGTGCACATCATAAACCCCAAAATACATGTGGAGATCAATTGCTAATGAACTCCATTGAACTAATGTTACATTGCTTTCGCAGCTAAAACTACTATAACAACACCGTTGTTTTGTACTAAACTTTGTACTAGCACAAATTCTCGCAGAGAAATTTTCATATCACATTTTAACCTTAAATTGTATCACAGCTCTCATACTCCGGCGGGGTCTAGGGTGTCCTATGTCAACTGACTGCACCCCCCCCCCCCTTCCTTGAAAATAAACATAAGTGACTGCAGGGCCACCTAGACCCTCTGCCTTAAAGCTATACATGGTAAGGAAGGTTTGTCAAGAGCAACTGACAAGTATCTAGAGAGAAACGTATGATTAGACGCCCACAACTGTGTGGACGCAATATCTTCAACTGAAAAGTTTTTCAGGAAACGTAAAGAGGCCGCCCACTTGCGTAAATCGTGGGCCCTACCCACAACGCCGGGATTACTCTCTTTAATGACTTCTACCAGAAGAGAGGCTAATCGCCGTTTAAGTAAGCGTTTACCCGTACTCGCTACCCATAAAGCACCTTGGGGGTTATGAGGAGCTATTCTCAAATATTTGGTTAGAGCTTGCACTGGACATAAATTATGATGCACCTTTCCCCTTTTTAACGCTGGCACCGTGAACTCAGAAAACATGTGTGCACTATGCTCATTCTTGGCTACAAACGCCGGGGAGGGTGCAATGGAAATTGAATCATTAAGTCTACCAAACCTAAGGCAATTAGGTGTGTTGCTCATCGCCGCCAGCTCAGACACTCTGTTTCCGGTGGCCAAAGCCAAAAGGAAAACTGCCTTCTTTAAGATTAAAGCAAAGTCTGCAGTATTTTGATACAGACGAGAATGAAGTAAAGACAAAGCTTTGTCCAGAGACCAAGTAGGCATGAGCTGACGGGGAGGTGGGCGGAGTTTAAAACACGCTCTCATAAATCCTGTTTCCTCCGCCACCGGTATGGATAGACCTGTAAGGTCGAAAAAGGGCACTCTAATCGCAGTTAAGTGATTCTTCAAAGTAACCACAGATAAACGTTTCTGCTCAAACAGATAGTTCAAGTAATTAAAAACCAATGCCACTGAGGGTACAGTTTGTTCCGTTCTAACAATCCAAGAAGTAAAAGCTTTCCAATGAGATTGATATTGTCGCTTAGTAGACTGAGTATATTGATTGAGCAATTTATTGGTCACATCCCTACCGTATGGTGCTAGCCACTTGGCCTCCTGAATGTCCATAATGCAAAAATCAGCGAGGTCTCTAGGTTGCCAATCGTGTCTAAGTGGAAGTACCCGACCGGGAGCGATACCGGGTCCGGGCACCACATTATTAACTGCTGGTACCACACCTGCGCCGGCCACAGGGGCGCGATTAGCGAGACTAAGCCTCGATAAACTCGTAGTTTGTTCACTACGTGGCACATTAGTGACGCATCTGGCGGCGGAAACAGATAGATGGAGCTCCATCTGTTCCAGTCTGTCACTAGGGCGTCTGGCCCCCCTGCCGGCGTTATCGCCCGGCGGGTGAGGTATAGAGGGAGCTTGTGAGTCTCCTCGGACGCAAAAAGATCCACTTGTGGATGGGAGAGCTCCGCAATCATTAGGTCGAAAATGGGTTGCTTGAGCTCCCATACTACTGTCGTGCTCTGTCTCCGGGACAGAGCGTCTGCCCAGACGTTCGCTACGCCTGGGAGATAAGATGCGTGAAGATAAATATCTAGACTGGTGGCTAGAACAAAAATCTCTTCCGACACGAGTAGCAACTTCCTTGACCTCGTTGACCCTTGTTTCTGAATACAGTGAACTGCATTCAGATTGTCCATTCTGAAGGCCACTGACTTGCCCCGTAACGCCGGGCCGTGAGCCTGAAGGAAATACAAGGGGACTAGTAACTCTTTGACATTTATGTGAGAGATTTCTAAGTGGGACCAAAGTCCCTGACCCTGGTGCCCCTGATTTGACTGAAATCCCCACCCTATGGTGCCTGACGCATCCGTGTCTACCCATACCGTTGGAGGAGGAGGTCCATGACATGATTGAGTACAATGTTTCCCTCTTCGCCCAGACCGCTAGTAAGGTGTGGATTAATTTTGGTATGGGCCATAATTTTCCCGCCGGTAAGAGTGGGAAATATTTGTTGCCTTCCAATATTAATCGTTTTACTTTCAACCGGCCCAACTTGACAGTTAGCTGAATCCAGTTGAGAGAGCCGACCAGAGACTCCCAGACTCTTCGTGTCGTAGTCAGACTGTGAAGAAACCTGAACAGTTTCCTGCGAAACCTGTTGCGATTGTCCACACTCTGACTCAGAGTGAGAGCGGCGGTGTCCCAGACCAGCCCTATCCACTGAATTACTCTTGAGGGAACAAGGTTTGACTTTACCAGATTTACCTTGAAGCCTAGAGTTTTGACATGATTTAAAATGATATTGACATGTTTTATGCATAATTGTTGTCTCTGCCACCACCAGCCAGTCGTCTAGATACCACAACACTCTGATTCCCTGTTTTAACAACGGCATCAGGGCTTGCCGGACTAGTTTCGTGAATAATCGAGGTGCTAGGTTCAAACCGAACGGCATCCTCTGAAAAACAAAATTTTGGTGCCTGATCCTCAAGGCCAGAAACCTTTGAAATCTTTTGTTGACCGACACGTGCCAATAGGCGTCTGTCAGGTCTAGGGAACACATCCAGCCTCCCGGCGGAAGTGTTAGCCTGATTTGATGAACTGTTAACATTCTGAAAGACTCGTTGTAAATGTGAAGATTCAGATAAGACAGGTCTACGACCGGCCTCATCTGAACACTGTCCCGTTTGGGAACCAAAAACAGTTTTGACGTGAATACAGGGTAATCTGGAGGGACCGGGATGATGACATTCTTGGCAATCATCTCCTGGACCAGCAACTCCACCTCTAATGAAACACAATTTGCCGTTGTCGGCTGACGTAAGCGAGGTCGCCGGAGCCACTGCCAAGTGATGCCTTTGCGTGCCACCATCCGTGCCCAGGTTTTTAACGGCCATGCTTGGTGACACGTTCGGAACGACCCAGTTAGCAGACAAGGGTTCGCCGGCTGTACTTCCCTCGGTTCCTCCGGCTCTAAGATAGGCACTGGGAGTGAGAAAGACTTTAGTTTTTTGATGGTGGGTTTGGTGGTGTTGGACGCTTCGCCGGCTGGCTGGTGTGGGCCGAAGACTGGCCCTGCCCCGGCTTATACTGGCCGCATCCCCTCTGTCCTGAAAACCCTCTCTGTCTATGCCTGAACTGACCCAGGGGGGATTGGGAGGACTTAGGCGGAAGAAACGGCTTAGAACCCCCTGGCTGAGCTTTAGTAGGAGGCTTAGGTTTGGGGAAGTTAAATGCGGGTTTCTTAGCCTGTGCGGGACTGTGCTTCACGGCCTGTGCCATGTTAAACACTGTTCGCCATACATCAGGGGACATTAAAGAAGGTGTAAGTACTGGGGACATTACCACCTGGTTAGCAATGCGATCAGGCAGCTTGCGAACTAATGACATCCTAAGATCCTGTCGTGCTCGCACCGCCTCAAGTAAGGCTGTGCGTATGTCACCTAAGGATTGAATCGACGACTGAAGAATCAGACGCCGGGATAACTCAACTGATCTTCGAGCATCCGCGTCTGCGATTGCCTGAGTAGACCTGAGTAAAGACTTAGCCACCTGTTGAGAAACTATGTACTGTGAAAACAGGTGGAAAGCTTTTCCCCTTAGCCTAAATTCTCTGTCTAGGTGAGAAGGGGTAGGGGTAGTGAATGGTTCCTTTAGTTCACAAAGATTAATCTTAGGGGCAGCTAAAAAAGAAAATAAAGCTGACGGAACTCCGCCGGCAGAACCTACCGGCATGGAGAACCATGAATGTGTATCCTGAGGGATCTGGTGGGAAGATTTAGAAGTGAAAGTGGTTGCAAAGTTTTGAGCCTCTACCTCCCAATCCACCCAAGGTCCTGGTCCCAACTGTCCCACCTTCAACACTGGATTAGCTGTCTCGTCTGTGACGGTCTGTAAATCTAGTTCAGGAGTAAGAGCCGACAGAGCCTTAATATCATTAAACCCATCCAGCTTAGACCAGTCTGAAAAAAGTTTTGAAGCTGAGGCAGGGGGTAAAGCAGGCTTAGATGCATAAACAAAATAATCCTGATGATAATAACTAGGTATAGCCTTGATATTTACGTCCAAAACATTACCCAAGGCATCCAATGCCCTTAATTTCTTAGACTTATTTCCCTGGATAAACCACTCACGTGGTACCGGGAGTTCCCCTGACAAGGTAGGCTGGGCAAGCTCTGGCTTAGAGGGGTTCAAAGGGACCCATGACTCGTCTGGCCCATAAAGCAGGGGCATAGCTACCTTTCTAAGAGGCGCTTTGTCTAGAGGGGGTGGATTAACATCCGTAATGACCCTGACATTTGACGTAGTGAATGCCGCCGTAGCTGGCTTAGAGCTCCCTGCCGGTGACAGAGTAGGAGGGTTAGGAATCTTAGATAAATCGATTGACGTTATCAGAGGCCGTACCGCAGAACTTGTCAAGGGAGCCCCCAAGTCCATTGTGGGGTTTTCTCGTTGTTGATTAAAGAATTTTGATAGAGCATGAGTAAGTAACCCATCAATTTCTTGTGCTGTAACAAACTGGTTAGATGCAGAACTTTCAGGTGAATCAGTATTATCATGGGCGGCGTCCAGGCCTGAGCCTGACCTTTGTCCCTCCCTATCTGAAATTAATGACACTTCATCTTGTTCCTCCCGATCCTCCTGAGAAGACCCCGCCGAGGCAGGGGCACCTTGTTTCCAAGATAAATCAGGGATAGTGGATGGGGTCGCCGCGTCCCTGTGGACATCGGCTACTGTGTGACTCGTATGAGTCGGACGTGGATGGTCAGACCCTGGCTGAGCAAACCGCCAAACACCGAGGCTCTGGCCTACGCTCTCTTGAGAGTCTGAAACATTCTCAATTATTGAATTTCCTGAACTTTCCGTTTGTAGGGTTAAAATATCAATAGGTAAATCTTGTTTAGGGACAGGCGCTTCACTATACTCTGAGGCTGTAACAGAAACATTTTCAGGTGTAGAGGTACGATGAGATGCACTAGACTTAGTAGAATGTCGAGAGGACTTCTTATGGGAATCCTTTTTGGAGGATTTGTGGCTACGGTGTGACCGCGAACTAGACCTAGGTTTGGAAGAATCACCACCATGGCCACTGGGGGAAGCTTCAGTCTTACACTTCTTACTAGCCGGGGAAGAGGCCCGACTTGAAGACCGCTGTCTGAGGGGTGACCTTGACCTCGATCTCGCCTGCGACGAGGAGGTGGCTGCCGGGGGAGTAGGCTCTCTCGGGCGTTTAAACGTATCCACAGACGATACAGAACCCTGGCTAGTCTCTGTCGGCTTAAAACCCGTTACTCTTGAGGTACGTTTAGGGGGAGGGTGCTCTGACAGCAACTTATCCCAAAGTGGGACGTTGTCACATTGAAGTGACTTATGTGCGACAATGGTAGTATAGGCCGACATTTGTTGTCTGACCTCTCTCAACGCTACCGCCGCGGTCTTGTCATTGTCACACAGGACTTTATTGGCTAATTGGGAGCAAAATGAACAATTAAGTGTAACCCAGAGACCCCTTGAACGGTCTAGACATCTAACACACCTTATGCAAAGGGTATGCGCAAAAATTGGGATACCCGCGCAAGTAGGGGTAATGCACAGGGCAAAAACTGGGGCCACATTAGCCATGACAGAGACTGGTGTGAGGAAACTACCGCCGGGTCTGTATTGGTCCGCCGGAGCTCAGCTCTGGAAAAATAAAGAAAAATTTCCAGGAATTAATGCTCATAAGGTTAACCCACGTGTTCGCATACAAGTGTTAATAACCCGCCGGGTAACGGGATGCAAAGACACAGCTAACACATCTCGCTACGCGGCTGGGTGTAAAGAGGCTAAACAAATCTTCTTAGCTAAAGAACATGAAGAATACCCTCTGATATAATGGTCCAGTATGGCACTTATAGTCTGTAGGAGGTGGTGACTGTCTCAAGATTCAATTTTGTAACAAAGCCCCCCCTCATAAAGACGCCGGCCCTTGAAATATTTTAGTAGAATAGCCCAGGGCAGGAATATACGAGATCTGATTTTTTAACGAATTGTCCCAAACGATCGTCGTAAAAATAGAAGGCGGCGATACTGAAAGTATCACCCAATTAAGGTTAATCGAAATTGAATTTGTTTATAAATTCCTTAGTTCCTCCACTTAGGGGCACCCGCCGGGTGTGGGAATCGATTTGGTTAAACCTCACTGATCCTTCAATTGCCGTAAGAGTAAAGGCAGCGATACACAGAGTATCACTCAAATGGATTGGTTAACTATATGAGACCTAAGTCGTTTTATCCCACCCTGCTCAGGTGCACCCGCCGGGTGAGAAGTCTAAAAGTTAATCCCACAAGTTCCTGACCCCACTTCTTTGTAAAAGATCGCCGGGGAGGAACGCCTAAACAACAGCTAGGTTTTCCATGTGGTTGTCGTAAACCAGGTAGAAAAAACCTATAAAAAACGAGTGTTCTCAAGAACGTCGTTTCTTTATATCTATATATATATGTAAGGATGGGTACAGCCATCCCGCCGGGAATTTAAAGGAGGCCTGAAACCAGGCACCCACAGAGACGCAGTCCTGGAGAGCCACAGACACCTCCCCACGCCGGGGAACCAGCCAGAGTTAAAAACCACGTGTGGCCCAACACTGCTCATCGGTCAGGATTTTTCATGGTGAAACCGAGAAAAACCCGCCGGAAGGCAAACCCCACCCTGAACAGACACCATCTGAATAATACGACACGAGGAGAGACACGCACGACTAACCAAGGTCACAACATAATCCGTGGAATTAGCCAATACACAACTAAACCAGGAAACAAATATAGTCCGAGGAATTAGCCAATACACAACTAAAACCCGGATACACATGACACAGTAGGGCATATTTATAAAATAAATAATAACACTAGACATGTGGCAAAGCTACGAGCGGCTGGCTAGGCCTAGGTAGACGGCATGAAAATAGTTGAAATATAAACACACACTGGAATATCACAACAGGAACCACCGCCAACACACCACCGAAGCGATAACTTCCCACCCCGGGAAGCCTGACACGGACCCAGAAAAAACTTCACTAAGTGAAGAAAAATACGCTGGGAACGTCAGCAAACACACAGCTTACCTCATCAGAAAGATAAAAGGCAGCAATAATTAACGCGTAATGAAAGCCGCCTGCATCACCAACTAACACAACTGTGAAAAGTTCACGTGTCCACAACAGGACCACGAGGGTACATCCGAAATAGATGCCCCATACATACGACCCAAAATACACTGCACTGCGGGCAACCAGCCCAGGACACTCCTGCTACGCCTATCCTAACCTTACTCGATACATCCTAGAGTAAACAAATGAGAAAAAACTCACTAGGGACGCAACGAATGCGGAACCAGCGGAGCCTGAAAGGTACGTCCGGCAGGCTGAGCGCAGAGCAAAGAAGGAGGAATGACGCCTGATTCAGCGTCTGGTCAGAAATCCACACAAGTACATCCACGATATGATGGAAAGCTTATTGGATAGTTATTCTTATTTTGTTTTTGTTTTTATTTTTTACGAAGTTTTTTCGTAGTGAGAACCCAATTCATAATGACTGAAGCCATGAGTGAGGTCGCGTGCGCTCATGATGAAGGCTCCTCAGTTTTTAAATGCTCTGCGCGGTAGATTCAAACTACGGCGGATTAGTGTTTGAAGAGGATGCCTTATGTAATAGGCATGTTCGTCAATGATGGAGGGGCCACTAATAAATAGTATGCTGTTGACACCTTGACCTGGGCAAAGAAGTCCTCTTGTTAAAGCTATGTCATTAGGGAGGTAAAAGCTCTCTTTTTGTAAGAATCTAATCATTTCAAAATAAAGTATTACATGTTCCTCTAATGTGAATTTTGTGTTACCTCCAGGTATTAATTCGGGCAACGTTGGAGTGCTGGGTATCCGAGGTCGTCGGTATGAAGCAGCCAGCAAACTGTTTGAGCTGTCGGTGGAAATGTTGGAAATTTTTGTCACCCTGGCTCCTCAACACCAAGCAGTAAGTTTCACCGGTTTCATCCATTCTATACGATACTGACCAAAGGTTGAAAGGTGTCAACTTTGACAGTGTTATTTTAGCATGCAAATAAGTTTTGTAACTTGGGAGATAATATACCTGCTGTTAGTGGGGTTGAAGCTGCCACTTTTGCCAGAGTCAGGTTTTTTTATTTTGCAAGTTTTACATTATAATGGTTGGGTAAAGTTTAGTGAAGTGAAGCTGATCCTGACCATGAGAGGACTCTCACTTC
This sequence comes from Paralithodes platypus, assembly GCA_032716605.1. Taxonomy (NCBI): domain Eukaryota; kingdom Metazoa; phylum Arthropoda; class Malacostraca; order Decapoda; family Lithodidae; genus Paralithodes; species Paralithodes platypus. Next base: position 41,069,831 of record CM064498.1, on the reverse strand, counting down.
ATTAAGTGAATATTATATACATTATTGGGCAATTTATTTTATTTTTTTTCTATGTGAGCGAGGGAGGCAAAAGGCAGAACTGCCTATAGCGAGTGCCTCCCCCAAAGTTGAAAGAGTGACAGGGCCAAAATCAAGGGACGTTCGAGCCAAAATGCCTGGACACACGGAGTTTGCAGCAATTTAAGTCATAGGAAGAGGGAAAGACTGATTCTGGGAGAGAGTTCCAGAGCTCAGCTGTTGAATAGAAGAAAGACAGAGTAACGTTTCACTCTTGGGTTGGAGAGTTGCACAGAGTAGGGATGGGATTGTGTTGCAAGACGGGTACCACATGCCCTACGTAAAGGAGGTGGTATACACTGGGAAAGCTCTGAGGAACACTGATTATTATAGTAGCGATAGAATAGCGAGAGAGATGCAACATTGCGGCGAAGAGAGAGATATTGCAGAGAGTTGGTGAGTGGACGGGAGTTAATGATACGAAAGGCCTTCCTTTCAATTTTGTCTAGGAGAGCGGTGTGAGAGGAACCTCTCCACACATGTGAACAATAGCCTACTCAATACAAGGACGCACTATGCCCCTGTACAGAGCAAGAAGCTGTGCAGGGGTAAAGAACCCCCTAAGGCGGTTGAGCACACCCAGCTTCTGGGAGGCTGCCTTAGCAAGACTGGTAATATGGTCCTTCCAAATGAGAGAAGAAGAAAAAGAGACACCAAGAATATTGAGAAGATGAAGGATTGATTTTTGTATTGTTGAAGAATAAGGGATAGTCCGCTGGGAGATCCTGACGGGTAGATAGATGGACAAATTGGGTTTTGGAAGCATTAAAGGTAACAAGGTTTTCTCTGCCCCAATTGGAGATAGTATTTAGATCAGAATTTAAGAGTTCTATGGCTTCATTACGTTTGTCGTTAAGGGATTGCTGGCTGGGGCGTTCTGAAAAACTAATGGAGTAGTGTAAGGTTGAGTCGTCTGCGTATGAATGGATGGGAATTAAGGTACATTTAAGGAGATCATTTATAAAAATTAGAAAGAGAATAGGAGATAGGACAGAGCCCTGAGGAACACCAGAGTTTATAGGGTGAGGAAGTGAGCGATTGCCGTCCACAACCGCAGCTATGGAACGGCCGGAGAGGAAATTAGAGACAAAGGCACAGATGGAGGGATAGAAACCGAAGGAGGGTAGTTTAGAAATTAAAGATTTGTGCCAGACTCTATCGAAGGCTTTCGATATGTCTAGTGCAATAGAAAAAGTCACCGAAGTCCCGAAAGGAGGATGACCAAGAGTTAGTAATATATGAAAGAAGATCACCAGTAGAGCAACCCTTAACCCGGGAACTGCGGGGAGACTCTTAAGAGTGAGTAAAAAAAAAAATCAACTTTTGACATCAAATTTTTTTTTTTTTTTGGCCCCTGGGCCATGCAAAATCTCAGTCCTCTACCTCTCCTCCTTCCCCACTTTCCTCCTCTCCTTCAGTTATCACCTATTTTCCCTGTTATTCCCTTATTCTGAGGTATATTTTCGTGCTAACATTAGCGAGTTGCAAGCAGGGTGTTGTCATCACTGATGGCAAGCGAGTGCAAGAGAGAGAGAGAGAGTATCGATCGACTGTGTCTCAGTGGCCTTGGGGGAAATTGGCGGGAAAGCAGCTTGCCTCACCCATACATTATACAACTCGCGGGCTATATCTCCGATTTTGACCATCCAAACGCTGTTTTCACTCGTTTTATTGTTGTTTCAGGTTAATACCTTTATAATCAACCCTTAATAGGCGCATATGGATAAGTATTAATGCTATTAATGGTACAATCAATATTTTAGTGACGGAAACACCTCAAATACGTCAGCACAGGGGGACGTTTCCAATTACCCCCATGCGCACTTGTTAGGTTAAGGAAGCCATACTGGCGATCTGAGAGCAGATTACAGTATATATAGAGAAATGCTTAAGAAATTTGGAAGCAAGAATAGTTTCAAATACTTTAGAAATACAAGAGATGAGAGCAATTGGACGATAATTGGAGGGTTGAGAGCGGTCACCCTTCTTTGGGACAGGTTGAATGAGAGCAAACTTCCAGCATGAAGGGAAGACGTTAGAGGATAGACAGAGACGAAAGGGTTTGCCTAGGCAGGGAGTCAGCACGGAAGCACAGTTTTTGAGTACAACAGGAGGAACACCGTCCGGACCGTACCCCTTATTAGTATTAAGCCCAGAGAGGGTAGAAAGTACATCTTTAGAAGAGATTAGGATATTAGGCATAAGTAAGAGAGAGGAGGGTGGAGAGGGAGGTATAGCACCGGAATCATCCAAGGTGGAGTTTCTAGCAAAAGTTTGAGCGAAGAGTTCAGCTTTGTCAGAGGAAGAAGTGATGGTTGTGCCATCAGAGTGGGAAAGGGGAGGGAAAGACGAGGAAGAGAAATTTTGTTGGAGAGGTTTTTGGCTAGATGCCAGAAAGCTTGGAAAGAGCTAGAGTTGGATAGTTCAGTGCATTTATTATTGATGAAAGAGTGCTTGGCAAGTCGAAGAACAGATTTGGCTTGATTCCGGGCAGAAACATAGGAAGAATGAGAGTATTGAGTTTTAAGGCGTCGGTACCGTTTGAATGCTAACTCCTTATTGCGGACAGCAGTAGAACAGGCGTGAGTAAACCAAGATTTTTTAGCATTAGTCTGAGAGAAAGATAATGGATTGTATCCTTCCATGCCCGAGAGGATTACCTCGGTAATGCGTTCAGTACTCTCCGAGGGTCCCCGGCCACGGAAGCAGAAATCATTCCATGGGAAATCAAACAAGTACTGCCGGAGAGCCTCCCAGTCGGCAGCGCCAAAGTGTCACAAGCGCCGCCAGCTAGGAGGATTGGGTGGCCGTACTGGAGAGATAGGACAGGTGACAGAGATAAGTTTATGGTCGGAGGAGCCCAAAGGAGAGAAAAGATTGACAGTATAAGAAGAAGGGTTAGAAGTTAGAAACAAGTCAAGAATGTTGGGCCGATCTCCGATGCGATCCGGGATACGGGTGGGTTGCTGAACTAACTGCTCTAGGTCATTTAGGATAGAAAAGACGTAGGCTTGTTCACCAGGTGCATCAGTAGTGTGAGAGGAGAGCCATTGGTGGTGGTGAACGTTGAAATCTCCTAAGATGGAGATTTCTGAGAAAGGAGAAATGGATAGAATGTGTTTCACTGTAGAGTTTAGATAGTCAAAGAATCTGGGAAAGTTGGTAGAGTTAGGGGAAAGATAGACAGCACAGAAGTATTTAGTAAGAGAATGACAGGAAAGTTTGAACCATAAGTTGAGAATTCAGAGAAGTCGAAATCGGGAACACAAGAGCAAGTGAGTTTGTTGTGCACATATTGTTACGCTGGCCAGCTTGCCAGAATGTGCTCGTACTCGATAGCGCTCGTCAGGGCAGTGGAATGGGCTATAATAATCGTAGAACGATGTTCTTTCTTTCCTAGTATTCATGTAGTCACAGCCAGATCAGTGGTGGTCTTTATTCTTGTCTGTGACACATGGAAGTATTTTATATCAGTAATAGAGTATAAGATGTATGGTGTGAAGTTAGGGAGAGAGAGAACGAGGGAGGCAGCGTGGGGGTATTATGTGCGTGTGTATGTACGTGTGACTCCCTCGCTCGGGTGGAGGTTCCCACGCTCCTGATTGGCTGGCGCGCCTGGCTACGTCATAGGACGCTTGCTCTTCATGACGTAGTGGTCTGTGATTGGGTGCCGCTGTCCTAGTGTTGGTGCTGCGGGGGGTCTCTGCCCGCGTGTCTCCTTAGAGCTTGGCATAGCGTGCTAGGTACTAGACGTCCCTTGCAATCTGTCCCCCAATCTAACCCCCTATACTACTGTTTCTCTCTCTGAACTTCTTCTTTTCCATTACTTCTCATCTTTATTCAATTACTTATCCCTTCTGGTTCTGCATACGACTTCCATAGTCGGCCAGTCGTATTACCAGCACCAGCTCTCACATACATGTTTTGCACTAGCTTTAGGGATTATTAGTCATACTCACATGAGTCATATTATCATTGGGTTGCTTCTAATTATTAAGTTATTCTTTGTTGCTATTTAATGCTAGACAGTGGAAGGTATCTTTAGTCGTTGTCTGAGTTATTTATATGGCGAGTCAAAGCCTATACGACTTCGACGGAGCTAGGTGCCTGTAACCTTTGTGCATATTTTTCCTTTGCGAGTGTAGCAGTATACGAGCGAAGGGCTTTTGCCTACTCTTGCTCGTATGCTCGCTACCTCTTTGTGTTGACCTTTGTGGAGCGCCAGGGCAAGACCAGATACTTGAGATCTGGACTTTCCAAGAGAGCCTCCTAGTCAATTAACGTAACATAAGGGAAATCTGTTCAAGGGGAGACAGTAGGCTACGAGCATGCTTGCGCTCTGCCTAGCCTCCTGGTATCTTTTGTGCCGCTGCTAGACTGTATTAGTAATTAAGACAGCATTGTGTTTATTAACTTTATCTGTGTATGCTTTAGGAATTCACGTATTATTTTAGCCTAGGTTGATGCTTGGCGCACAACCCAGTATGGCTGTTACTTTGGCTAAGGAAGTACTGTTTTGAGTGGCTATTATTAGTGCTGTCACAGAGTTGTTGCACTCCCTTGTTATATATATGTATCCTACTTATTGGTGTATTTAAGATACACGCTTTGGTGTCCTGCCCCTGCATTATGTCTGTTCTATATTAACGAGCATCTTAGAGCATCAGACGTTTCCAGAAGATTCCGTATCTGATCGCTGTAGGACTAGACTACCAGTGTTTTTCATAGAGCATTGAAGAGTTTAGTGTTGAGTACAGACTCACACTAAAGTTAACGTAAGCATATATTTCTTTATTAAATCTTGTTATAGTTTATTTAAGCATTGTTATTACTTAAGAGCATTATTCTTCGAGATAAGTTGCACACTCTTGTTCCTAAAGGCCGCGTCTCACACAGTACGTTAGCCGCCGACCACAGCCGATATTTTCAAAATATTTGAATTTTTCCGGGATTGTCTGACATCGTCTGTGATCGTGTAAAAAGATCGCCTCGTATCGTGGTAGGCGAGGGGTGGTCGAGTGGCGCGGAAATGGTCGGCGGTGATCGGCCAAAAAATAGTGGCTGCACTAAATTCTGGCCGATAATCGGCAGAAAAAACGGTTAAAAAACCGTTAAATTTGATCGTGTGACGCCCGTGTATATGTTGTGCAACGAGCGTACGTGAATCCTGGGATATCTTCATTGTCATCCTCTGATCGATGGTTGATTGTGTATGATTTTAGTCTATATATTATATGTGTGTGAGTAGTTTGTGTGTGTGTGTGTGGTGTTTGGTTGTGTATTATTTAGTTTATATATATTGTGTGTGTGTGTGTGTTTTTGTGCATGTGTGCGTTTCCGTGTTAGGTTGTGTATTATTTAGTTTATATATATATTGTGTGTGTTTGTGCGTGTGCGTTTGCGTGTTTGGTTGTGTATTATTTAGTTTATATATATATATTGTGTGTGTGTTTGTGCGTGTGTGTGTTTGCGTGTTTGGTTGTGTATTATTTAGTTTATATATATTGTGTGTGTGTTTGTGCGTGTGCGTTTGCGTGTTTGGTTGTGTATTATTTAGTTTATATATATATATATTGTGTGTGTGTGTGTGTGCCTTTGCGTGGTTGGTTGTGTATTATTTAGTTTATATATATATATATTGTGTGTGTGTGTGTGCCTTTGCGTGGTTGGTTGTGTATTATTTAGTTTATATATATATATATATATATATATATATATATATATATATATATATATATATATATATATTGTGTGTGTGTGTGTGTGCCTTTGCGTGGTTGGTTGTGTATTATTTAGTTTATATATATTGTGTGTGTGTGTGTGCCTTTGCGTGGTTGGTTGTGTATTATTTAGTTTATATATATATATATTGTGTGTGTGTGCCTTTGCGTGGTTGGTTGTGTATTATTTAGTTTATATATATTGTGTGTGTGTGTGTGTGCCTTTGCGTGGTTGGTTGTGTATTATTTAGTTTATATATATATATATATATATTGTGTGTGTGCGTTTGCGTGTTTGGTTGTGTATTATTTAGTTTATATATATATATATATATTGTGTGTGTGTGTGCCTTTGCGTGGTTGGTTGTGTATTATTTAGTTTATATATATTGTGTGTGTGTGTGCGTTTGCGTGGTTGGTTGTGTATTATTTAGTGTTTTATATTGTGTGTGTGCATTGCGTGTTTGGTTGTGTATTATTTAGTTTATATATTGTGTGTGTGTGTGTGTGTGTGTGTGCGTTTGCGTGGTTGGTTGTGTATTATTTAGTTTATATATATTGTGTGTGTGTGTGTGTGCGTTTGCGTGGTTGGTTTTGTATTATTTAGTTTATATATATATATTGTGTGTGTGTGTATTATTTTAGTCTATATACTGTATTGTATGTCTGCTAGTAGTTCTCTCTCACTCTCTCTCTCTCTCTCTGCGTGCGTGTGTGTGTGTGTGTGTGTGGCCTATAGTTAACATAAACATCTACAAGTTTACTAAAATACATCCACTTGTAAACTAATGATATACTGCATCAAAGTCAGTGTATACCAGATCGTGTAATGATATAGGTATACATTCACCTATCAACTACTTAACTACAGCGTATTATTATTATAGTTTTATTCAAGTATATTGGAGTTTGTAATTGATAATGTTAAGAACGGGGTGTTATATATATATATATATATATATATATATATATATATATATATATATATATATATATATATATATATATATATATATATATATATACAGTATATATATACATAGGGCGGTTCCTTTGCCGTGTCAATATCGTGTGTGGCCTACAACGGTCGTATTTATCATTTAACGTATGTGCGTCTGTTGTGCTGTAAACGTATGGTTGTCAACCAAAAGCGGCATTATCGTGCTTTTAACGTACTTTAAATGTATGACGAACGTATGATAGCCGAGTGAGTAGCATCACCGGTCAGTGATTTATTCTACAACGGCCGTGTTGCCGGCGTGTATGACGTGTGTGTGACGTGTGTGTGTTGAGTGACTGTCGAGGGTTTGTTGTACAGCAATCGTGTGCCTGCGAGGATCGTGCAGTGATCCAGTGATTCGATTACAATCGCGTCATACACGCCGGCAACACGGCCGTTGTAGAATAAATCGCTGACCGGCGACGCTACTCACTCGGCTATCACACATTCGCCATACATTTAAAGTACGTTAAAAGCACGATAATGCCGCTTTTGGTTGACAACCATACGTTTACAGCACAACAGACGCACATACGTTGAACTATAAATACGACCGTTGTAGGCCACACACGATATTGACACGGCAAAGGAACCGCCCTATGTATATATATATAACACCCCGTTCTTAACATTATCATCAATTACAAACTCCAATATACTTGAATAAAACTATAATAATAATACGCTGTAGTTAAGTAGTTGATAGGTGAATGTATACCTATATCATTACACGATCTGGTATACACTGACTTTGATGCAGTATATCATTAGTTTACAAGTGGATGTATTTTAGTAAACTTGTAGATGTTTATGTTAACTATAGGCTACACACACACACGCACGCAGAGAGAGAGAGAGAGAGAGTGCGAGTGAGTGAGTGTGAGAGAACTACTCGCAGACATACAATACAGTATATAAACTAAAATAATACACACACACACACACACACACAATATATATATAAACTAAATAATACACAACCAACCACGCAAACGCACACACACACACACGCACACACACACATACACAATATATATATATAAACTAAATAATACACAACCAAACACGCAAACGCACACACACAATATATATATAACACTAAATAATACACAACCAACCACGCAAACGCACACACACACAATTTATTTATAAACTAAATAATGCACAACCAAACACGCAAACGCACACACACACACACAATATATATATAAACTAAATAATACACAACCAACCACGTAAACGCACACACACACACACGCACACACACACACAATATATATATATAAACTAAATAATACACAACCAACTACGCAAACGCACACACGCACATGCACATTCACTACTGCTTCATCCATTCCACCATTAAAATCTCCGACTGGCAATCTTGTAAGTGACCCACGAGGTAAAGCTAACCTTCTTGCGGATATTTTCTCCACCAACTCAACCTTAGATGAAATAAATCAAGATGTCCCTGTACTTAATTTTAATTCGCCTGAAATTCCCTCACTTAAGATCCACACCAGACATGTCAAAACTATTTTGCAGAATCTCTCGGTAGATAGGCTCCTGGTCCAGATGAAATTCCTCCAATAGTACTTAAGAATTGCTCCTTGGTGCTCGCTCCTGTATTGGCAAAAAATTTCCGTCTGTGTACTCATACCTCATGCTTCCCAGTACCCTGGAAAGAAGCAAACATCCATCCAGTTCCTAAAAAAGGTACCCCTTCAGATCCATCAAACTACAGACCAATAGCTATAACTTCCACTCTTGGTAAAGTCTTTGAAATTATATTAAATAATCACATAATTAAGCATCTTGAGAATAATAAATTAATCAGTGATAGGCAATATGGTTTTAGACGATGTCGATCAACTGCAGACATGCTTTGCCTTCTTACGCATCAAATCAACCAAGCTACAGACCAACATGGTGAAACACATACAATAGCACTGGATATATCAAAGGCATTTGATAGAGTCTGGCATCAATCCTTATTGTCGAAGATGCCACACTACGGCCTTGCATCATTAGTTCCACTAATTTCTTCTTATCTTCATAACAGAAAAATACGTGTAATGGTAGATGGCCTTTATTCTCAATTTCACTCAATAAATGCTGGTGTTCCCCAGGGATCAGTTTTGGCCCCAATTCTGTTCCTCATTCATATCAATGATCTCATATCTACCACTCATAATCCAATACATTCCTACGCAGATGACTCAACACTCCACAGTTCCTTCACATTTACCAATTCTTTCACCCAACCCGATCTTATAAATTCAAAAATAAACACTGCAATTTCTCTGAACCAGGACCTTTCTAGAATTAATGGATGGGGACAAAAGAATCTAGTTTCCTTTAATGCACAGAAAACCAAATACATTCAATTTTCTAACCGACAGAATCTCACTGACTCCCATATATTTTTTAATGATGTAAATATTCCCACTTCCCCTAGTATTGACATTCTCGGTGTAACATTAACTACTAACTTGAGCTGGACACATTATGTTAGAAGCATTGCTAAGAATGCCTCTAAAAAACTGGGACTCCTGTACAGAGTTCGAGAATTCTTCACTGACGAGCAGTTGGCCGTGATATATAAAAGTCATGTGCGTTCTCAGATGGATTACTGTTCACCTCTGTGGGGTGGAAGTGGAGTGGTTGCATTGAGGCAGTTGGACAAAATTCAAAATAAAGGTATTAGATTAATCAATAACCCTGCAATCACACAGGACCTTCCTACATTATCCATACGAAGAAACGTTGCATCCCTTGCATTATTCTACAGATATTTTCACAGCAATTGTTCCGAGGAACTTGCTTCAATTGTGCCGCCTCTCCACATCTTTCCCCGTAGAACTAGGGCAGCTGAGAGCGCCCATGAATTTACACTTTCTCCTCCACAATGCAGAACTTCTGCTTATCAGAATTCATTTATCCCCAGAGCTACTACTCTTTGGAATTCACTTCCCTCGAATTGCTTTCCACAAACTTACAATCTACAAATGTTTAAATCCAGTTGTTACAAACATTTTATGAATGGAGGATGCCTTTAGGCACATGGACCTTTTTGTTTTATCTGTGTTTTTCCTTCCTCCGTTCATTGTCTCTTTAAAAAAAAAAAAAAAAAAACACACAATATATATAAACTAAATAATACACAACCAACTACGCAAACGCACACACACACACACGCACACACACACATACACACCCACAATAAATATAAACTAAATAATACACAACCAACCACCCAAACACACACACAATATATATATAAACTAAATAATACAAAACCAAACACGCAAACGCACACACGCACAAACACAAACACACACACAATATATATATATAAACTAAATAATACACAACCAAATGCACACACACACAAACACAAACACACAATATATATATATAAACTAAATAATACACAACCAAACACGCAAACGCACACACGCACACGCACAAACACACACACACACAATATATATATATAAACTAAATAATACACAACCAAACACGAAAACGCACACACACACACACACGCATACAAAAATACACACACACACACACAATATATATAAACTAAATAATACACAACCAAACGCGGAAACGCGCGCACACACACACACGCACAAACACAGGAAGCAAAAAACAAAGCCTGGAAAAAGATGAGAAACTGGGATTCGGAAGATAACAGGCAAAAGTATAAAGAGGAGAGAAACAAATACACAGAAATGAGGAGGAGGTCAGAGGCAAACCATGAGAAAGGGATAGTGGAGAACTATGAAAAGAATCCAAAAATGTTTTTCAAGTTTGTAAACAGCAAAAGGAAGATAAAAGCCATGATCGTTAAGATTAAAAGTGGAAACAGAATCATAGAAGAGGATACGGAGATTGCGGAAGAACTAAATAGAAATTTTGCATCAGTATTTACAAAAGAAGGAGAATTCATTGCACCAGAAACCAATGAGATAGGTACAGAGGAAATGCCGGAAGTAACATTTAACAGACCAGAGCTCATAGACAAAATGAGTAAGGTGGATCCAAACAAAGCCGCTGGACCGGACGGAGTATCAGGCTGGATTATTAAAGAAAATGCTATGGAACTGAGTATACCGTTATATGACATAATGAACAAATCATTGGACACAGGGATAGTACCTACAGAATGGAAAAGAGCAAACATTATTCCTATATTTAAGGGAGGAAGCAGAGATAAACCACTGAACTATAGACCTGTATCACTATTGAGCATCCTCATGAAGATTCTGGAAGGATTAATAAGGGACAAATGGGTGAAATACCTGGAATCCAAAAGATTAATTACTGACCGACAATTTGGATTCAGAGGTGGCAGATCATGTATAAGCAACTTGTTGAGTTTTTACTCTAGAGTAATAGACACAGTGGACAAGAGGGAAGGATGGGTAGACTGTGCCTACCTAGACTTTAAAAAGGCATTTGACAAAGTTCCACACAAGAGATTGCTATGGAAATTAAAACATGAGGGAAAAGTAGGAGACAAACTGCTGAAATGGATGGAGAGCTACCTTAGCGGAAGACAGATGAGAACAACAGTAAGGGGGAAATCGTCAAACTGGACTCAAATTACGAGTGGGGTACCACAAGGATCTGTTCTAGCCCCAATCATGTTTCTAATATTTGTAAATGACTTGCCTGAGGGACTAACAAGCTACATGAGTATGTTTGCGGACGATGCTAAGCTGCTTAAAACGATCAGAACCCAGGAGGATTGCCTTGAGCTCCAAGCAGATTTGCAAAAGATCCATGAATGGAGCATCCAATGGAATATGGAGTTCAATGCAGGGAAATGTAAGACTCTAGAAATGGGTAAAAGCAAGTACAGACCTAGAAAAGATTATAAACTAGGAAACTAAGTGATTCCCAAAGCAGAAAAAGAAAAAGACTTGGGGATAGAATTTAGGGATAACATGTCTCCAGAAAGCCACGTAAATAAGATAGTGAGAGAATCACTGGCATTATTGGCAAATATTAGGATGTCTTTCAATTATCTTAATGAAAACACCATGAAACAATAATAACGGCAATAATAAGACCCAGGATGGAATATGCATCTGTAGTGTGGTCCCCTCACTTGAAGAAACATATCCACAAAATTGAGAGGGTACAGAGAGCAGCTACGAGGATGATCCCAGGTTTGGAAAATTTGGAGTACCAAGAGAGGCTCGAGAGATTGAATCTACCTACACTGGAACAGAGAAGGAAACGAGGACAGCAAATTCAGATATATAAATGTGTTAGAGGTATTGACAAAATCGACCAAGAAAACTTCATAGAGAGGGATGGAGGTGAGAGGACAAGAGGTCACAGCTACAAACTAAAAGTGCTAAATAGTAAATCTGATCTGAAAAGTAAAAGATTTCCTACCAACTCGATTAGTGGGTGGAACAAATTGCCAGCCGAAGTAGTGTCTGCACCATCAGTGCATAGTTTCAAAGCACGGTATGACAAACATATCTTAGGAGGCGGGAATTAACGAGCATGCTCACTCCCGCAAATACAACTAGTGTAAGTACAACTAGTGTAAGTACACACACACACACACACAAACTACTCACACACATATAATATATAGACTAAAATCATACACAATCAACCATCGATCAGAGGATGACAATGAAGATATCCCAGGATTCACATACGCTCGTTGCACAACATATACACGGGCGTCACACGATCAAATTTAACGTTTTTTTAACCGTTTTTTCTGCCGATTATCGGCCAGAATTTAGTGCAGCCACTATATTTATTAGTGGCCCCTCCATCATTGACGAACATGCCTATTACATAAGGCATCCTCTTCAAACACTAATCCGCCGTAGTTTTGAATCTACCGCGCAGAGCATCTAAAAACTGAGGAGCCTTCATCATGAGCGCACGCGACCTCACTCATGGCTTCAGTCATTATGAATTGGGTTCTCACTACGAAAAAACTTTGTAAAAAATAAAAAGAAAAAGAAAATAAGAATAACTATCTAATAAGCTTCCATCATATCGTGGATGTACTTGTGTGGATCTCTGACCAGACGCTGATTCAGGCGTCATTCTTCCTTCTCTGCTCTGCGCTCAGCCTGCCCGGACGTGTCTCCCCACGCTCCGCTGGTTCCGCATTTGCTGCGTCCCTAGTGAGTTTTTTCTCATTTGTTTACTCCGGGATGTATCGAGTAAGGTTAGGATATGCGTAGCAGGAGTGTCCTGGGCTGGTTGCCCGCAGTGCAGTGTATTTTGGGTCGTGTGTTTGGGGCATCTATTTCGGATGTACCCTCATGGTCCTGTTGTGGACTTGTGATCGTTTCACAGTTGAGTTAGCTTGTGATGCAGGCGGCTTTCATTACGCGTTAATTATTGCTGCCTTTTATCTTTCTGATGAGGTAATCTTTGCTTTCTGACGTTCCCAGCGTATTTTTCTTCACTTAGTGAAGTTTTTTCTGGGTCCCGAGTCAGTCTTCCCTTTGCCGGAAGTTTTTGCTACAGTGGTGTGTTGGCGGTGGTTCCTGTTGTTATATTTCCAGTGTTTTGTGTATATTTCAACATTTCTTATGCCGTCTACTTAGGCCTAGCCAGCCGCTCGTAGCTTTGCCACATGTACAAGTGTTATTGTTTATTTTTATAAATATGCCCTACTGTGTCATGTGTATCCGGGTTTTAGTTGTGTATTGGCTAATTCCTCGGACTATGTTTGTTTCCTGGTTTAGTTGTGTATTAGCTAATTCCACGGATTATTGTGTGGACTTAGGCTAGTCGTGCGTGGCTTTCCTTCGTGTCCGTTGTTCGTTCAGATGGTGTCTGAACGGGGTGGGTTTCCTTCCGGCGGGTTTTTTCTCGGTTTCACCATGAAAAAAACCCGGCCGAGAGCCGTGTTGGGCCACACGTGGTTTCAACACAGGCTTGTGTCCCCGGCGATGAGGTGTCTGTGGCTCTCCAGGACTGCGTCTCCTGTGTTGGTGCCTGTTTTTAGGCTCCCTTTGATTCCCGGCGGAATGGCTGTACCCATCAAAAAACATTGTTCATGCGAACATATGTTATGAAGTTTTTCTACCCGGTTTTACAACCCACAAGAAAAAACCTAGCTGTTGTTAAGGGCTTTCCTCCCCGGCGATCTTTTACAAAGAAGTGGGGACAGGAACTTATGGGGTTAACGTTTTGACATCTCACCCGGCGGGTGTACCTTGGTAGGGTGGGATGAACAACTAAGTCATTCAGTTAGTTAACCGATCCATTTTAAGTGATACGTTATGTATCGCCGCCTTTACACTTACGGCGATTGAAGGTTCAATTGGGGGGTTAACATCGTTTTTACACCCGGCGGGTGCTCCTGGGTGGAGGTAATAAGGAATTTACAATTCAATTTCGATTTAACCACTTATTTTAGGGATACGTATAGGTATCGCCGCCTTCATACTTACGGCGATCTTTTTGTGACAATTCGTTAGAAATCAGATCTCGTATCAGCCTGCCCTGTGTTATTCTACTAAAATATTTCAAGGGCCGGCGTCTTTATGGGGGGTTGTTTTTGTTCCAAAATTGAATCGGGAGACAGTCACCACCAGAAAGACTATTAACGCCATGCTGGACCGTTATATTATGTCAGAGGGTATTCTTCACTTTCTTAAAAAGATATGTTTAGATATTCTGAGCCGCGCCGCGTAGCGAGCTGTGATCGTTGTGTCATTACATCTCGTTACCCGGTGGGTTATTAACACTTGTGTGCGAACATGTTGGGTTAACCTTATGAGCATTAATTCCTGGAAATTTTCTTTTTTTTCCAGAGCTGGGCTCCGGCGGACCAATACAGACCCGGCGGTAGTTTTCCCCACCAGTCTCTGTCATGGCGACCTTGGCCCCAGTCTTTGCTTTATGCACTACCCCTACCTGTGCCGGTATCCCTATTTTTGCGCATACTCTTTGCATAAAGTGTGTTAAATGTCTAGACCGTTCAAGGGGTCTGTGGGTCATGCGTAATTGTTCTTTTTGCTCCCAATTAGCTGTCAAGGTCCTATGCGACAATGATAAGACCGCGGCGGTCGCGTTAAGAGAAGTGAGGCAACAGATGTCAGCATACACTACGATTGTTGCTCATAAGTCACTTCAATGTGACAACGTCCCTCTTTGGGATAGATTGCTTTTTGAACACCCTCCCCCTAAACGTTCCTCTCGAGTCACTTGTCATAAGCCGGCGGAGACTGGTCAGGGTTCTGTGTCTTCTGCTGCTACTCCGAAACGTCCAAGAGAGCCTACACCCCCGGCGTCCGCCTCCTCGTCTCGGGCGAGATCTCGGTCTAGGTCACCTCTCAGACGCCAGTCATCTAGTCTTGCCTCTTCACCATCGAGTAAGAAGAGTAGGACGGAAAGTTCCACCAGTGGTCACGGCGATGAATCCTCCAAATCAAAGAGTAGTTCACGGTCACACCGTAGCCATAAATCTTCCAAAAAGGATTCCCATAAACGAAAGACCTCCCTACATTCACCAGCTTCTAGTGCCTCTCATCGTACCTCTACCCCAGACAGAGTTTGTGTTAGGTCTCAAGGGTCCAGTGCGGTGCCTGTCCCTAAAGAGGATTTACCCATTAATATTTTAACCCTGGAATTGGAGAGTTCAGGGGGATCAGTGATTGAGAATGTTTCAGACTCCCAAGGGAGTGTAGGCCAGGGCCTCGGTGTTTGGCGATTTGCTCAGCCAGGGTCTGACCACTCACTTCCGACTCAAACGAGTCACACAGTAGCTGACGTCCACAGGGACGCGGCGATCCCATCCTCTATTCCTGACTTATTTTGGCAGCAAGGTACCCCAGCTTCGGCGGGGTCTTCTCAGGAGGATCAGGAGGAGAAAGACGAGGTTTCAATAATTTCGGAGATGGAAGGGCAAGAGTCAGGTTCAGGCTTAGACGCCGCGCAGGATATTAATGATTCACTAGTAAGTTCATCATCAACTCAATTTGTCACTGCGCAGGAAATTGATGGGCTACTTAGTCATGCTTTATCTAAAATTTTTGGCCAACAACAGGAAACTCCCACAGTGGACTTGGGGGCTCCCACGACAAGTTCTACGGTACGGCCTCTGATGGCTTCTATTGCTTTATCTAAGATCCCTAACCCCCCCACTCTGTCACCATCAGTGGTTACTAGGCCTGCTACGGCGGCATTGACCACTTCGAATGTAAGGGTGATAACGGATGTCAATCCACCCCCTCTAGACAAGGCGCCTCTCAGAAAGGTAGCTATGCCCTTGCTTTATGGACCAGACGAGTCATGGGTCCTTTTGACCCCCACTAAACCAGAGCTCGCCCAACCTACCTTGTCAGGGGAACTCCCAGTACCGCGTGAGTGGGTCATCCAGGGCAATAAATCAAAGAAATTAAGGGCCTTGGATATTTTGGGGAATGTACTAGATGTTAACATAAAGGCTATACCTAGTTATTATCACCAAGACTATTTTGTGTATGCTACTAAGCCAGCTTTACCCCCTGCCTCAGCTTCAAAATTGTTTTCAGACTGGTCTAAGCTGGATGGGTTTAATGACATTAAGACTCTGTCAGCTCTCACTCCTGAACTTGATTTACAAACCGTCACAGACGAAGCAGCTAATCCAGTCTTGAAGGTGGGGCAGTTGGGTCCAGGACCTTGGGTAGATTGGGAGATAGAGGCTCAAAACTTTGCAACCACATTTACTTCCAAATCTTCCCACCAGATCCCTCAAGATACTCATTCGTGGTTCTCCATGCCGGTATGTTCTGCCGGCGGAGTCCCGTCAGCTTTGTTTTCTTTCCTAGCTGCCCCTAAGATTAATCTTTGTGAGCTAAAAGACCCTTTCACTACCCCTACCCCAACTCACCTAGACCGAGAATTTAGGCTAAGGGGGAAAGCTTTTCGCCTGTTCTCTCAGTACATAGTGTCTCAACAGGTAGCTAAGTCTTTACTTCGGTCCACTCAGGCAATCGCAGACGCGGATGCCAGAAGATCGGTTGAATTATCCCGGCGACTGCTACTCCAGTCGTCAATCCAATCTCTGGGTGACATACGCACCACCTTGCTTGAGGCGGTACGAGCAAGACAAGATCTCAGAATGTCTTTAGTTCGCAAGCTGCCTGATCGCATTGCGAATCAGGTGGTCATGTCACCAGTGCTTACTCCCTCGTTAATGTCCCCTGAAGTGTGGCGAACGGTATTCAATATGGCGCAGGCCTTTAAACAAAGTCCCACCCCTTCTAAGAAACCTGCCTTTAACTTCCCCAAACCCAGGCCAACCGCTAAAGCTCAGCCAGGGGGATCTAAGCCCTTTCTTCCGCCTAAGTCCTCCCACTCCCCCCAAGGTCAGTACAGGCATAGACAGAGTAAGTTTTCAGGTCAGAGAGGACGCGGCCATATTAAGCCAGGTCAGGGCCAGTCTTCGGCCAACACCAGCCAGCCGGCGAAGCGTCCAGCACCACCAACACCACCATAAAAAAACTAAAGTCTCTCTCACTCCCGGTGCCAACCTTAAGGCCGGAGGACCCGAGGGTAGTACAGCCGGCGAACCCTTGTCTGCTAACTGGGTCGTTCCGAACGTGTCACCAAGCATGGCCATTAAACACTTGGGCACGGATGGTGGCACGCAAAGGCATCACTTGGCAGTGGCTCCGGCGACCTCGCTTACGTCAGCCGACAACGGCGAATTTTGTTTCTTTAGAGGTGGAGTCACTGGTCCAGGAAATGATTGCCAAGAATGTCATCATCCCGGTCCCCCCAAATCACCCTGTATTCACGTCCAAACTATTTTTGGTTCCCAAAAGGGACAGTGTTCAGATGAGACCGGTCGTAGACCTGTCTTATCTGAACCTTCACATTCACAACGAGTCTTTCAGAATGTTAACAGTACACCAAATCAGGCTAACACTTCCGCCGGGAGGTTGGATGTGTTCACTAGACCTGACAGACGCCTATTGGCACGTATCGGTCAACAAAAGATTTCAAAGGTTTTTGGCCTTACGGATCAGGCACCAAAATTTTGTTTTTCAAAGGATGCCGTTCGGTTTGAACCTAGCACCTCGATTATTCACGAAATTAGTCCGGCAAGCCCTGATGCCATTGTTAAAACAAGGGATCAGAGTGTTGTGGTACCTAGACGACTGGCTGGTGGTGGCAGAGACACAACAATTATGCATCAAACATGTCAACATAATTTTAAATCATGTCAAAACTCTAGGGTTCAAGGTAAATCTGGTAAAGTCAAACCTTGTTCCCTCACGAGTAATTCAGTGGATAGGGCTGGTCTGGGACACGGCCGCTCTCACTCTGAGTCAGAGTGTGGACAATCGCAACAGGTTTCGCAGGAAACTGTTCATGTTTCTTCACAGTCTGACTACGACGCGGAGGATCTGGGAGTCTCTGGTCGGCTCTCTCAACTGGATTCAACTAACTGTCATGTTGGGCCGGTTGAAAGTAAAACGCTTAATATTGGAAGGCAACAAATATTTCCCACTCTTACCGGCGGGAAAATTATGGCCCATCCCGAAATTAATCCACACGTTACTAGCGGTCTGGGCAAAGAGGGAAACGTTGCACTCAATAATGTCATGGACCTCTCCTCCTCCAACGGTATGGGTAGACACGGATGCGTCAGGCACAATAGGGTGGGGATTTCAGTCAAATCAGGGGCACCAGGGTCAGGGGCTTTGGTCCCACTTAGAAATCTCTCACATCAATGTCAAAGAATTACTAGTCCCCTTGTATTTCCTTCAGGCTCACGGCCCTGCGTTACGGGGCAAGTCGGTGGCCTTCAGAATGGACAATCTGAACGCAGTTCACTGTATTCAGAAACAAGGATCAACGAGGTCATGTTTCTTCACAGTCTGACTACGACGCGGAGGATCTGGGAGTCTCTGGTCGGCTCACAGTGCTAAACGTGTCGGAAGAGATTTTTACTCTAGCCAACAGACTAGACATTTATCTTCACGCATCTTATCTCCCAGGCGTAGCGAACGTCTGGGCAGACGCTCTGTCCCGGAGACAGAGCACGACAGTAGAATGGGAGCTCAAGCAACCCATTTTCAACCTAATGATTGCAGAGCTCTCCCATCCACAAGTGGATCTGTTTGCGTCCGAGGAGACTCACAAACTCCCTCTATATCACCCGCCGGACGAAAACGCCGGCAGGGGGGCCAGACGCCCTAGTGACAAACTGGAACAGATGGAGCTCCATCTATCTGTTTCCTCCGCCAGATGCGTCACTAATGTGCCACGTAGTGAACAAACTACGAGATTATCGAGGCTTAGTCTCACTAATCGCGCCCCTGTGGCCGGCGCAGTTGTGGTACCAGCAATTGAAAACGTGGTGCCCGCACCCGGTGTCGCTCCCGGTCGGGTATTTCCACTTAGACACGATTGGCAACCTAGCGACCTCGCTGACTTTTGCATTATGGACATTCAGGAGGCCAAGTGGCTAGCACCATACGGTAGAGATGTGACCAATAAATTATTAAATCAATATACTCAGTCTACGAAACGACAGTATCACTCACATTGGCAAGCCTTTACTTCTTGGATCATTAGAACAGAACAGACTGTGCCATCAGTAGCTTTAGTGTTCAATTATTTAAATTATCTGTTTGAGCAGAAACATTTATCTGTGGTAACGTTAAAAAATCACTTAACTGCGATTAGAGTGCCCTTTTTAGACCTTACAGGTCTCTCCATACCGGTGGCGGAGGAAACAGGTTTTATGAGAGCTTGTTTTAAACTCCGCCCACCTCCCCGTCAGCTCATGCCCACTTGGTCTCTGGACAGAGCTTTGTCTTTACTTCACTCTCGTCTGTACCAAAATACTGCAGACTTTGCATTACTCTTAAAAAAGGCTGTTTTCCTTTTGGCTTTGGCCACCGGGAACAGAGTGTCTGAGCTGGCGGCGATGAGTAACACACCTAATTGCCTTAGGTTTGGTAGACTTAATGAATGTATTTACATTGCACCTTCCCCAGGATTTGTAGCCAAGAATGAGCATAGTGCACACGTGTTTTCTGAGTTCACGGTGCCGGCGTTAAAAAGGGGAAAGGTGCATCATAATCTTTGTCCAGTGCAAGCTCTAACCAAATATTTGAGAGTAGCTCCTCTCAACCCCCAAGGTGCTTTATGGGTAGCAAGTACGGGTAAACGCTTACTGAAACGGCGATTAGCCTCTCTTCTGGTCGAAGTCATTAAAGAGAGTAATCCCGGCGTTGTGGGTCGGGCCCACGATTTACGCAAATGGGCAGCCTCTTTACGTTTCCTGAAATTTTTTTCAGTAGAAGATATTGCGTCCACTCAGTTGTGGGCGTCTAATCATACTTTTTTGTCTAGATACTTGTCAGTTGCTCTAGATAAACCTTCCTTACCATGTATAGCTTTAAGGCAGAGGGTCTAGGTGGCCCTGCAGTCACTTTTGTTTACTTTCAAGGGAAAGGGGGGGGGGGGGGGTGCAGTCAGTTGACATAGGACACCCTAGACCCCGCCGGAGTGTGAGAGCTGTGATACAATTTATGGTTAATGTGATATGAAAATTTCTCAGCGAGAAATTGTGCTAAGTACAAATGTTAGTACAAAACAACGGGGTTGTTATAGTAGTTTTAGCTGCGAAAGCAATTTAATATTAAAACAGTGAAGATCCTTTGCAATTTATCTCCACGATTATTTTGGGGTTTATTATGTGCACATATAAACTGATATCTTGTTATTTTTGTCACCACTCGTTGAGTGGGGTGCCTTTGTAACTAACAGATCTGTTTACAGAATCTTCAGGGTTACCTATTTTTTGTCAGGCAGGCTTCTTTGAAGCACGCACCTTCCTGAACCCCTTTTCTTGTATATTTCCGGCCTATGCCGTATTAAATATATTTTTCAAAAGTAAGAATACTATGTGGTTGTTTTTATTATCTGCTTTTTTAGAGTTATGATATGATTACGAATGTCCCCCTCCAGTCTTAGAAATCAGGCATGTTCGTCAATGATGGAGGGGCCACTAATAAATTATAGGTTTGACTCCTGTAAGGAGATAAAGAAAACCTAATATTTAGTAGTGGCCCCGTAATCATTGACGACTGGGGCCCTCCCGACCGTCCCCTTCCCATTCGTTGATGTATTGAGGATTTCGGTTTACTTGATATGTCGGTGAAGGAAGAATGACGCCTGAATCAGCGTCTGGTCAGAGATCCACACAAGTACATCCACGATATGATGGAAAGCTTATTAGATAGTTATTCTTATTTTCTTTTTGTTTTTATTTTTTACGAAGTTTTTTCGTAGTGAGAACCCAATTCATAATGACTGAAGCCATGAGTGAGGTCGCGTGCGCTCATGATGAAGGCTCCTCAGTTTTTAGATGCTCTGCGCAGTAGATTCAAAACTACGGCGGATTAGTGTTTGAAGAGGATGCCTTATGTAATAGGCATGTTCGTCAATGATTACGGGGCCACTACTAAATATTAGGTTTTCTTTATCTCCTTACAGGAGTCAAACCTATATTTTTGACCGATCACCGCCGACCATTTCCGCGCCACTCGACCACCCCTCGCCTACCACGATACGAGGCGATATTTTTACACGATCACAGACGATGTCAGACAATCCCGGAAAAATTCAAATATTTTGAAAATATCGGCTGTGGTCGGCGGCTAACGTACTGTGTGAGACGCGGCCTTAAGCGCCAAGAGAAGTTGCTCATTAGTATTAACGTAAGTACTCCTTTTTGAGAGTAGGCTTTGCCGTCACCGGAAAGCCTTTGTAGAAGTGCACTAAAACCCAGTTAATTGATACCCTGTTATCCAGGAGATTAACTCTGGAGGGTTTAAGTTTTTTGTTCACCGGCGTAATAGTTCGAGGGTTTGGAATTAGCGTACCGTTATTGCAGATATAGCCTATCATCTAGTCCAATATTGAGTGCCCTTGTTTATTTCGTAGTGCCGGTCGTAACAATATGCACAACATCGGCCTTTGGCTTTGAAACTAGGATAGAGAAAGTAGGAGGATACAGAGAAGGGGCTGCTGGATGTTGCATCAGACACCTGAGTTTCGGTGAGGAAAAGAAGATCAGGTTTGTAGGAGGAGAGATGGTGTTCAACAGAGTGAAAATTAGAGGAAAGTCCGCGAATGTTGCAGAAATTAATAGAAAGAGTAACAGGCCGAGGTCCAGGTAATTTTGTGGGGTCGTCAGGGGAAGGTCGGGTGGGTGAGGGGGCATTTATGTTCCCCTATCACCCTCCCCCCCCCCCCCCCTGGGGACTCCGAGGCTGGGCTAAAATTCATCATTTGGTTTTAATTTTGGTGTGGAGGAATGAAGTGTAGTGTGCATGTTTAGTGTAGTGAAGTGGATAGGAGGAGGAGGTGTTTCTGAGAGCTAGCTGGATTGCTCTCAGTGTTAATGAGGCACAAAGAAAATCAGTAAGAGAGGCCAAGCAAATGAAACAGGAGTTCCAGCGACTCTTTATCACATGCCTATAACCTCACTTGGGTCTAGCCCTGATCGATTGGTGCCTACAATCTCCCCACTATATTAGCATTGTGTACCATAGTGTTTACTTTACATGTTACATCTGAGTGTGTGTAGACTTGATACCTGAATTTGGTTTGGATATGTCTAAAAATGTCAACCTTTGTTTTGTAAGATGCAGGTTGATTTTAGAGGCCGAATTTTGGGAAAACAATTGCGTCCTATAAGCCGAAAAATACGTTATCAAATGAGAATCTGATGAAGCATTTAGGTATTAAAGAGTATTAGTGCAGGGATGTGTACGAGTAGGTATTGATGGTTTGGCATGTGGAAAGTATGGAGAATCTAAACTGAGCGAAGAGAAGCAAGTCTGTAACTGTGGTTGGAGCTTCACGAAAGGCGTAGCCCTAGAGAGTTGTGGGATTGTGTCGTACAATTCGATCTAAGCAAAAATACAACTGATAAATGAGGCAGGGCTGCTCTGTAACGCTGCCATTAAGACATAAGAGTGAAATCGCACTCCATGTAGACCACTCAGCTTTTAATAGTGTGTATGTATATTTTAAAAACTGAGCAAAACCATTTCCTTGCAAGTGGGTTGGCAATTTCAAAGGTATCCATCCGTAAAATATGCCTTATTCTGTCTAATAGCAAATTTAGGCTGTCGGTGCACTGGCTATTTCCGGCAGAGCAGTGATTCTGACTCTCAGAGAATACAGGCTGCCTTATGCTTGCATGGATATACCTTTACTTTGCCTTTGTGTAAAGTTAGGATAACTTGGAGTTTAAGAATATTTTATCAAGTGCTGCAGCTACTCCATTAAAATATAATCTAAATTGCAGTGCCTTACTCCTATTCTTTATCAACATTCACTACTGACAAAGCAGTTACAGACGCTAAACGATGGA
The DNA here is from genome assembly GCA_032716605.1 of Paralithodes platypus. Classification (NCBI taxonomy): domain Eukaryota; kingdom Metazoa; phylum Arthropoda; class Malacostraca; order Decapoda; family Lithodidae; genus Paralithodes; species Paralithodes platypus. The sequence continues at coordinate 41,046,661 of CM064498.1, read as the reverse complement.
ATATTGAGCAGTTGTAGACATATGAAACAGGTTTTCACTGCTTTTCACTGTTTTTCACTTAGCTCTTCTCCCACTAGTTCTGTATATTTTGATAGAACTAAACTTAAAGATGCCCTTAAATTCCTCCTTTTCAATACTTATGTTAGATTCGGGCCGTACATTTTCAAACAAATATTAGGAATTCCTATGGGTGGAAATGCTAGCCCTTTAATTGCAGACTTATTCTTGCTTGCTTTAGAATTTAAATATATAAAAGACTTAGTTGACAGTAGCAAGAAAAATAAAATTCCAGAAAAATTAGCACTTGCTAAACTGTTAAGTAATAATAGTAGATATATTGATGATATTCTTGTTTGCAATTTGTTAAATTTTAATCAAGTTGCTAAACTTATTTACCCTAATTCTATTCCCCTCACACAATGTAACGTAAAGTATAAAGTTGAAAATTTTCTTGATATAAATATAGAGATTGTTAATGAACAGTGCATACTTAAAGTATATCACAAAGTTGATGATTTTAATTTTAACGTAATAAACTTTCCTTTCCCTAGTAGTAATATCGATAGTAAAATAACTTATAATTGTTTTTATTCCCAATTAATAAGATTTTGTAAAATCTGCACTAAAGTAGATGACTTTTGGGCTAGAGCTAGGTTACTATACAGACTCTTAGTGGACAGAGGTTTTGAGGCAAGTAAATTGTTCCATAAATTTAATCTTTTTAGGGTCAATTATTGTGACTGTATTCTAAAATTTGACATCAATGATTTTAATCAAGCATTTTTAACTTGAAGTTTCTTGTATAACCTCTGCTTACTTTTTGTCTGTATTTATTGTTTTTTGTCTGTATTTATTGTTTATCTTTTTCTTTTTCTATTATTAATATTAATATTGATGATTTTTTAAATTGATTGTTCTTGTTAAAAGAGTACTCTTTGTTTAAATCTGTTGTTACTTCATATTTTGCAATTATTTGTCTTTATATTATATGTATTCATTGTCGATAGTATCAATTGCTTACTTTTGCGATTTCCTTAGTTTATTTGTGCTATAAATGTAGGTTATTTGTAGGGTAGTTATTGATAGGGGTCACTTGAGGCATGCTATGCTTACAGGTACCTACCCGATAGCACTATCGTTAGTGAGTGCTGTACTGTATTTTATATATTATTTTGTAATAGTATAGATATCTTATCAATATTTGTATTTTGTACTATTGTTAATGTCTTGTCATGTTGCAAATTTTATTTTAAATAATATTTTGACATTTAACATTTAGTTTCTTTATTCATGCAGAGTTTAGTAAAAATTTGCCAGAACGTCCCGGACTTCCCAAACTTGACTACTTCCTTTAACGTGACGATAGTGCGTTGTTATATGTGCGATTAGTTTGCTTGGGAAACAGATTAACTTGCTCATGTAGTAATGTACACCCTATGTGGTGGATTGTGTTCTTTTATTTAATAATTTTAATTTTAGTAAGCGTTGTTTCCACATAGCGATTTTGATAATTTAATTTGACTTTATATTGTCCTTGTCCCAATTTTGGTTTGTTTAGTTTGCAAGTTTTACATTTTAATTTTAATTTCTAGTGTGTATTGTATTTTATTGACAAAATGTATATATTAGTGGCAAGTCTAACCGCTGTTGCTTACTCTTTTCAACAGGAGGTTGCCCGATTGCTGCTAACTAAGCGTCTGCGCACCCTGAGTGACAGCTTGCGTTACCTGGACCATCACTGGGAGGCTGGTCTGGCTGCTGGGTGGGGGCTGGTTATAGGTGTACTGCCACAACAGGAAGTCGTCAACATGTGGATCAAGTGTAAACGCGACGCTCACCGTGCCGGCAGCAAGACACTTCATGTTTGTGTCAACATTTTTTAATTGTCTATAATGGGGGAGTTACACTATCACTTATTCCAGTAATTGTTTTTAAGAAGTTCCCAAAGAGGATAGGGACCCTTTACTTCACACTAGAAAACAAATCTAAGTTTCCACTATAACTCCTTCATGTCATAAGAAGCAACTTACAGGGATAAGTAGATGAGATTCATTAGCTTTGGCAGGCATCTTGTGTAAGGGAAGGCAAACCCTATTTTACACCCAGACTGACAGGACCTATTAGCCTTACAGCAACTACTATAAGGGCATACAATACTACTGTAATACACCAGTGATATGTACTGTTGTGTGACAAAGTTATTTATTCTATACCATTTATCTAGTTATTATTATTACAAACTGGGAAGCTTTTGCTGGAGACCCCTAATGGGCCTACTGTAGGTCTCTGGGGCTTCTCCTGGGCGACCTAGATGTGTGTGAATTTTTATATTTTGTTTCTTATATTGTGTTATCCTTGTTCGGGCTCTTGTCTTAAGTTGGCCACCCCAGCTATGGAGTATGTGCCTGAGTATATTTATACAGTCTCTATCTATCTATATACTCAGGCATATACCTCTTTTAAGCTGGGGGTGGCCAACTCGAGACAGAGCCCGAATAGGGACAACTCAACACAACAAAAAAGAAAAAGAAAACACAAAAACAAAATACAAATTCACACACATCTGGGATGTACAGAAGAAGATCCAGAGACCCAGGCCCATTTGGGGTCTCCAGCAAGATTCCCAGGTCGCAGACCTCCCGGAGAGGCTCCGGTAAACTTGCAGTGAAGCTGTACCACCACAAGCCAGCCCACAACGCATTCAGGCGTACCCTTCGTATATACCGGCTCCCCGGGCCAGGCGCCTGACGTACTATTATCTAGTCCAACTGGCGCCTGACCCCATTTCCCAAACGACTGCATTTTCACTCATCTATTCACTAGCATTCTCCATTCATTCCTATTTATTACCACTTCTCTTGCCTGATCTGTAGTCATTCCTCTATTTTCCAACGCTTGTACTACACAATTTCTCAATCTCAATGGAGGACTTCCTATCCCTCTACCTCCCCTTGTATCTGACTCACATAGTCTCTTTGTAAGCCTTTCATCTTCGTTTCGCTCAACATGTTCATACCAGCGCAGCACCCTTCTGTCCACTCTGGCCGACAAATGTTCCTGTTGTTCCACTCTCCTACATATCTCTTCATTCCTCAATCTGTCTTTACGAGTCACTCCACACATACTCCTCAAGCAGCTCATCTCCATCACATTCAGCTTTCTATTCTCCTTTGCCTTCAGAGCCCATGTCTCAGCCCCATACATCACTATTGGTACAACTATCCCTTGATACATTGCACTAATTAGCTTTCATTCCAAGATTTCTCACCTTCCACATACAGTTGTTGTTGTTGTTGTTGTTGTTCCCCAAGCTGCCTGGCCGAACAGCCTCAAGGCCCCGAGCAAGACCAAGGCCATAACCGAGCGCCCCCACAGAACCCTCCCAGCCGACCACAATAAAGCATGGGTGACCGAAGCCACTCCATGGCGGGGAGCTGAGGAGGGCGACAGAAACGCCCGGGAAACCAAAGCCCCACCCAGGGCCCTGTGCCCCTCAGCAATTATGAAGAGAAAGCTGAGGGGCAAAGGAAAAAAATGTGACGCTTTGGCTTCCAATCTTGGTAGATTGGGAGGTCAATCCACGGAAGAGACGCCGTCACTTGAGATCTAGAAAATATATAAGTAAAAGGAAGTCAGAGTAAGCTATGGGTATGGCAGAGATCGCTCAGTTCTCACTCTGATAGACCAGCCCATCACCACATGACTAGAACCCAATCCTCTCAGCATCAGCTAAGAAAGGCCCTAGAAAGCCGCCTTTGGCGGGGGATAGCTCCCCTATTTCAACCCCTTTCGGGGTTGGGCACCCGCCCTCCACATACAGTAAACCCTTGTTATCTCGGACTAATTGGGGGATGCTCACTTCCGAAATGTCCGATTTTCCGAGATGTCCGAATACAAAGAGGGAAAATGTCCAAATAGGAAGGGGGAGTCCGCGCCACCATAAAAAAATGAGATCACCCTACCACTGCTACACTTTATATTTCATCATTGCATGTGAAATTCATCATATTAATGACAAATACGAACATTATTATGTTTTCAGGGACAGTACAGTACATAATAATTAATATTAACACAATAATTAAAAGGCACAGTCTTCAATTCATCCTTAAACCACTTAAAAACGAGTGAGAGAACACTGTAAACCGGACACAAATCCCGTCCAACTCGGAAATTGCCAAGATATACAGGGACATCTCCGAGAGGCCGATGCCATTCTGAGAAGTACGGGTTTCCGAGTAAAAAAATAAAAATAAAAATAAAAATCCGAAATATCAGGGGTTTACTGTACTGTACTGTACTTCCCATTGCTCCAAAAACTTTCCTTCCTTCACATACTCTCTGTTTTACGTCCATTTCCATACCTCCGTTCCTGCTTATCATTCCTCCTAGATATTTAAAACATTCCACTTGTTCCAGTATTTCCCCATCCAGCCGCACATCTAGATTCACCCTACGAGCACCTCTATTACACACCATCACTTTACTTTATGACGTTCACCCTCAGCTTCATCCTCCAACAAACCACACCAAGCTCTTTGACTACTCGCTGCAGTTTCTCCTCAGAATCCGCCACCAACGCTGTGTCATCAGCAAACAGCAACTGGGTCAACTCCCAATCTCTACCATTCTTTCCTACTGTACTAAACCCAATCCTCTACCTATAGTCTTCATTTTCACCTCCCTCACCACACCATCTATATATACTTTAGACAGCCATGGTGACATTACACAACCCTGTTGCAGACCTACATTTACCTCACACCATTCAGTCAACTCATTATTCCCTACTCTAACACACGCTCTGCTCTCTTCATAAAAACTCTTGACTGCTCTTAACAAATTTCCTCCAATTTCATAAATCCTTAGGACCTCCACATTTGTTCTCGATCCACAAGATAATACGCTTTTTCTAAATCCATAAAGGCCCAAAATATCTCCTTATGCTTCTCTAAATACTTCTCACATAGCTGTCTTACTGCAAAAATCTGATCCACACACCCTCTTCCCCTCCTAAAACCACACTGCTCTTCTCCTATTGCACCTTCTGTACCGTTTATTATCCTCTCTATCAACACCCTGCCATACAGCTTTCCAACAACTGATAATAAACTAATATCTCTATAACTTGAACACTCCTGCCGGTCTCACTTCCCCTTGTACAACGGCACAATACATGCACTCCTCCAGTGTAGTGGTACCATTGACACAACAAAGCACACATTGAATAGTCTCACCAGCCAATCTATTAACGCATCTCCACCCTTCTTAATACACTCCACAGCAATACCATCCATACCTTTGCTTTTCTTGCTCTCATTCCTCCCTTCCATCTCTTACATTTACCAAAGATTAAAAATACTCAGCATATCTTTTCCTCACTTGCATTCGTTCCACTTGTACCTCTCCATTTGCATCTTTCACCGACTCTTCCCTCTTTTTTCCTCCTTTCCTTACTCTATTTACCTCCTTCCAGAACATCTTCTTTCGTTCCTCAAAATTCTCGCTCAACCTTTGACCCTACCTTTCATTTGCAATTTTCTCCGCTTCTCTAATCTTCCGTTTTGAATCTCTCCTTTTCTCCTTGAAACTCTCCCATACCTCAACACTACCATCCTGTAAAACCCTCTTAAACCAGTGTCACTTTTCCTCAACTGCCTTTTTCACTGTATCCTTCCACCACTCGCTTCCCTTCCTGATATCTCCTAATTTCCTTTTACCACATACTTCCTCTGCACTTGCTTTCACTCATTCTTTAAACTGTTTCCATTCATCCTCTACTTCTCTCACTTCCATCCACTTTTCATTTAGTCTTTGTCCATACTGTACAAACTATTTTTCAACAGCCTACTGGGCAAAAGCCTTTACTGTATAAGGCTGTAGTATATTTAAGTTGTTACTGTGTGCCGTGACTTGTTCCATAATCTAGGGCGTGACGATGTGTGCTGTTTATACTTTTAGGGTTTAATGGTGTAGGAGTTCATAGTCTTTTTCTTATTTTTAGGGTGTGACGGTGTGTGAGGTAGTAAAGGAGGCTCGGAGACGTCACCAGGAGACAGACAATTTCTCATTCAACACCGTCGCCGCCCTGCGTGAGGAGATAAAGTGCTACAAAAATCAGGGGTTAGTGATGCCAGTATTTCAAAACATACAGTATATGATAAATATTGAGGTTGTCAAGATGGATATAATATTTCTTTTGGTTCAGAATCACAACTACGGTAGCCTATACATCATCACCGGATGATGGAAAGCTGCCATTTAGGACGTGAGACTGTAACCACATTCTCTGTGAACAAACGGTCTTTAAACTTGTGTGTATGTATGTATGATTATATGTGCAGTCACTTCCACAATTAGGTGGTACACCACTATATGATATACTTGATTGTATGTGCAGTCACTTCCACATTTAGGTGGTACATCACTATATGATAAACTTGTTACTAAAAATTGCATGATGGAAATCCCTGATTCTAGTATGGCTATGTTTTTTTTACAGTAAACATTAAATGATGAACATCACGGATTCTAGCATATATTTTAAGGGCATTTTTGTTTTAATCTATCACAAATTTGTCAGAATTATTCATTGAAATGTGAATCATCTTTCATTGCAAAAAATTGTAGCCAGTGATCAGGAATATAATCTTAGATTAAAAGAGTTGATGATAAAAGCCAATTACCTCCTCCCAGAGAGTTAGTTCTTAATAACTATCTCTATGTATCTATCTTTTTATCTATCTACCTATCTATATCTATCTATAGCCTTCACAATAACCTTCCAGACATAACACAAGTGAAGACGAGGAGCAGTGTGGTCGGCGCCTGGCAGAAGAGAGTAAAGGGAATGTGTGTGAGCGAGCCTGGGGTCTGTTGGCAGTGGCTGAGGCCCTCAAAAGGATGCAACAGAAGGGGACAGCTGCATGTCTCCAGGCACTACATATACTCAAGGAAGTCATCACACTCTTGGTTAGTAAAACATTAAGTACAGTATTGTTGTTCTTTTTGGTGTTAGAAAGAGGTTTGACACATACACATTGATAATTATCTGAGAGAAATATGTACAAATTTATATACAAAAAGAGATACATACACAATGATAATATGTGTATAAAAATAAACACATTGCTACGATGTTCATAAACAGAGAGAGAGAACACAGTCTTACACACACTACAACAACCTTAAAACAAGAGAGAGAGAGAGCGAGAAAGAGAGAGATACTGTACTTAGACTGCAGTGTGGGTTCTCCTGGTAGTTTTTGTTGCTGTTCCCCAGGCTGTCTGGCCAAGCAGCCCCAAGGTCCTAAGCAAGGCTAAGGTCATAACCGAGCGCCCCCACAGAACCCTCCTTGCTTACCACTAATAAAGCCTAGGTGACCGAAGCCACTCCAAGGCGGAGAGCTGAGGAGGATGCAGAAACGCCCGGGAAACCAAAGCCCCACCCAAGGCCCTGTGCCCCTCAGCAATTATGAAGGGAAAGCTAAGGGGCAAAGGAAAAATGTGACGCTTTGGCTCCCAGTCTGCCAACCTCTAGGTTGGTAGTAGTAGAGGTTGGTAGTAGGGAGGTCAATCCACGGAAGAGACGCCGTCACTTGAGATCTAGAAATATATAAGTAAAAGGAAGTCAGAGTAATCTATGGGTATGGCAGAGAACGCTCAGCTCTCACTCTGATAGACCAGCCCATCACCAGCCTCCTGGTAGTTGTTGTTGTTTCCTAAGCTGCCTGGCCGAACAGCCCCGAGTCCCTGAGAAAGGCCATGGCCACGATCGGGCTTTCCCACAGAGCTCTCATTGAGTGTAGATTGTGTTGTTGGCGTAAGTGGTTGTGTGAAATGCAGTCTTCTATGATGTGTTTAATGGTATGGGGTGCTGTGTTACATCCTGGGCAGGCGTCGACAACGGAGTCATCCAGTCTCTTCTGATAGCTCAGGAGAGCTGGATGGTGTCCGCATCTCAGCCTGGCCAGGTGGACTCTGTCCTCGCGAGGAAGGGAGGATTCGGAAGGATGGATTTCGGGAGGCCGTGCATGCAGCTGCGTGTTGTCTGTGAGTGAGTGGATGGATCGGTGAGAGATATAAGTATGGATGTGCTTCTGGAAGTTGGTTCGGGGTGGGCAGGGAGGGAGAGAGGACAATAATTGTGTGTGATACCGTGTGCTGGGTGTTGTTTTGATATTTCTTGGTGTCTGTGGGTGTGTTGCCATGTAGTTTAGTGGGTGGTCTTGGTTCGTGGAGGCTGCTGCCAGGAATTGAGTGCCTCTCATGTCCAGATGGTCTTTGACTTTGAGGATTTTGGTTTCTTGATGTAGGTGATCTGTGGGTGCAGTAGCTGTGCAGCCTGTAATGATCTTCAGGGCTTTGTTTTGAATAGTCTGTAAGGTCTTATGATGTGTTTCAGCTAGGTTAGAAGCCCAGGCTGGGCTTGCGTATTCCATCACTGATCTTATGTATTGTTTATATACTGTGGTGGTAGTTTCTTTGTTGTGTCCAAATTTTGTGTGAGCAAGTGACCTGAGGGCGTTAAATCTGGGTGTCAGTTTCTTTTTAATGTTTGTGGTGTGCTGTTTGAATGTCATATGAGTATCATATGTTACTCCTAGGATTTTGGGTGTGTGTGTATGTGTTAGGGGTGTGTTGTTTATGGTGAGTTGAGGGATGTATTCGTGTTCTCCTGTCCAACTTGTGAGCAGGGTTGCGGTGGATTTGGCTGGGGCTAGATTAAGTCTGTTTGTAGAGCACCAGCCATGTAGTGTGTTGAGATAGGGTTGAAGGAGATCTGTTGCTCTTTTTGGGTCATGGTGTGTGCATGTGAGTGTTATGTCATCTGCATAGGAGGCTAAGTTTATTTGGGGTATATTGGGTGTAGTTATATCGTGCATGTACAGATTGAAGAGTGCGGGCGATAGGACGGATCCTTGTGGGACTCCGTTTGGAAAGTTTCTGATTTTAGATGACTGACCGGCAAAAGATACGTGTGCACATATGCCTGCTAGGAAGTTGGCCAGCCACCTTTTTGTGTTGTTGTGCATGTTTGTGTTGTAGATTTTGTTTGTTAGGTTGTGGCGGGGGATGGCATCGAAGGCTTTACTAATGTCGAGTGTGGCTAATAGTGATCTGTGTGGTGGTCTAGCTGAGTTGATGCCGTCGAAAGCTCTTTGTGTAAGGTCTGTGAGAAGAGTGTTTGTGGAGTGCAGTGGCCTAAAGCCATGTTGTGTTGGAGCTAGGGGTAGGTCAGGTGTAATTAGTTGTAATACTAGGCATTCCATGACTTTGGAGGGGGAGCAAAGGAGTGTGATGGTAGTAGGTTTAAGAGGCTGCAACAGCAGGGGACAATCAGTTGTGTCCAGGCTATACATGTACTCAAGGAAGTCATCACACGTTTGGTGAGATGGGCAGACTGACAGCAGGCAGGCAATATTTTATCTTTGCAATAGGATCTTGTTAACTCCCTAACCATTGTCAATATATGGCAGTGAAAAATTTACTATTTAAAAGGGGATGTACAGAGCCTTGAGTGCAATGAAAGTGGGAGGGTGAGATAGATGTGTAGTTTGACATTAGGATACCTGTACTATATATGCTACTGTTGCAAGAGAAAGAGATATAAGAGATAAAGTTTTGTTATGCTTAGAGAGTTAAGAGATATGCTTCGGTAATGTTGAGTGAAAGAGATATGCTCAAAATTTGTACATTGAATCAACAGGAGGGCAACAAGAAGTCTAGCGAAGGACGAGAGTTAATGGCTCGGGCACACTTCTGGCTCTACCTCTGTCAACTGCAACACATCGAAATGATCAACGTAAGTATTAGTCCCTACTGGTAATTGGGGCATGATCATGCATGCAAAGGGTATAATTAAATACACACAAAAGTAACCATTAATGTAATAATGGCATGGTCAATTCCCAAGGCAAGAGACTACTTGTACCTCTTAAATTAACCAGGTTTGGAACACATTGACAGGATCTTTTTCTTAATCCACAAAAAAAATCCATATTATATTTTTAAGGCATACACACGTACATGCATGGCAGACATGTATGCACGCTTGAGCTATGGTCACCAAAGGGTGGTTGTGGAAACAATAGGTAATCCCAAATTGTGAAAGTTTTTAAAGCTTGTGCTGGGTCATTGCTATTCCAAACGACGTGTAGCCCTGTTTTGGGCTGGCTAACTTGTCAGTTATTTAAATTTGAGATTAAATCATACAACATGATCCAACATCTTTCTACGTCCACCCCTCGGTGCAACTCCCACATTCACAGACTTGCTTCTCTTCTCTTCATGAAGATAATTCAGAGAATTGTATATGTTTATACTGATATAAAGTAAAAGTTAAGGCCCACTGATTACAGTTTAACAAAGTTTATATAATTTTTTCCATTGAGAATGAGCTGGCTTGTTGGAAAAAAATATACGGTACCGGTATATATATTTGTTTCATCTTGAGCAACAGCTCTTTGATTCATTTGGTTAAAGGTAGGTATTGGTGATAGTTATTATACAGAAGGTGCAATAGGAGAAGAGCAGTGCAGTTTTAGGAGGGAAGAGGGTGTGTAGATCAGATTTTTGCAGTAAGACAGCTATGCGATAAGTATTTAGAGAAGCATAAGGAGATATTTTGGATTTTTATGGATTTGGAAAATGCATATGATGGTGTGGATCGAGAAGCAATGTGGAAGGTGCTGAGGATTTATGAAATTGAAGGAAATTTGTTAAAAGCAGTCAAGAGTTTTTATGAAGAGAGCAGAGCGTATGTTAGAGTAGGAAATGAGTTGAGGTAAATGTAGGTTTGCGACAGGCTTGTGTAATGTCACCGTGGTTGTTTAATGTATTGGGGAGATTGTAGGCACCAATCGATCAGGGCTAGACCCAGGTGAGGTTATAGGCATGTGATAAAGAGTCGCTGGAACTCCTGTTTCATTTGCTTGGCCTCTCTTACGGATTTTCTTTGTGCCTCATTTACACTGAGAGCAATCCAGCTAGCTCTCACAAACACCTCCTCCTCCTATCCACTTCACTACACTAAACATGCACACCACACTTCATTCCTTCACACCAAAATTTAAAAAAACAAAATGATGAATTATTGCCCAGCCTCGGAGTCCCCAGGGGGGGGGGGGGGGGGGGGACCATAAATGCCCCCACACCCGACCGACCATCCCCTGACGACCCTACAAAATTACCTGGACCTCGGCCTGTTACTCTTTCTATTAATTTCTGCAACATTCGCGGACTTTCCTCTAACTTTCACTCTGTTGAACACCATCTCTCCTCCTACAAACCTGATCTTCTCTTCCTCACCGAAACTCAGGTGTCTGTAGCAACATCCAGCAGCCCCTTCTCTGTATCCTCCTACTTTCTCTATCCTAGTTTCAAAGCCAAAGGCAGATGTTGTGCATATGTGCACAACAAACTCACTTGCTCTCGTGTTCCCGATTTCGACTCCTCTGAATTCTCAACTTTATGGCTCAAACTTTCCTGTCATTCTCTTACTAAATATTTCTGTGCTGTCTATCTTTCCCCTAACTCTACCAACTTTCCCAAATTCTTTGACTATCTAAACTCTACAGTGGAACACATTCTATCCATTTCTCCTTTCTCAGAAATCTCCATCTTAGGAGATTTCAACGTTCACCACCGCCAATGGCTCTCCTCTCACACTACTGATCCACCTGGTGAACAAGCCTACGTCTTTTCTATCCTAAATGACCTAGAGCAGTTAGTTCAGCAACCCACCCGTATCCCGGATCGCATCGGAGATCGGCCCAACATTCTTGACTTGTTTCTAACCCTTCTTCTTATACTGTCGATCTTTTCTCTCCTTTGGGCTCCTCCGACCATACACTTATCTCTGTCACCTGTCCTATCTCTCCAGTACGGCCACCCGATCCTCTTAGCCGGCGGCGCTTGTGGCACTTTGGCGCTGCCGACTGGGAGGCTCTCCGGCAGTACTTCTTTGATTTCCCATGAAATGATTTCTGCTTCCGTGGCCGGGGACCCTCGGAGAGTGCTGAACGCATTACCGAGGTAATCCTATCGGGCATGGAAGCATACATTCCATTCTCTTTCTCTAAGACTAATGCTAAAAAATCTTGGTTTACTCACGCCTATTCTACTGCTGTCCGCAATAAGGAGGAAGCATTCAAACGGTACCGTCGCCTTAAAACTCAAGACTCTCATTCTTCCTATGTTTCTGCCCGGAATCAAGCCAAATCTATTTCTTCGACTTGCCAAACACTCTTTCATCAATAATAAATGCACTGAACTATCCAACTCTAGCTCTTCCCAAGCTTTCTGGCATCTAGCCAAAAACCTCTCCAACAATTTCTCTTCCTCGTCTTTCCCTCCCCTTTCCCAGTCTGAGGGTACAACCATCACTTCTTCCTCTGACAAAGCTAAACTCTTCGCTCAAACTTTTGCTAGAAACTCCACCTTGGATGATTCCGGTGCTATTCCTCCCTCTCCACCCTCCTCTCTCTTACTTATGCCTAATATCCTAATCTCTTCTAAAGATGTACTTTCTACCCTCTCACTAATAAGGCGTACGGTCCGGACGGTATTCCTCCTGTTGTTCTCAAAAACTGTGCTTCCGTGCTGACTCCCTGCCTAGGCAAACTCTTTCGTCTCTGTCTATCCTCTAACGTCTTCCCTTCATGCTGGAAGTTTGCTCTCATTCAACCTGTCCCAAAGAAGGGTGACCGCTCTCAACCCTCTAACTATCGTCCAATTGCTCTCATCTCTTGTCTTTCTAAAGTTTTTGAAACTATTCTTGCTTCCAAATTTCTTAAGCATTTCTCTTCTCATAATCTGCTCTCAGATCGCCAGTATGGCTTCCTTAAGGGTCGCTCTACTGGTGATCTTCTTTCATACCTTACTAACTCTTGGTCATCCTCCTTTCGGGACTTCGGTGAGACTTTTTCTATTGCACTAGACATATCGAAAGCTTTCGATAGAGTCTGGCACAAATCTTTAATTTCTAAACTACCCTCCTTCGGTTTCTATCCCTCCATCTGTGCCTTTGTCTCTAATTTCCTTTCCGGCCGTTCCATAGCCTCGGTTGTGGATGGCCATTGTTCACTTCCTCACCCTATAAACTTGGTGTTCCTCAGGGCTCTGTCCTATCTCCTATTCTCTTTCTAATTTTTATAAATGATCTCCTTAACTGTACCTTAATTCCCATCCATTCATATGCAGACGACTCAACCTTACACTACTCCGTTAGTTTTTCAGAACACCCCAGCCAGCAATCCCTTAACGACAAACGTAATGAAGCCATTGAACTCTTAAATTCTGATCTAAATACTATCTCCAATTGGGGCAGAGAAAACCTTGTTACCTTTAACCCTTCAACCCCGGGTGGTACACGTGTGTACCATTATGTTTTGCCCCCAGGAACCCGGGTGGTACAACATTGTACCATTGCTTGAAAGCCTGTGAGCTTCGTGTGCGAGGCGTCGGTCCGACGCATGTAAACAACAGCCGGCTGGACCGACGCCCCGCATCTCCGGCCACAAGAAGGAGAGCGTCGCTTGTTCGTGTGTGCCTGTATGTTGTTGTTAAGTATCGAAAAGTAGTGTAAAGTGGCTGTTTTGGCCATAAAGTTATCTCCAATGAAATCATCATCATCACAAATCAAGCACTTGACTTAGAGAGCTCTACTTAACGCCATTCTACAGGTAAATAACACAGCTACGCTTGGGGATGTGCGGGAATGCGGGAAGCAGTCAGCATAGCAATGATACGGTAGCCTAGCCTAGACGTTTTTCGGCCAAAACACCCGGATTTCGGGGAATATTTATGTAATGCGTAGCCGGGGCGGGAGGGTTAATGCTTCCAAAACCCAATTTCTCCATCTATCTACCCGTGAGGGTCTCCCAGCGGACTATCCCTTATTCTTCAACAATACAAAAATCAATCCTTCATCTTCTCAATATTCTTGGTGTCTCTTTTTCTTCTGCTCTCATTTGGAAGGACCATATTACCAGTCTTGCTAAGGCAGCCTCCCAGAAGCTGGGTGTGCTCAACCGCCTTAGGGGGTTCTTTTCCCCAACACAGCTTCTTGCTCTGTACAGGGCATAGTGCGTCCTTGTATTGAGTATTGTTCACATGTGTGGGGAGGTTCCTCTCACACCGCTCTCCTAGACAAAGTTGAAAGGAAGGCCTTTCGTATCATTAACTCCCGTTCACTCACCAACTCTTTGCAATCTCTCTCTCTCCGCCGCAATGTTGCATCTCTCTCGCTATTCTATCGCTACTATAATAATCAGTGTTCCTCAGAGCTTTCCCAGTGCATACCACCTCCTTTACGTAGGGCACGTGGTACCCGTCTTGCAACTCAATCCCATCCCTACTCTGTGCAACTCTCTAACCCAAGAGTGAAACGTTACTCTCAAACTTTCTTCTACTCAACAGCTGAGCTCTGGAACTCTCTCCCAGAATCAGTCTTTCCCTCTTCCTATGACTTAAATTGCTTCAAACTCTGTGTGTCCAGGCATTTTGGCTTGATCGTCCCTTGATTTTGGCCCTGTCACTCTTTCAACTATGGGGGAGGCACTCGCTATAGGCAATTCTGCCTTTTGCCTCCCTCAATCACATAGAAAAAAAATATATATATGGATGGTGTGGTAAGGGAGGTGAAAATGAGAACTATGGGTAGAGGATTGAGTTTAGTAGGAAAGAATGACCCCCCTGTTACTACTCTCCTTGACGCGGTTGGGGGGCTTCGGAGCCGGCGACTGGAGCTTGATGGGGGATGGTTGTGGTCATTTCCCTTCCTATCTCCCCTCGAGTTTTCGTCGTCAGCTTGACTAATTTTGAGTAGTTTTCCATTTCTCTTTCTATGTTTTTCCCCTTCTATTCTTATTCTGTCCCATTCGGTTGTCCTCGGGCAACCTATATCTCATTTCTCCCTGTCCTGGCTAGGTAGAAGACTCCTGACCTGATTTATCTCTTCGGTTGCTGTTGTGGCCGGACTGACTTGATTCCCTTCGGCAATGCATTTTTTGCTTCTCGATATGATTTTTTCTACCTTCGACCTGATCTCTCATTCTTGCCCTTGATCACTTCTTGGTTGGTGTTGCAGTGTAGCAGTTCTTGCTCCATCCTTCGGCCCTGCCCTATAAGAGCTCTGATGTGGAGCAAATATCTGCGTGTCTTCACCTTCCTCGATTTGTTCCCCCTACTGCCCTTCCCTCTCTATCTTGACTCGTTTAGTTATATATCTTGATCGAATCCTTCGGGCCAGCCCTATGAGAGGTCTTTTATGGAGCTCAGTGGTCTGGTTAAACTAATAGTATTTAAAAAAAAAAAAAAAAAAAAAAAAAAAAAAAAAGGAAAGAATGATAGAGATTGGGAGTTGAACCAGTTTCTGTTTGCTGATGATATAGCGTTGGTGGCGGATTCTGAGGAGAAACTGCAGTGAGTAGTCAAAGACTTTGGTGGGGTATGTGGGAGGAGGAAGCTGAGGGTGAACGTCAATAAAAGTAAAGTGATGGTGTGTAATAGAGGTGCTCGTAGGGTGAATCTAGATGTGCGGCTGGATGGCGAAATTCTGGAACAAGTACAGTAGGGTCTCACATAAAACGAGTATATGGTCGATAAACGAGGGCGTTTTATGCGATTTCGTTTTATGTGAACACAGCATTTTGGTGGCCCAATATCGTCAATGTTCACTGGAAGCGTAAATTTCCGTCAGGAGCGTACGATATTTCGTACGTTTTGTACGATATTTCGGCGTTCTATATGAAAACTCCTCGGATTTGCCCCACTTTGGCGGCGGACTCGTTTCATGTGATCACATTCGTTCTGATCGAAAATTAAATAATATTTTAGGTCGCTCGTTTTAATCGAGACTCGTTTTATGCGAACACGTTTTATGCGGGACCCTACTGTATAGTGTTTTAAATATCAGGGAGGAGTGATAAGTAAGGAGGCAAGTATGGAAATAAAGGTAAAACCATATGTGAAGGAAGGAAAGTTTTCGGAGCAATGGGAAGTATGTGGAAGGGGAGACATCTTGGAATGAAAGCTAAAAGTTCAATGTTACAAGGGATAGTTGTACCAATGGTGATGTATGGGACTGAGACATGGGTTCTGAAAGCACAAGAGAAGAAAGCTGGATGTGATGGAAATTAACTACTTGAGGAGTATATGTAGAGTGACGTGTAGAGATAGATTGAGAAATGAAGAGGTATGTAGGAGAGTGGGAGAGCAGGAACCCTTGTCGGCCAGAGTGGACAGAAGGGAGCTTTGCTGGTATGGACATTTGAGTGAATGGGAGATGAGAGGCTTACAAAGAGAGTACAGTATATGAGTCAGATACAAGGGGAGGTAGGGGGGTAGGAAGACCTCCGTTGAGATGGAGAGATTGTGTAGTACAAGCATTGGAAGATAGAGAGTGGCTTCGGTCACCCAGGCTTTATTGTGGTCAGCAGGGAGGGTTCTGTGGGGGCGCTCGGTTATGGCCTTGGCCTTACTAGGGGCCTTGGGGCTGTTCGGCCAGGCAGCTTGGGGAACAACAACAACAACAATAAGAGAGTTGATTCTAGAACAGGCAAGAGGAGTGGTAATAAAGAGGAATGAATGGGGAATACTTGTGAATAGATGAGTGATAACGTGGTCGTTGGGAGAGGGGGTCGGGCGCCAGTTGGACTTTGTAGGTAGTAGGGGTAGGCAGCCCCGCCCAGGGAAGTACTACCGCCAAGGTTTCGGGAGACTCAGGGGGGAATAGCCTGAATTCCATTTTCTCTCCCAGGCCTTGGTAGCTGGATACATATCTTTCTGCCTCACACATCAGGGGTATCAGGAAAACCCTCTTTATATAACATACACATCCAACTTCACGACATTGCCCTACATTGCTATCCTCTATCCATAAAACACTACTCTTCCCACTACATATCATACATGTAACACCATACACCTTACCCAATAAACATGGCAGTACAATTGTTAAGAGCAAACCTGGTGGTCCCTCGGATATCCACCCCCGGCAGGGTTGGGTCATTGACACAGGGCCCTCCCGGTCGTCATCATGCGACTGTGTCAAGAGCATTGCAACGTCCCAAAGCTGCTCGTCGGTGCAGCTTTTTCTTTAGCAATATAAGGGGACTTCACTCTAACATCAATTCTGTACACCAATTTCTTCAAGCAGAATCCCCTACTCTCCTTTTTTTGACAGAGACTCAAGTAACATCCACATCTGACACGTCTAGATTTAATTTTCCAGGTTATCAACTGCTCCAAAATTTCAGACCTAAAGGAGGTGTATGTTGCTTCGCAAAATCTGAAATTGCCCTGGAAGAGGTTACTAGTTTCAATTGTCCCTATTTTGATTATTCTATATACAAATTAATTTCTGCTGGTAAATTTAAATACATATGTTGCATCTACCGTTCCCCAAATACTCCTCCAGAGCAAAGTCTTTTTGATTCTCTGTCCTCACAACTCAGTGTCCTCAACTTAAATGCTTCTTCTGAAATCACTGTGTTGGGTGATTTTAATGTCCATAATGTTGAATGGCTCACTCATTCAGCCAGGACTGATGATGCTGGTCTTGAATGTGAGCTATTTGCAGACTCATTTAATCTCACTCAACTAGTCAACCAACCCACCCGTGTACCAGATAATCCTAATCATAATTCCCACCTACTGGACTTATTTTTAACAACCAATTCAGAAAATTATGATGTTACAGTGAGGTCCCCGCTTGGATCTTCTGATCACTGTCTAATACAGGCCACCTGTCTATCACCTACCACACCTTCCCACTCTGAACCTGTTTTGGTGACTAAATGGCATTACGATAGGGCAGACTGGGAGGGTCTTCAAGGTTTCTTTATTGATATTCCCTGGACCTCTTTCTTTTCTAATGATGCACACACCACCTTGAGCCACATACAAGATTTTGTAAAAATTGGAATGGAAACTTTTATTCCTCATCAAAAGTACAGTAAAAGATCTAATTCACCTAAATGGTTTGACCATAATTGTGCTAGAGTAACTGAACAAAAAGCAATAGCCTACAATGCATACACAAGATCAAAAACACATGAAGCCTTTAATTACTTTAGAAACATCAGAAATCATGCCAAAACTGTATTAAACCTAACTAAATCAAACTTTCTCCACAAGCAGGCAAATAAACTTCTAAATAATCCAAATGATAACACAATATTTTGGTCTACTCTTAACTCATTTAAATCCAATTTCACTACTGCTTCATCCATTCCACCATTAAAATCTCCGACTGGCAATTTTGTAAGTGACCCACGAGGTAAAGCTAACCTTCTTGCGGATATTTTCTCCACCAACTCAACCTTAGATGAAATAAATCAAGATGTCCCTGTACTTAATTTTAATTCGCCTGAAATTCCCTCACTTAAGATCCACACCAGACATGTCAAAACTATTTTGCAGAATCTCTCGGTAGATAAGGCTCCTGGTCCAGATGAAATTCCTCCAATAGTACTTAAGAATTGCTCCTTGGTGCTCGCTCCTGTATTGGCAACAATTTTCCGTCTGTGTACTCATACCTCATACTTCCCAGTACCCTGGAAAGAAGCAAACATCCATCCAGTTCCTAAAAAAGGTGCCTCTTCAGATCCATCAAACTACAGACCAATAGCTATAACTTCCACTCTTGGTAAAGTCTTTGAAATTATATTAAATAATCACATAATTAAGCATCTTGAGAATAATAAATTAATCAGTGATAGGCAATATGGTTTTAGACGATGTCGATCAACTGCAGACATGCTTTGCCTTCTTACGCATCAAATCAACCAAGCTACAGACCAACATGGTGAAACACATACAATAGCACTGGATTTATCAAAGGCATTTGATAGAGTCTGGCATCAATCCTTATTGTCGAAGATGTCACACTACGGCCTTGCATCATTAGTTCCACTAATTTCTTCTTATCTTCATAACAGAAAAATATGTGTAATGGTAGATGGCCTTTATTCTCAATTTCACTCAATAAATGCTGGTGTTCCCCAGGGATCAGTTTTGGCCCCAATTCTGTTCCTCATTCATATCAATTATCTCATATCTACCACTCATAATCCAATACATTCCTACGCAGATGACTCAACACTCCACAGTTCCTTCACATTTATCAATTCTTTCACCCAACCCGATCTTATAAATTCAAAAATAAACACTGCAATTTCTCTGAACCAGGACCTTTTTAGAATTAATGGATGGGGACAAAAGAATCTAGTTTCCTTTAATGCACAGAAAACCAAGTACATTCAATTTTCTAACCGACAGAATCTCACTGACTCCCATATATTTTTTAATGATGTAAATATTCCCACTTTCCCTAGTATTGACATTCTCGGTGTAAAATTAACTACTAACTTGAGCTGGACACATTATGTTAGAAGCATTGCTAAGAATGCCTCTAAAAAACTGGGACTCCTGTACAGAGTTCGAGAATTCTTCACTGACGAGCAGTTGGCCGTGATATATAAAAGTCATGTGCGTTCTCAGATGGATTACTGTTCACCTCTGTGGGGTGGAAGTGGAGTGGTTGCATTGAGGCAGTTGGACAAAATTCAAAATAAAGGTATTAGATTAATCAATAACCCTGCAATCACACAGGACCTTCCTACATTATCCATACGAAGAAACGTTGCATCCCTTGCATTATTCTACAGATATTTTCACAGCAATTGTTCCGAGGAACTTGCTTCAATTGTGCCGCCTCTCCACATCTTTCCCCGTAGAACTAGGGCAGCTGAGAGCGCCCATGAATTTACACTTTCTCCTCCACAATGCAGAACTTCTGCTTATCAGAATTCATTTATCCCCAGAGCTACTACTCTTTGGAATTCACTTCCCTCGAATTGCTTTCCACAAACTTACAATCTACAAATGTTTAAATCCAGTTGTTACAAACATTTTATGAATGGAGGATGCCTTTAGGCACATGGACCTTTTTGTTTTATCTGTGTTTTTCCTTCCTCCGTTCATTGTCTCTTAAAAAAAAAAAAAAAAAAAAAAAAAAAAATAATAGTCCATCAGGCGCCTGGCCCGGGGAGCCGGTGTATATGAAGGGTCATGCCTGGATGTGAGGTGGGCGGGCATTGTGGTCTGCTCCGCTGCGTCTCTGCCTGCCGAGACAGGAACCTCTCTGGGAGGTCTGGGGCCGGGGGAGTGCTGGAGGTCATTAGTGATCCTTGGTCTCTGGGTCTTCTCCTGGGCGACCTAGATGTGTGTGAATTTATATATATTTTTTGTTTATGTTGTGTTCTCCCTGTTCAGGCCGCCTGCTGCTATGGGGTATGTGTCTGAGTATATACATACATACTGTACTTATATTATTTAAATTTTAATTTGTTTATATCTGCATTCCTTTTAGGAAGGAGGAGCTGTTCGTATGATCCTACACCTGGTAATTTTGATATTTGGGTAGTTAACCGTATAGTGCGACTAGGTGGGTCTTCTCACCCTAACCAGCTACCGACATCTGCTTGCAATTTCAGCAAAAAATTATTTGGCTTCTTGACAATCCTAGACTACCAGTTTCAATGTGCTGATTAGTGACTCTACCTTAAAGCTTTTATTAGTTTATTCGAGTGCATTGGGGTTTGTAATTGATGATTAATGTTAAGAATGGGGTGTTAATTAAATAATTATTGTGGGGTATACTTGTACTAACTTATACTGTACATAATTTGCCTTTAGATTTAGTATATTCAGAGCTTTGCTTTATTATAGATTTGCACTTTGACAGGTTCGTTAGGAATGGTAATTATTTCATAAATGTTTATACATATTTTAATAATGCATCACTTAGCTCTACTCCCACTAGTTCTGTATATTTTGATAGAACTAAACTTAAAGATGCCCTTAAATTCCTCCTTTTCAATACTTATGTTAGATTCGGGCCGTACATTTTCAAACAAATATTAGGAATTCCTATGGGTGGAAATGCTAGCCCTTTAATTGCAGACTTATTCTTGCTTGCTTTAGAATTTAAATATATAAAAGACTTAGTTGACAGTAGCAAGAAAAATAAAATTCCAGAAAAATTAGCACTTGCTAAACTGTTAAGTAATAATAGTAGATATATTGATGATATTCTTGTTTGCAATTTGTTAAATTTTAATCAAGTTGCTAAACTTATTTACCCTAATTCTATTCCCCTCACACAATGTAACGTAAATTATAAAGTTGAAAATTTTCTTGATATAAATATAGAGATTGTTAATGAACAGTGCATACTTAAAGTATATCACAAAGTTGATGATTTTAATTTTAACGTAATAAACTTTCCTTTCCCTAGTAGTAATATCGATAGTAAAATAACTTATAATTGTTTTTATTCCCAGTTAATAAGATTTTGTAAAATCTGCACTAAAGTAGATGACTTTTGGGCTTGAGCTAGGTTACTATACAGACTCTTAGTGGACAGAGGTTTTGAGGCAAGTAAATTGTTCCATAAATTTAATCTTTTTAGGGTCAATTATTGTGACTATTCTAAAATTTGACATCAATAATTTTAATCAAGCATTTTTAACTTGAAGTTTCTTGTATAACCTCTGCTTACTTTTTGTCTGTATTTATTGTTTATCTTTTTCTTTTTCTATTATTATTATTATTAATATTAATATTGATGATTTTTTAAATTTATTGTTCTTGTTAAAAGAGTACTCTTTGTTTAAATCTGTTGTTACTTCATATTTTGTAATTATTTGTCTTTATATTATATGTATTCATTGTCGATAGTATCAATTGCTTACTTTTGCGATTTCCTTAGTTTATTTGTGCTATAAATGTAGGTTATTTGTAGGGTAGTTATTGATAGGGGTCACTTGAGGCATGCTATGCTTACAGGTACCTACCCGATAGCACTATCGTTAGTGAGTGCTGTACTGTATTTTATATATTATTTTGTAATAGTATAGATATCTTATCAATATTTGTATTTTGTACTATTTTAATGTCTTGTCATGTTGCAAATTTTATTTTAAATAATATTTTGACATTTAACATATAGTTTCTTTATTCATGCAGAGTTTAGTAAAATTTGCCAGAACGTCCCGGACTTCCCAAACTTGACTACTTCCTTTAACCCGTGGAGCCCCGGCTAGTTTTGTAATGTTTGCGCACCAGAACCCGGCCGGTTTTCAAAAAATGGTTTTATTCCAGAAACAATAGCGAATGGGTTAGGAATGAAGGAAAAACCACGAAAAACCGCTCAAAAAGCTTAAAAAATGGTCCTACAGAGCCCCCGAAAACGGATTTTATAAGAGTAAAAAATTGAAGGCAATTATCCCCAAAAAACAGGTTATTGCGCGCTCGCGCGCACGCACGTGGACTTTGAGAGTTTTCAACCATCGGCACGGTTGCGTGGGATACGTACACAGTTCCCATACAAATCTGAGCCCTCTTGAGTGGCTACACCTGAGGTCACGGTCGGCGCAATTGGGGCGACGCGCCAGGCGCGTCTCTGGGGCTGTGCGTTACATACATCGCCGACGCGTCAGGCGCGTCGCTGGGGCTGTACGGGTTAACGTGACGATAGTGCGTTGTTATATGTGCGATTAGTTTGCTTGGGAAACAGATTAACTTGCTCATGTAGTAATGTACACCCTATGTGGTGGATTGTGTTCTTTTATTTAATAATTTTCATTTTAGTAAACGTTGTTTCCACATAGCGATTTTGATAATTTAATTTGACTTTATATTGTCCTTGTCCCAATTTTGGTTTGTTTAGTTTGCAAGTTTTACATTTTAATTAATGTATGGATATTGGCCTGTAAGTAACATATTCACCATTATAGAGTGAGAGTGAGGAGCCAGAGAAGACCCCTAACTCCCTGACAGCCCAAGCAACAGACCTTGGTGAGGAGGTACAGGCAGATGATGTGTGTGATGTACGTCCCTCTACCCCAGGCCTTACACTACATGAACACGAGGCCTCCCTGGCACCGCTACACACAGCACTGGCACTATGGAGGGACCTGGATAAGGAGGTATAAAACTTGCACTACTGTTGTTGTTGTTGTTGCTGTTCCTCAGGCTGTCTGGCCGAGCAGCCCCAAGGT
This sequence comes from Paralithodes platypus, assembly GCA_032716605.1. NCBI lineage: Eukaryota > Metazoa > Arthropoda > Malacostraca > Decapoda > Lithodidae > Paralithodes > Paralithodes platypus. The sequence goes on along the minus strand of CM064498.1, from coordinate 41,023,593 downwards.
CCCGAGCAAGGCCAAGGCCATAACCGAGCGCCCCCACAGAACCCTCCCAGCTTGCCACTAATATGCCCAGGTGACCGAAGCCACTCAAAGGCGGGGAGCTGAGGAGGGTGCGGAAACACCCGGGAAACAAAAGCCCCACCCAAGGCCCTGTGCCCCTCAGCAATTATAAAGGGAAAGTTGAGGGGCAAAGGAAAAATGTGACGCTTTGACTCCCAATCTGCCAGGGTTGGCAGTAGGGAGGTCAATCCACGGAAAAGACGCCGTCACTTGAGATCTAGAAAATATATAAGTAAAAGGAACAGACAGAGTAAGCTATGGGTATGGCAGAGAACGCTCAACTCTCATTCTGATAGACCAGCCCATGACTTGCACTACTGTTCTTGTATATTATGAGGCATGAAACCTAAAGAATGAATGAAAGAACAATATTTCTACAACCTATGAAACCAAAGAGAAATAGTTTAATAGCTATAAGGTACTGTGTCCATATATATTTTTTTACCAGATGTGAATAAATGTGTTTATCTGATGAAATGGTATGGCATATATATTTTAATAAAAATAGTGCAGGGGGCAGTTTTGTCTAAACTCAAGGTATGGTAACATGTAGACTTTTGGTGTCAGCCGGGTGTGTTTATCAAGTCTCCCGCCTCACCATCCTCACTGTCCTGCTGGGCCACTCTGGTCTTACATATGTGGGTTTATTATATAAATATATAGCTAAACCCCTCCCCTTGAAGGGAAATGTGTATGCCTCATGTGTTAGAAGTGCAATGACGTATGCCTCAGAAACATGGGCCGTTAAAGTAGAGGATGTCAACAGAATGGAACGTAGTGAGATGAGAATGGTGAGATGGATGTGTGGGGCCAGGCTGCAGGATAGAATAACAAATGATGAGCTGAGGAGACGTTTAGGTATAAAGAGTATTAGCGAGGTGATGCGTACAAGTAGACTGGGATGGTATAGACATGTGGAGAGAAGGGATGAACAAAATTGGGTGAAAAAATGCAGGTCTGTGATTGTGGAGGGAGCTGCACCAAGGGGTGGACCAAGGAAGACCTGAGATCGGACTATACGTGCCGATCTCAAATTTAAAAACTTGACAAGTGAAGCAGCCCTTAGCAGGGTTGCCTGGAACGCCGCCGTTAAGACAAGAGACTGAAACTGCATGTATGTGTGGAGCACTCAGTCTTAAAATGTTATGTATGTATGTACATTCCTTAAAAATATACTTTGCTATACCTTCCTTAAAAATATTTACTTACATGGATTTACTAAGATTTGTTTTACTCTGGCTGAGTGGCTGATGTTCGTTTTAATTTAACTTTCAGCAATGATATTGGTGATCTTCTATTACAGGCTGTCCATCTCACTTCAACGACATGTATCTTTGTTCGCATCTGTCTTCATCCATTTTCCGCAAAGAACCTCTTTGTATTATACAGTATTTTCATTTAGTTACCGTATATTTTGTATTTTATTTGTTTTATATATTTTGTGAAGGACAATTATTAACATTAATACATTACAGTAATTACTTTATTTATGTTTATCTTAAGTCAAGTCCATAATCATCATGATGTATGTGTATAAACCTCTCCAGGGAGTGGTATTGTCTGAGCCTGAGTTGACATTGGGACTGCTGGCATCGGCCGGATATGTTTATCAAGTCTCCGGCCTCACTACCCCAACTGTGTCCTGCTGGGCCACTCTGGTCTCCTTCGCTCGCTCTCACAATCTCCATACATTCTTGGTCAAAGGTTAGTGTTATCAATTAATTTAAGAAACTCCACAACATAAATATAATGTAAGACTTGCAAAATATACAAACCAAAACAGGGACGACACAATATACACTCAACCCTCAGCTTTCACGCACTTAGCTATCGCGTTCCACAGCTATCGCCTGCTCCCCAAAAGCTGTCAGACCATGGCTTTCACGCCTATGAGCTGGCTATCACGCACCAAATGTGGCCAAAAATACAACAAAATTGGAAATTCCCGGGCTTGGGAATTCCCAGGCGGGCGGCAAGCATACGTTTACGCTACTCGCTCCCTGATTGGGCGTGACTCATGGGAAGCAAGCGCTGTGATTGGCCGCCACCCATCCTCCTACCCTCCCGCCATACTTACAATTTCTCAGTCTTACTTGTACCCCCATTGTTGTCTGGTGAAAGCTGTGAAAAGTGTTTTTATACCTGTGAACAATGGCTACTAACCCACCCCAACGGCCACCGAATCCCCCTACCTTCGCTCAGCGTAATGTGACCGCACCAAATCGAGACATTAAGAAGAGAAAGAACCTTACGTATGCTCAGAAACAGGAAATTGTGGACTTAATAGGCAAGGGTGAAACAAAAAGGAGTGTGGCAAAGAAGTTTGGAGTGAATGAATCGACAGTGAGGGGGATTTATCAAAAGCGAGACAACATAAAGAGTCACATGAAACTTGCCCCATCAATTGCTGCATCGAATGCCTTTCGAAGTTCTAATAAAGTGCTACTTAAGACGGAACAAGTGTTGGGGTGATACTTGAATAAGCAGGCAAAGCAGAACTTGCCCGTGGACACACGTGAGATTACGGTCAACCAGGCCCCTCCGACCACCCTCAACCGGGCCCCTCCGGTGAGCCTCGACCACGGCAACAAATCGATGAACAGCCTTTACTTACGGCACTTGAATTGGATACAGTGGATGATGACACTTCAGAATTTGAAGGATTTGATGTTGAAGGGATACTGAACGAGATAGAGCAACGTAGGAGTGGCCAATAATTCGCCACCCCTAGCCTCGGAACCCAACCCACCTAAATCCCTCAACACACCTAAAAAGGTAAATGTGATGGTGTAATATGTTCTTATATTTACTTTTATAATGTTTCTTATAATTATTATTATGTTATGTTAGTGTTCAGTGGAAATTATTAGGTAAAAATCGCAAAATACGAAAAATAGTTGTCAAATTCGGCACCCAGGCACCAATTAGAATTATTCCCATTAGTTCATCAGTATGGCTATCGCGGTTACGGCTACCGCGCGGCTATAGCTGCACCAATTAGGAGTGATAGCTGAGGGTTGAGTGTAAAGGCAAAATAACTTATCAAGATTGCTATGTGGAAATAACGCTTTAATAAAATATAATTTTGAAATAAAAGAACACAAAACCACCACATAGGGTGTAGGCTACATCCCTACATGAGCAAGTTACCGGTAATCTATTTCTGGTAAATTTGTACTAAATCTGTATGAATAAAGAAACTACAATTTATGTCAAATTTTCTATTAAAGCAAATTTGCAATTTGACAAGATATTAACAATAGTACAAAATACATATAGCAGTCACTAACGATAGTGCTATCGTGTAGGTACCTGTCAGCATAGCATGGACAGATGACCCCTACCAACTGCTACCCTACAAACAACCTACATTTATAGTACAAATAAATTAAGGGCATCATAAAGGCAAGCTGGTTGGGGGGAGGGGCGTCGACTGACTGGGGACAGAGGTGCATGGGGGCGGTTCGTTCGTGGCCACACCTTCGGGGATCACGGCGTCAGGCAATAGATAGATAGATAGATAGATAAAGGCAAGCAATTGATACTATCATAACTGAAATGACTGCCAATCACAGTACAGTATGTATGTATGTACAGTAAAACCTCGCCCATCCAGACTAATTGGGGGAGAACCCTGTCTGGATCTGCCAAAAGTCCGGAACTGCCGAAAGTCCAGACATGTATTCAGCCATCCAGACAAATCCGGATGGCTGAAACATGAGTCCGGATATTTAACTTAAACAACCAGACTTAGGTTTCAGCCATCCAGACAAATCCGGATGGCTGAAACATTAGTCCAGATATCTAACTTAAACAACCAGACTTAGGTTTCAGCCATCCAGACAAATCTGGATGGCTGACATACAAGTCTGGATATCTAACACTGGATGTAAATAATATGTGTGGAAACTTTTATTCGTCTCGTTCGTTTCCGGATTGACTTATATTGTTTCCCAAGCCATCCAGACAAGTCTGGTTGGCTGAAACGTGAGTCTGGATCGAAATGCCTGTCTGGATCTCTTAAGTTTCCGGATCTGAGAGCACCGGATGGGAGGGGTTCTACTGTACATATATACTCAGGCACATACCCCATAGCTGGGGGTGGCCGACTCGAGACAGAGCCCGAACAGGGACAACACAATACAACACAAAAAAACAAAATACAAATTCACACACATCTAGGTCACCCAAGAGAAGACCCAGAAGCCAGGGATCACTAAGGGCACTCCAGCACTCCCCTGGCCCCCGACCTCCCGGAGAAGTTCCGGTCTCAACAGGAAGACATGCAGCGGAGCACATCACAGTGCCCGCCCACCACGCATCCAGGCATGACCCTTCATATATACCGGCTCCCTGGGTCAGGCACCTGACGGACAATTATCAAGTCCAACTGGCGCCTGACCACCTCTCCCAAACGACTGCGTTTTCATTCATCTATTCACTAGCTTTCTCCATTTATTCCTATTTAGTACCACTTCTCTTGCCTGATCTAAAGTCATTCCTCTATCTTTTAACGCTTGTACTACACAATCTCTCCATCTCAATGGAGGTCTTCCTACCCCTCTACCTCCCCTTGTATCTGACTCACATATTTTCTATGTAAGTCTTTCATCTTCCATTCACTCAACATGTCCATACCAACACAGCACCCTTCTGTCCACTCTGGCCGACAAATGTTCCTGCTGCCCCACTCTCCTACGTATCTCTTCATTCCTCAATCTGTTTCTACGAGTAAGTCCACACATACTCCTCAAGCAGCTCATCTCCATCACATTCAGCTTTCTTCTCTCCTTTTCCTTCAGAGCCCATGTCTCAGCCCCATACATCACTGTTGGCACAACAATTCCTTGATGAATTGCACTTTTTACTTTCATTCCGAGATTTCTCATCTTCCACATACTGTATTTTCCATTGCTCCGAAAACCTTCTTTCCTTCACACACTCTCTGTTTTACCTCCATTTCCATACCTCCACTCCTGCTTATCGTTCCTCCTAGATATTTAAAGCACTACTTGTTCCAATATTTTCCCATCCAGCCTCACATCTAGATTCACCCTAAGATCACCCCTATTACACACCATTACTTTACTTGTATTGACATTCACCTTCAGTTTCTTCTTCCCACAAACCACACCAAACTCTTTGACTACCCGCTGCAGTTTCTCCTCAGAATCCGCCACCAACGCTGTTTCATCAGCAAACAGCAACTGATTCAACTCCCAATTTCTACCATTCTTTCCTACTAAACCCAATCCTCTTCCCATAGTTCTCATTTTCACCTCCCTCACCTCACCATCCATAAACATATTAAACAGCCATGGTGACATTACACAACCCTGTTGCAAACCTACATTTACCTCAACCCATTCACTCAACTCACCATTTCCTACTCTTAACAAACACTCTGCTCCCTTCATAAAAACTTAACTGCTTTTAACAAATTTCCTCCAATTTCATAAATCCTTAACACATTCCACATTGCTTCTCGATCCACACGATCATACGCTTTTTCCAAATCTATAAAAGCCCAAAATATCTCGTTACAGTATGCTTCTCTAAATATTTCTCGCATAACTGTCTTACTGCAAAAATCTGATCCACGCACCCTCTTCCCCTCCTAAAACAGCACTGTTCTTCTCCTATTGCAACTTATGTACACTTTATTATCCTCTCTATCAACATTCTGCCATACAGCTTTCCAACCACTGTCAATAAACTAATACCTCTATAACTTGAATACTCCTGCCGATCTCCTTTCCCCTTATACGACACAATACATGCACTGCTCCAGTCTATTGGTACCATTGACACAACAAAGCACACATTGAAAAGTCTCACCAACCAATCTATTATCACATCTCCACGCAAGCCCAGCCTGGGCTTCTAACCTAGCTGAAACACATCATAAGACCTTACAGACTATTCAAAACAAAGCCCTGAAGATCATTACAGGCTTCATAGCTACTGCACCCACAGATCACCTACATCAAGAAACCAAAATCCTCAAAGTCAAAGACCACCTGGACATGAGAGGCACTCAATTCCTGGCAGCAGCCTCCACGAACCAAGACCACCCACTAAACTACATGGCAACACACCCACAGACACCAAGAAATATCAAAACAACACCCAGCACACAGTATCACACACAATTATTGTCCTCTCTCCCTCCCTGCCCACCCCGAACCAACTTCCAGAAGCACATCCATACTCATATCTCTCACCGATCCATCCACTCGCTCACAGACAACACGCAGCTGCATGCACGACCTCCCGAAATCCATCCTTCCGAATCCTCCCTTCCTCGCGAGGACAGAGTCCACCTGGCCAGGCTGAGATGCGGACACCATCCAGCTCTCCTGAGCTATCAGAAGAGACTGGATGACTCCGTTGTCGACGCCTGCCCGGGATGTAACACAGCACCCCATACCATTAAACACATCATAGAAGACTGCATTTCACACAACCACTTACGCCAACAACACAATCTACACTCAATGAGAGCTCTGTGGGAAAGCCTGATCGTGGCCATGGCCTTTCTCAGGGACTCGGGGCTGTTCGGCCAGGCAGCTTAGGGAACAACAACAACAACAACATCTCCACCCTTCTTTATGCACTCCACAGCAATACCATCCAAACCTGCTTTTCCCCCTCTCATTTGTTTCACTGCTTCTTTCACCTCATTTTCCTCAATCCTTTCATTCATTCTCTGCCACCTGGGTGGCTTGGGTAACCTATCTCCATCAACCACTGCTTCAATCACTGCTTCTCTTCCATCTCTTGCATTTAGCAAAAATTAAAAATACTCAGCATATCTTTTCCTCACTTCAACTCCTTCCACTAGTAATTCTCCATTTGCTTCTTTCACTGACTCTTCCCTCTTTTATCCTCCTTTCCTCCTTTCCTTACTCTATTTACCTCCTTCCAGAACATCTTCTTTCGTTCTTCAAAATGCTCACTCAACCTTTGACCCCACCTTTCGTTTGCATCTTTTTTCGCTTCTCTAATTTTCCGTTTTGCCTCTCTCCTTTTCTCCTTGTACCTCTCCCATACCTCAACACTACCATCCTGTAAAACCCTCTCAAAACACTGTCTCTTCTCCTCAACTGCCTTTCTCACCGTATCATTCCACCACTCGCTTCCCTTCCTGATACCTCTGCCTCCTACTTTCCTTTTACCGCATACTACCTCTTCATTTGCTTTCACTCCATCCTTAAACTGTTACCATTCAACATCTACTTCTCTCTCTTCCATCTCTCCCACTTCCATCCACTTACCATTTAGTCTTTCCTTTTACTCCCTCTCTTTTGTACTCTTCTCTAACTCACTAACTTTTATTACCTCTCTTACTTCACGCTTGTCTCTCATTCTCCTGTAACTCCTAACTCTTAGCTTTCCCTCCACCAGGTAATGATCCGTCATACCCTCCGCCTCACCTCTCAGCAAATTCACATCCAGTAGTCTACACAATCTTTCCCTTGTCACCAGCACATAATCCATCAATACCCTCTCTACAATCTCTTCCCTCACAAGAGTGTGCCATGTGTATACGCCTCTTTTTGAAGAACGTATTACCGACACTCAATCTGCACTCTCCACATACATTTTTCAGTCTTTCTCCACTCCTGTTTACACCATCCACACCAAAACTGCCAATAACTCCCTCAGCAGGCTCATTTCCTACCCTCGCATTTAGGTCCCCTAAAACTATAACATTTTAATTTTCATCAAACCCTTGTAGACAATCTATCAAATCCTCCCAAAAACCCTCCACCTCGTCTAACTTCCTTTCACTTCCTGGTCCATAAGCACTTCCAAAAACCCACCTTTCACCCTTAACCCTTCCTGCCCGGGTGTCATTTTAAAATGACACCGCGACAGATGGCCAGTAGCCCGGGTATCATTTTAAAATCCGTAAGCTTGAAAGCCTATTAAGCTTGGTTTGAAAACCGTGCATCCGACGTATGTAAACAAAGCCTGTCTTTGCAACACTGCACCTCCGAAACCAAGAAGGAGACGTCGGATCAATGTTATTATTGTATGCTATGACGAAATTAGTGTCTGCAAAGGTCCGATATTGCGAACATCGCATCGAATCTCTCTCCACGGAAATCGTCATCACAAGTGAACCAGTTCACCTAGAGAGCTCTACTCAACACCAGTTTACAAGATAAGAAACAGCACTACGTTTAGAGATGCGTGGGAATTCTCTAGCAGTTAAAATAACAACTTTCTTTTCATAACTGCTGAGGGGCACAAGGCCCTGGGTGGGGCTTTGGTTTCCCGGGCGTTTCTGCACCCTCCTTAGCTCCCCGCCATGGAGTGGCTTCGGTCACCCAGGCTTTATTGTGGTCGGTAGGGAGGGTTCTGTGGGGGCGCTCGGTTATGGCCTTGGCCTTGCTCGGGGCCTTGGGGCTGTTCGGCCAGGCAGCTTGGGGAACAACAACAACAACAACAACAAAGATATGGGTAGCCTATTAAAGAAGTTTTTCGGCCAGATCGCCCGGATCTCAATAACGTCCTTAGGATGGCGAGCCCGGGCAAGAAGGGTTAAACTGCATTCGTATCCACATTAGCCTTGATGACACCTCTTTCCACTCTTTTATAAACTCTCAACTCCTCCTTCACAATAATAGCCACTCCCTCTTTCCCACAGACTCCTTCATCTTCTCCAGACTTTCTACCTATCACGTTTCCAAAATCCACTTCTCCCTCTCCTTTCATCTTAGTTTCATTCAGTGCAAGCACATCATACTTCCTTCTTTCAAACAACCTTCCAATGTCTGCTCGCTTCTCATTCGTACTACATCCTTGCACATGTAAAGCTCATATTCTTAGGGTCCGGGACCACGAACGCATTCCCTCGCCCCTATCTCTCTCTCGTTTTTTTGGTAGATATATTTAAGAGGAGAAGGATACCAAGCACCCCGCCCCCGATCCCCTTTAGCAGACTTCTACGTCTCGCAGGAGAAAGCGGTAAACTGTAAACAAATAAGGTTATAGGCCTACTCTTTCTACTTACTGGTATCTGAAAATTATAATCTTAGGTGAAGCAGTGTTTGTTTATTGTCTTGCAATTGTGCATTATTTTTAATTTATAATTTAAAAATATAGGATAGCGACTTGAAGTAAAATTGTTTGCTAATCAATTAAATTATTCAGATGAGAAGATTTTAAAGAGAGGAGCGCCTGAATTTATGATTGTTATATTCCAGGTGTGACCGAGCTTCTACTGGTAATTCCCGAGGTGGTATCCAATGGTCTGGTGAGTGAGGCAGTGAAGGCGTTGGTCAAGTGTGAGAAAGAAGCCCACACATCAACCAACAATACTAGTGCACCTCAGGATTCTTCACTGGCCTATCTGACCACTTCACTCCACGCCGCCCTTGCTCTACGCTGCTACAGAATAGGACAGGTCAGCCATCAGTCTATTTTATTCAGCTTAGTAAAATTATCTAAGGATTTTAAAATGCTATACCTCAAGTAACCCCCAATGATTTTATTGAGCCAGAAAAGTTCTTTTAGATTATAAAAAAATGTCTCCTAACTCAGGTGGTATCAAAAGATCTGATGAATGAAACAGAGACTTTATTGTTGTTGTTGTTTTCGTTCCCTAGGCTGCCTGGCTGAACAGCCCCAAGTCCTTAAGGAAGGCCATGGCCGCGATTGGGCTTTCCCACAGGGCTCTCAAGGAATGTAGATTATGTTGTTGGTGTAAGTCAGTGGTGTTAATAGATACACGGAAGCAACCGCACTCACTGAAATCCTGGAGACAACTACCGGTCGTCCGCATAGAACAGCCAACCATACGTCCATCCAGCCGATGACGTCATCAGCCAGCCTACGACTCGGCGGCCTGCCATTGGCTCGAGGTGGACGAGCTTAGTGCAGGTCGAGCCAGTCAACCTGCGCCACTTTGGCGTGACTGTGCTAATATATTAACACACTCGCTATTTTCTGTTTTTTTTCTTTGCGGGTCCCCTTAACCCCTCAGACCCGGTAGGGCTCTGAGGCACCCATAACAAACACCCCTCGCGCAACCCGGAAGGGTGCTGGGCTCCGGCAGCTTGAAAGCCTGTAAGCTTGGTGTGCGAGGCGTCCGTCCGACGCATGTAAACAACAGCCGGCTGGACCGACGCCGCGCATCTCCGACCACAAGAAGGAATGCGTCGCTTGTTCGTGTGTGCCTGTATGTTATTGTTAAGTAGCGAAAAGTAGTGTAAAGTGGCTGTTTTTGCCACAAAGTTATCTCCAATGAAATCGTCATCACAACTCAACCAGTTGACTTAGAGAGCTCTACTTAACGCCATTCTACAGGTACGAAACACATCTACGCTTGGGGATGCGCGGCAATGCGGAAGCAGTCAAAATAACAAAGATACGGTAGCCTAGGCGTAGACGTTTTTCGGCCAAAAAACCCGGGTTTTGGGGAATATATATGGAATACATAGCCGGGGCTGGAGGGTTAAGTACATATATCTATGTACAGGTACATTCGTAAGTTCGCCAATGTACATATTTACATTTCTTACGTGTTGCTGCTTGCGGACAACACCTAATCCCGACTGACTGCCTCCCGCAGCCGCTCCGTCGACGCGCCCTTCTTGGTAAGGCAGTCTGCCAGTTGTTTTGATGTTTCCACCCATGTTACCTCCTTTAATTCTCCATTTTCCAACATATCTCTAAGCACTGATATATCAATTCGCAGACGCTTGTCGTCCACCAATTTATAGGAGTATAGGGCTTCCACTAGGCTACGGTTGTCTACAAAACACTTGATAGGGATACTCCCACATTCGGAGATCTCCTGCAGAATACTCGCCACATACACAGCAGTACTAGCACCATCCAAAAGTGCCAGGGTCTCCGCAGCAAGAGTAGACTTGACCACCCGTCGAACCTTCCTTGATTGCCAGTAAATAGGGCCTCTCACATTATCAGTGTCGCACAGAAAGATGATAAAGCCTCCTTGAGACCCATGGCCCTGCAGGTTGGTGAATGATGTGTCACCATAGCACTCAATGTGGCACTCTTCTAAAGGTCCAATCTTCGGAATAAATAATCGTACATTATCCGATTTCACACGCCCAATCACCTTATTTAGTCTTAATATGTCAGACACCGTAGCCTTTGGAAGTGAAACGCTCAGTTCGCACACATCGAACGCTATATCTGGGCGAGTATGAGTAGCCATCCAATTCAGTTGGCCAATCAACGCACGATATTTCGTTCTCTCCTGGTCTGACAAATCACTAGTCTTCTCTAATGCTCGACGCTTGCTCAGTGTAACCGGAGTCAATGATGCTCCATACTGAAACTGGTCGATTTTTTTTTTTTTTTTTTTTTTTTTTTTTTAAGAGACAATGAACGGAGGAAGGAAAAACACAGATAAAACAAAACGGTCCATGTGCCTAAAGGCATCTTCCATTCATAAAATGTTTGTAACAACTGGATTTAAACTTTTGTAGATTGTAAGTTTGTGGAAAGCAACTCGAGGGAAGTGAATTCCAAAGAGTAGTAGTTCTAGGGATAAATGAATTTTGATAAGCAGAAGTTCTGCATTGTGGAGGAGAAAGTGTAAATTCATGGGCACTCTCAGCTGCTCTAGTTCTACGGGGAAAGATGTGGAGAGGCGGCACAATTGAAGCAAGTTCCTCGGAACAATTGCTGTGAAAATATCTGTAGAATAATGCAAGGGATGCAATGTTTCTTCGTATGGATAATGTAGGAAGGTCCTGTGTGATTACAGGGTTATTGATTAATCTAATAGCTTTATTTTGAATTTTGTCCAACTGCCTCAATGCAACCACTCCACTTCCACTCCACAGAGGTGAACAGTAATCCATCTGAGAACGCACATGACATTTATATATTACGGCCAACTGCTCGTCAGTGAAGAATTCTCGAACTCTGTACAGGAGTCCCAGTTTTTTAGAGGCATTCTTAGCAATGCTTCTAACATAATGTGTCCAGCTCAAGTTAGTAGTTAATTTTACACCGAGAATGTCAATACTAGGGGAAGTGGGAATATTTACATCATTAAAAATTATATGGGAGTCAGTGAGATTCTGTCGGTTAGAAAATTGAATGTACTTGGTTTTCTGTGCATTAAAGGAAACTAGATTCTTTTGTCCCCATTCATTAATTCTAGAAAGGTCCTGGTTTAGAGAAATTGCAGTGTTTATTTTTGAATTTATAAGATCGGGTTGGGTGAAAGAATTGGTAAATGTGAAGGAACTGTGGAGTGTTGAGTAGTGTTGAGTCATCTGCGTAGGAATGTATTGGATTATGAGTGGTAGATATGAGATCATTGATATGAATGAGGAACAGAGTTGGGGCCAAAACTGATCCCTGGGGAACACCAGCATTTATTGAGTGAAATTGAGAATTACACGTATTACACGTATTTTTCTGTTATGAAGATAAGAAGAAATTAGTGGAACTAATGATGCAAGGCCGTAGTGTGACATCTTCGACAATAAGGATTGATGCCAGACTCTATCAAATGCCTTTGATATATCCAGTGCTATTGTATGTGTTTCACCATGTTGGTCTGTAGCTTGGTTGATTTGATGCGTAAGAAGGCAAAGAATGTCTGCAGTTGATCGACATCGTCTAAAACCATATTGCCTATCACCGATTAATTTATTATTCTCAAGATGCTTAATTATGTGATTATTTAATATAATTTCAAAGACTTTACCAAGAGTGGAAGTTATAGCTATTGGTCTGTAGTTTGATGGATCTGAAGAGGCACCTTTTTTAGGAACTGGATGGATGTTTGCTTCTTTCCAGGGTACTGGGAAGCATGAGGTATGAGTACACAGACGGAAATTTTTTGCCAATACAGGAGCGAGCACCAAGGAGCAATTCTTAAATACTATTGGAGGAATTTCATCTGGACCAGGAGCCTTATCTACTGAGAGATTCTGCAAAATAGTTTTGACATGTCTGGTGTGGATCTTAAGTGAGGGAATTTCAGGCGAATTAAAATTAAGTACAGGGACATCTTGATTTATTTCATCTAAGGTTGAGTTGGTGGAGAAAATATCCGCAAGAAGGTTAGCTTTACCTCGTGGGTCACTTACAAGATTGCCAGTCGGAGATTTTAATGGTGGAATGGATGAAGCAGTAGTGAAGTTGGATTGAATGAGTTAAGAGTAGACCAAAATATTTTGTTATCATTTGGATTATTTAGAAGTTTATTTGCCTGCTTGTGGAGAAAGTTTGATTTAGTTAGGTTTAATACAGTTTTGGCATGATTTCTGATGTTTCTAAAGTAATTAAAGGCTTCATGTGTTTTTGATCTTGTGTATGCATTGTAGGCTATTGCTTTTTGTTCAGTTACTCTAGCACAATTATGGTCAAACCATTTAGGTGAATTAGATCTTTACTGTACTTTTGATGAGGAATAAAAGTTTCCATTCCAATTTTTACAAAATCTTGTATGTGGCTCAAGGTGGTGTGTGCATCATTAGAAAAGAAAGAAGTCCAGGGAATATCAATAAAGAAACCTTGAAGACCCTCCCAGTCTGCCCTATCGTAATGTCATTTAGTCACCAAACCAGGTTCAGAGTGGGAAGGTGTGGTAGGTGATAGACAGGTGGCCTGTATCAGACAGTGATCAGAAGATCCAAGCGGGGACCTCACTGTAACATCATAAATTTCTGAATTGGTTGAAATAAGTCCAATTGGTGGGAATTATAATTAGGATTATCTGGTATGGTTTGCTAGTTGAGTGAGATTAAATGAGTCTGCAAATAGCTCACATTCAAGACCAGCATCATCAGTCCTGGCTGAATGAGTGAGCCATTCAACATTATGGACATTAAAATCACCCAACACAGTGATTTCAGAAGAAGCATTTAGATTGTGACACTGCCATCCTCTGTGGTAACTACGTTGAGCCCCACATACTTAAAGCACTTGGAATCTGAAGTCCCGACCTGGAAGGTCCTGCGCAACTAGTTTATGACTTGCTGCTCAAAATTCACAGTACCAGCCCACAAGAAGTCATCCACATATATGGAAATGATACCTTCTGTTCCACCACTTCGACTCCACGAAAATAATGCAGGGTCCAGGGACGAGATTTTGGCACCTAGACATATCAGCTGGTCCTTCACCCTCATGTATCATTGCCTGGCCGCATCGCACAAACCATACACAGTCTTCCGCAGACGCCACAATAAACCATGTCGAACTCGGGAGGAGGTCGCAGGTACACTTCACGCTCTATATTGTTCCCTTGTAGGTACGCAGCTTGTATATCCATGGTGTGGCACAACCAACCATTAGCTGAGGCGAGGGGTATCGCCAAACGGACAGCCTCCTTTGAGCAAGTGGGAGAATTCTTCTGCAGCTCTACAGTGTCCTCTTCAAAGCCCCTGGCCACCAAACGTGCCTTCACAATAGTCTTCCTATCCTTCAGCTTTTCTGTGACCACCCAACGTACAGATATGGCACGTTGACCCACATCATCCACCTCGTCATACACCTCATTGTTCCTCCAATTCTCAATTTCTCTTTCCTTAGCACACACCACCTCATCCGTATTAAAAAACACAAGCATTTCTGTCGCCTCGTCCACAGTTTCCCACGACGTAAGATCTCTGTCCAGATCCATCCAATTAATGTTACCATCTTTGTCACTCTTAATGTTGTAGCAGTTGGGGTATCTACCAGTCATCTTCCCAGCACGACTAACAATTTTGCCTGATATCCACTCACCACTCGCTTTATCAATACCCTTGATCCTTTGACCCACTTTAACTTTCACTACATTACGTTCAGACACACCAGAGGCGATTGCACCGGTATCCGTCTGACGTATGTCACCAGGGGGACCTCCACAGCAACCTGACCCCCACCACCCACAACATCAACAATGTTACCAGTATGTTCGTCATCATCCGAGTCTAGGTCTGAATCTACAAATCTAGGCACCACATTACCACGTTCACTAGGTACGTCCAGAGTATGGGGAGATGAATGAGGCACATCCTCATCATTTGACACGGCAGCAGTATCAACACTGGTAGTTCGACATGGGTGTACCCTAACACACATTCCACCGTGCTTCACCAAAAACTGCTTCCCGTCTCTCCCTATTATTGTACCAGGTCCGCGCCACTTATTACTGTCTAGACGCTTGTAGTAAACATCATCTCCGTAGTGTAGGTCTCCAGGGTCGCTTTCCCGCACATTATGACGAAGTGCTCTAGTCAGCCTTTCACTAGATTCCGCTATGGTAAATGCTCTTCTTGCTGCGTGAAGGGCAGTCAGGTTATCCTTAACTATACCAGCAGGTGTGGCCTCGCTGTCTAGCGCTGGCAGGTTATCATAAAAGGCTCCAGGAATCCCAGGGTTCTGGCCAAACACCAACTGGTTAGGCGAGAAACCTGAGAAGGTTGACAGTGCATTCCTGGCAGCCACAGCCCAAGCCAGAGCAACATCCAGACTACAGCCAGGACAATCCGCTAAAATCTTGCTAACCATTCCACCCAACACAGTATTGAGCCTCTCACAAGCACCATTACTCCAAGGGCTTTCAGCTGCCGTAGTCAGTATCTTAACATTAAATGCCTCACCCAGAGACCTCATGTCTGAATTATTAAATTCACAGCCATTATCTGACAATATTTTTCCTGGGGCACCAAATAACACAACCCAACTGAGAAATTCCCCACGAATAATAGTGCACGCATTCTTGTCATGAATAACCACAGATGTACAATATCTTGTATACAGGTCCACTATCACCAAGAAGTACTTCTTGCCCCACAACTTAAGGTCCATAACAATCACCTCATTAAATCTGTTAGCCATCGGGACACCTACCACTGGTCTCGGGCTCGGTTTCTTATACCTCCTACACACTGAACAATCATTTGTCACTTTATCGATCCTCCGTTCCAGGTTTGAGTCCCTGATATCGGCATCCCTTACAAGCTTCTTCAATTTCTCTGCTGTAGGGTGTCCAAACTGACGATGAAGTTTCAAAGCTTTCTTCTCTAGGTCCCCGTCTTTGGATAAGGCCAGAGCCACAGTGATACCAACTGCCCCGTCTAGTCAAGCCGATAGCGACAACAGATAGTGTTCTGATGATGAGGTTTTCAAATTTACGATTTTTTTCTTTCAATTCACTTTGATCTGATTTGTTTCACAATTTATTATAATTTTGGCTCTTTTCATAGAAGCCCTACTCAGTAACAACGGTAAATTACATCTCACCACATCAGTAGTAATATTGGCACGCATATCCCCTATACAACAGGGAAACGTAACTTTCTTGTAGGAAGTACCGGAAATACCATTGCCAAAAGTGAAGCTGGAATTAGAGCATTCCTCTTTCACAAGTCTGCACTCATGGTCAGTCAACCCCTGTATGTACTCGTCGAACCAACGTGAACCACACACAGTGTTTGTACAACCCGTATCTAGGACAGCACACCCTTTTGATTCACTCACTAGTTTCAGTAATTTGTCTTTGCTCTCATTATCATTCACATAGCCCACGAATAAGTTCACTGGTTCCTCATCGTACCCACCATGTCCCCCTCTGTTCTCGTAGGCATCAGGGCAATCACGTGCCCAGTGATATATTGATTCACAAATAGCACACTTGGTTATTTTACCATGTGCCCCCACTGGGTTTTTCTTCCTCCTGTCCTGTCGTTGACGTCCTCTATTACCACGCACACGTTCATAGCCTTGCTGTCCACGCCAACCACGTCTACCTCGACTGTTTCCGCTCACATACAGGGCTTCCTCACTTTCACCAACATTGCCATCATATCCCACAAATCAAGGTTCCGATTTTACCTGTATGTGGGCGCTAAGTCCCATCGCACCACTCGAAAAGATGCGGTTGAGCGTCGCCTTCATATTTGCGTACGATACCACCTGGGTTGCCGACATGACTAATTGCTTCTCCCTATCCTCTAACACACAGGAGGCCAATAACATAAAGGCCAACACTGAATCATCAAGTTGCAATCCTTGTTTGGTAACTCCGTGGTACGCATGTTCGAATTCTGAGACAAATTCCTTTATCTCTGCCTTCTCCTTCCTCTGTAGGTTATATAAGGCCTCAAATGCTGCAAATTTCCTTCTACCTTCATCGACCAGGAATACGTCATCAAGCCTTTTCAATAACACTTCCACGCCATCGTCGGCCTCCAATGTGGCCTTATCTATTTCAGAAGAGGCAATTCTAGCCCTCCCGGAAAGTGACAGATGGATCGCCAATGCCCTCTTTTTCTTATCAATCGTTGTAAGTCGACACCAAACACCCACATCCTCCTTCCACATTTCGTATTCTTCATCATGCTCTAATTTCGGAGGCCACTTCAGTGAGCACGCCATAATTCCCCAACTACGCTCTGCTACCAATGTTAATAGATACACGGAAGCAACCGCACTCACTGAAATCCTGGAGACAACTACCGGTCGTCCGCATACCATACGTCCATCCAGCCGATGACGTCATCAGCCTGCCTACGACTCGGGGGCCTGCCATTGGCTCGAGGCGGACGAGCTTAGTGCAGGTCGAGCCAGTCAACCTGCGCCACTTTGGCGCGACTGTGCTAATATATTAACAAGTGGCTCCCAACCTGGGGGTAATATGGCAATTTTTTGAGGGTAATGGAGGGGTGACAGAAAACAAGTAAAGGAATTTTAGGAGAATCGAGAAAGCAATGCAACGCCTGGTGCCAGCAATGTTGGGTGGTCATCGTGGATTATAGGGCCGCATACAAGCTGTGATTCCAGAAATTACCGTGGATCACTGCATAATTTATCGGTACTCGCTTTGATTATAATGTAAAACTTGCAAAATAAACAAAACAAAACGTATACGAACACAGTAAAAAGATCAAAGAACCTGCCTGCTGGTCTGAAATCAGTGTTCAATGACGTGATGTCGGTCGTCAACTTCATCAAGTCAAGGGATGTAAACTCCCGCATTTTCAAGGAGCTGTGCAAGGAAATGGGAGAGCACTATCAGGTTCTGCTCTACCACCGCGCTGGTTGTCACAAGGCAAGGTTGTACATCGAGTCATCAAGTTCCAAAATGCTATTCAGGAATTCCTGGAACATAAATGATCTCATTTTGCAGCCATTTTAGCTGATAAGGAGTGGCTTGCGTGACTATGTTACTTGACCGATATATTTGCAGAGCTGAACAACGGGAATCTGCAACTCCAGGGCCGAAACACAACAGTCATCAATGCCCATCAAGCTGTGACTAAATTTCTGGGGAAATTGAGACTGGATGTGGTGCTATAGAGAAAGGATTTATCGCCCAGTTCCCAACCCTAGATCAGTTTGTTGAGAATACTCACTAGCCTATAATAAGAGTACTTCCCCAGACAATCAAGGGAGAGATCAGTGATCATTTGAAGGCACTTGAGACAAGCCTGAACAAGTACTTTCCGAAAAATAACAAGAGAAACCGCTAGTCTTCAGTAGATTATTCACCCCTTCACTGTACCTGATGAGGTCATTCATAATGATGATTTCCCTGTTAAGGTGGAGTGGATCACCATGCGAGACATAGAATCCTTGAAAATTGAATTCCAAGGCCAAGGTTTGAATTCCTTTTGGATTTCACGACTGACTCTCTAACTCTTGCTAAGAGAGTGTTGAAGTTGTTGGTATTATTCTCAACACCGCACCTCTGCACAGATAAAAACAAAGAAAAGGACTCTTCTAGATGTGACAAACGATGCCAGACTGACACTCTGGCAAACTACGAAGCCAAGAATTCCCCAACTAGCTGCTGAGATGCAACTCCAGCCATCCCACTGAGTAATTGACTGATTGTGATAGTTTTTTTTTTTATGATAGAGATGTGTAATATTCAAACAATTATTTTTGTTGTTTCTAAAATACCTAGGGTTAAAACTAATGCCCTTGTACTGCGTGTCGTACAAGGCGACTAATAGGGGGGATGGCGTGAGACTTGTGGACCAACAGCCATTACTATTCAATGAAGCCTTGTTGTTGTTGTTGTTGTTCCCTAAGCTGCCTGGCCGAACAGCCCCGAGTCCCTGAGAAAGGCCATGGCCACGATCGGGCTTTCCCACAGAGCTCTCATTGAGTGTAGATTGTGTTGTTGGCGTAAGTGGTTGTGTGAAATGCAGTCTTCTATGATGTGTTTAATGGTATGGGGTGCTGTGTTACATCCCGGGCAGGCGTCGACAACGGAGTCATCCAGTCTCTTCTGATAGCTCAGGAGAGCTGGATGGTGTCCGCATCTCAGCCTGGCCAGGTGGACTCTGTCCTCGCGAGGAAGGGAGGATTCGGAAGGATGGATTTCGGGAGGCCGTGCATGCAGCTGCGTGTTGTCTGTGAGTGAGTGGATGGATCGGTGAGAGATATGAGTATGGATGTGCTTCTGGAAGTTGGTTCGGGGTGGGCAGGGAGGGAGAGAGGACAATAATTGTGTGTGATACCGTGTGCTGGGTGTTGTTTTGATATTTCTTGGTGTCTGTGGGTGTGTTGCCATGTAGTTTAGTGGGTGGTCTTGGTTCGTGGAGGCTGCTGCCAGGAATTGAGTGCCTCTCATGTCCAGATGGTCTTTGACTTTGAGAATTTTGGTTTCTTGATGTAGGTGATCTGTGGGTGAAGTAGCTGTGCAGCCTGTAATGATCTTCAGGGCTTTGTTTTGAATAGTCTGTAAGGTCTTATGATGTGTTTTCAGCTAGGTTAGAAGCCCAGGCTGGGCTTGCGTATTCCATCACTGATCTTATGTATTGTTTATATACTGTGGTGGTAGTTTCTTTGTTGTGTCCAAATTTTGTGTGAGCAAGTGACCTGAGGGCGTTAAGTCTGGGTGTCAGTTTCTTTTTAATGTTTGTGGTGTGCTGTTTGAATGTCATATGAGTATCATATGTTACTCCTAGGATTTTGGGTGTGTGTGTATGTGTTAGGGGTGTGTTGTTTATGGTGAGTTGAGGGATGTATTCGTGTTCTCCTGTCCAACTTGTGAGCAGGGTTGCGGTGGATTTGGCTGGGGCTAGATTAAGTCTGTTTGTAGTGCACCAACCATACATACATACATACATACATAACATTTTAAGACTGAGTGTTCCACACATAAGTGCAGTTTCAGTCTCTTGTCCTAATGGCGGCGTTCCAGGCAACCCTGTTAAGGGCTGCTTCACTTGTCAAGTTCTTGGATTTGAGATCGGCGCGTATAGTCCGATCCCAGGTCTTCCTCGGTCCACCCCTTGGTGCAGCTCCCTCCACAATCACAGACCTGCATTTTGTCACCCAATTTTGTTCATCCATTCTCTCCACATGTCCATACCATCCCAGTCTACTTGTACGCATCACCTCGCTAATACTCTTTATACCTAAACGTCTCCTCAGCTCAACATTTGTTATTCTATCCTGTAGCCTGGCCCCACACATCCATCTCACCATTCTCATCTCATTACGCTCCATTCTGTTGACATCCTCTACTTTAACGGCCCATGTTTCTGAGGCATACGTCATTGCATTTCTAACACATGAGGCATACACCTTTCCCTTCAGGGGGAGAGGCATTCTTTTCATGGTCAGGATTGGCGTCAATTCTCTGAACTTCCCCCAGCCACACCTAATTCTAGCAACAGTGGCAGCCTCGGCCCCACCACCGGCAGAGATGGTATCTCCTAGGTAACAAAACTTGTTCACCAGCTCCAAAGACTCATTTCCAAAATTCACAGCCACAGGATCATCACTTAACACAAGCTCGCCTTTGCACACTACGCACTCAAATTTCTCTATTTCTGACTTATCCTTCGGCAGGGGCCCCTTTATTCTACTACAGCGCTTACTCCCATGGTGTACCCAACATCGACAGATGCTACATTGAATTGAGTTAACGCCCACTCCCTTTCCACACACTGCACATGGGTATGCACCGCTCTTTTCCACATTGCCTCGTCTCAAACTACAATGCATAACCTTGGTTTTGTTAATATTGACTCTTAAACCCTTGCTCGCCATGCCCTCTCTCCACTTTCTGAATTTGGCCTCAGCATCCTGCATACTGTCAGCTATTAGGACTAAATCGTCTGCATAAAACAGTTCCAACGGGAGTCCGCCTCTAAAAACTCTAGACAGCGCCTCCAAGACCATAATAAAGAGGAGGGGGCTTAACACTGAACCCTGATGGACTCCAACACGGACTGCGAATTCATCACTCAGTACACCTTTCACCCTCACCAAATTCGCGAATCCTCATACATCTTCATTATCACACGCACCAGCCACTCTTCCACACCAAGTTTCCTCATAGCCCACTGTACAACATCTCTAGGTACCCTATCAAAGGCCTTCTCCAGGTCCACAAACACAAAGTAAAGATCCCTGCCTTTTAGTAGGTATCTTTCCTGTATCTGCCTGACTATGAAGATAGCATCGGTTGTACCACGTCCTGGCATAAAACCAAACTGCATATCATCAATAGAGATGCTTTGCCTGATCAAACCCTCAAGGACTCTCTCACAGACCTTCATGATTTGGTCAAGCATTTTCAGGCCCCTATAATTTCCTCTATCTAGCGCATCCCCTTTTCCTTTGTATATATTTACTATTACACTTTTGAGCCAATCCTCTGGGATTTTCTCATCTTTAATAATGGTGTTTATCAACTCAGTGACTAAGTTTACACCAATCTCCCCTGAGGCTTTTATCATCTCAGCGACAATGTCGGAGCAACCTGGAGCTTTACCGTCCTTCATTTTATTGATTGCGTCGCTCACTACAGCTGGTGCTATCAAAGGAGGGGGCCCAGATATTGGTTTTTCGATACTAAGCTGTTCCTTATCCCATTCAAACTCTACATTTAGCAATCGTTCATAGTGTACCTTCCATGCTTCTCTGATTTCATTTTCTGCATACACAATCTTCCCATTATCATCTCTAACACACTGTTCACCTATAATATCCCTACTGTCATTTTTAACTCGCCTAGCTAGGTTGAAGATCCCATTGGGATTGTCAGTGTTACACACTTGTTCGAGGACCAGGTCCTTAATGCGATTTTTAGCATTGTAAATAACTCTTTTGGCAGTTCGTTTAGCTGCCTGGTATTCCTCCCTGCTGCCTCCTTTCTTCCATGCTTTGAAGCATCTCCTTTTCTCTTTCACAGCATGTTCTACCTCATCGTTCCACCACCAAGATGTCTTATTCCTGGGGTGACCCTTTGTTTTCCCACAGACTTTGTCAGTGGCAGCGATAAGGCTATGCTTAAGAAAGTTCCATTGGCTATTTACATCGTTAGGCCTAGCTTCCTTATTTCTATTCATTTCCTCCAGTTCATTATGAAACCTATCCCTAACTTCCTTGTCCTTCAGCAGCCACACTTTCCTTTTGGGTATGTAAACCTTCTTGCGCTTAGGATCTCTGTATAAGCTCATGTCGCACACAAGTAGCTTATGCTGGGGGATACATTCTTCGCTCGGGATGACCTTTACATCTCGAACTAGTTTCCAGTCTTTCCTGTTAACCAAGAAGTAATCTATCTGGCTACTGGAGACCCCAGAGTTATATGTGATCAGGTGGCTCTGTCTTTTCTTGAACTTTGTGTTACACACAACCATGTTGAGTGCAACGCAGGACTCCAATATATATTCGCCTTCTAGATTTCTCCTTCCGTAACCAATTCCTCCATGTACCCCCTCGTATCCATCTGCAGATGCTCCCACGTGACCATTGAGGTCCCCCCCCACGATAGTTATTTCGTTCTCCGAGAGGCCTGAAATGACACTGACGGTGTCATTCCAGAAGTCCTCTTTTATCTCTTTCTGTAAACCAGCCTGTGGGGCATATGCAGATATCACATTCAGAATTCTTTCACCAACTTTCAACTTCAAAACAATCAGCCTTTCACTAACTCTCGTAATCTGAAGCACACTTTCCGCCAGCTCTTCAGCCACCAGAACACCCACTCCTCCTTTCGCTTTATCAGTCTCCACACCCATCCAGTATATCCTATATCTTTTCCTCCTTCCGACAATCCACTGTACCCCATGCCTCTTCCAGAGTGTTTCCTGGGTACAGCAGATGTCCACTCGCCTCCTCTCACACATCTCAACCACTTCATTCGCACGCAGATTCAAACTACCAACATTCACACTAGCAAGTCTGAGTTTGTGGGGGGCATTTGTCATTGTCCTGTGCGGTTTTGTTTCATCGGACTTACGTTTATTTTCTTTGATTTTAGTCATAGTTAGGTAGGTTTGGCTGGCAGATGAGCATCACCCCCCCCCAGAACTCCGGCTCCAGTCTACCCCGGGACCATTCCCAGCACCATCCCCCAAGTGATTACAAGGGGGTAGGATCCAGTGGCCTCGGTACGCCCCACCAGAACCAGCCGCAGGGACGCACCCCGTGCGCGTACACGGCACTACGACTGGCCTGATATTTTTCGCCAAATGACAGGGCAGCCTCCTGGAGCGCTACCACCAGGTTCGGGCCCCTATACTATTGGGCGGAAAGTGCCAGTCCGGGGAAACACTACGTACTGTACCCTCTGGATCCATTTCGTCCAGGTTGGGCCCAGGGCGCCAGGGCCGGGTCCAGAGGGAGCGACACCCACTGCCAGTGTGCCGCCATTAGGCAACTTGGAGCAAGTACAATGAAGCCCTGTCACAGCACTATCATATAGAGACAATGCCAGCGCCAATAACAAGGCTTCATTGTATAGTGATGGCTACTTGGTCCGCAAGTCTATCACCATCCCCCCTATTAGTCGCCTTGTACGACATGCAGTAGGATGCGTGAGGCATATTCTTTTTTTCCTCCACCATTAGATGAAGGCCCCCTTACCCCCTGGGGGTAGTGTGTTGAGATAGGGTTGAAGGAGATCTGTTGATCTTTTTGGGTCATGGTGTGTGCATGTGAGTGTTATGTCATCTGCATAGGAGGCTAAGTTTATTTGGGGCGTATTGGGTGTAGTTATATCGTGCATGTACAGATTGAAGAGTGCGGGCGATAGGACGGATCCTTGTGGGACTCCGTTTGGAAAGTTTCTGATTTTAGATGACTGACCGGCAAAAGATACGTGTGCACATCTGCCTGCTAGGAAGTTGGCCAGCCACCTTTTTGTGTTGTGCATGTTGTGCATGAAGCCTTGTTATTGGCGCTGGCTGTGTTTCATATGGCTCACTGTGACATGGCTTCATTGTTCTAGTCCAAGTTGCCTAATGGCGGCACACTGGCGGTGAATGTCGCTCCCTCCGGACCCGGACCTGGCGCCTTGGGCCCAACCTGGACAAAATGGATCCAGAAGGTACAGCGCGTAGTGTTTCTCCGGACTAGCACCCTCCGCCCAACAGTATAGGGGCCCGAACCGGGTGGTAGCGCTCCAGGAGGCTGCCCTGTCATTGGGTGTAAAATACCATACTAGTCGTAGTGCCGTGTAGGCGCACAGGGTGCGTCCCTGCGGCTGGTTCTGGTGGGGCGCACCGCGGCCACTGGATCCAACCCCCTTGTAATCTCTTGGGGGAAGGTGCTGGTCCCCGGGGTAGACTGGAGCCGGAGTTTGGTGGTGGTGATGGGGGGGAGGGGGGGGGGGGGGGGATTCCCATTTGCCAGCCTAATCACCAATTATGAATTGACCAAAAGAGAAACAACGTAAGTCCGATGTTTCATAACCGCACAGGATACGGACAAATGCCCCCCACAGTCTCAGACTTGCTAGTGTGAATGTTGGTAGTTTGAATCTGCGTGCAAATGAAGTGACAGAGATGTGTGAGAGGAGGCGAGTGTATGTCTGCTGTGCCCAGGAAACACTGGAAAGGGTATGGGGCACAGTGGATTGTTGGAAGAAAGAAAAGATATAGGATCGTAGGAAGGGGGTTGAGACTAATAAAACGAAAGGAGTGGGTGTTCTGGTGGCTGAAGAGGGGGTGGAAAGTGTGCTTCAGATTACGAGAGTTAGTGAAAGGCTGATTGTTTTGAAGTTGAAGGTTGGTGAAAGAATGCTGAATGTGATATCTGCATATGCCCCACAGGCTGGCCTACAGAAAGAGATAAAAGAGGTCTTCTGGAATGACACCGTCAGTGTCATTTCAGGCCTCTCGGAGAATGAAATAACAATCCTGGGAGGGGACCTCAATGGATGAACAAAATTGGGTGAAAAGATGTAGGTCTGATTGTGGAGGGAGCTGCACCAAGGGGTGGACCGAGGAAGACCTGGGATCGGACTATACGTGCCGATCTCGAATCCAAAATCTTGCCAAGTGAAGCAGCCCTTAACCCTCTCGCTATCCTGTGGACGCGGGGGTTGCCGATTAGCATTCAGAAATAGAGTTCTCTCAGTCTTATATTTACATCTCCAAAATTAGTTTTCTGCCCACAGCTAACTCAAAGACAACTGCAGAGGTTGAAGTAACTAAACTAAAGGTTTCTAAACACCCCTGATGGTCACAAAGGCTTTAAAGTATCCCAGAATAGGCTCAAATCGCATCCTGTGCGTGAAAGGGTTAACAGGGTTGCCTGGAACGCCGCCATTAGGACAAAAGACTGAAACCACGTATGTGTGGAGCACTCAGTCTTAAAATGTTCTGTATGTATGTATGTTTTGTGAATGGGGTAACAGGCCTGATGTCCTATATTAAATTGGGTAACAACCCAAAAAAAAGTTGGGAACCACTGGTGTAAGTGATTGTGTTGAATGCAGTCTTCTATGATGTGTTTAATAGTATGGGGTGATGTGTCACATCCTGGGCAGGTGTTGACGACGGAGTCATCTAGTCTCTTCTGGTAGCTCAGAAAAGCTGGATGGTGCATACATCTCAGCCTGGCCAGGTGGACTCTGTCCTCGTGAGGAAGGGAGGACTCGTAAGGATGGATTTCAGGTCATGCATGCAGCTGCATGTTGTGTGAGTGACTGGATGGAACGGCGAGAGATTTGAGTATGGATGTGCTTCTGGAAGCTGGTTTGGGGTGGGCAGAGAGGGAGAGATGACAGTATTTGTGTGTGATATCGTGTGCTGGGTGTTTTGATATTCCGTTGTGTCTGTGGGTGTGTTGCCATTTAGTGTAGTGGATGGTGTTGGTTTGTGGAGGCTGCAGCCAGGAATTGAGTGCCTCTCATGTCCAGATGATCTTTGACTCTGAGGACTTTGGTTTCTTGATGTAGGTGATCTGTAGGTGTAGTAGCTGTTGTTACGACTGGAGTTCAAATATATCAGGGCTCTTATTCATTGGACTAGTAATGGCATAAATGCTACAACGGAAAGCGCTAGATCCAACCTCTGATGTATATTCCCAGTGAACAAAGAACACAAATACTCTACAGAGTTCTATATGCAATAATAGGCTATCAAACTCAATAAATGTGCGTCTACTCTAGGCTTAATGTTATGTGAAAACAGCCTATTACTACCTATAACCGAAGGTGCTTGGTTATGGTATGCAAAGTAAGGTGGTAAGAGAAGTTACAGCTTACGTTACTTTAATCAATAAATCAATTACTTTAATCAATCTGCATGAAAGAAAGTGCACTAAAGTTCTTCAACACTAACAAGGAATCTTCTTTAAATGTTAGATGCTATAAAGATGCTCGTATCGGAAATGGAACCCAAAAAGGCAGGCAGCGGAACAATGCTCGTGCAGGCTATGCACACAAAAAGGCAGAATATATAATGCCGTCGGAGCCAAGAATATCCTAAACACTACAACAATAATAATAATCGCCACGACAATGCAGTATTCCTATCAACAAAAAGAGCCTAAGTCGTTTGTGTCTCAATACATCAAACTAGGCTGCGAAATGCTTGTGTAATCATAAATGGGTATGCATAAAAAGAGTAATTAGGTTAATATACTTAATGTCTACTGTGACTGATAAAGTCTAGCTAGAGTCAATGATGCGAGATACTGGTGCGCATGGCATGCTGCATAGCCTAGTGCAAATCTCAAGTCTGTGCGTCAAATATTACGTTATAGGGAAGGGTAGCTCTCTTGAGAAACCTTAATACCGAAGTATTAAGCGTTCTCCTGGCGTACCTCAAAGACAAGCAACGAGCTTAGAACAGTGCAGAATGGTATAGGCAAAAAGCCCTCATTCGTGCATGCTCTACTCTCAATGGCACACAGACTAGAATTTACCCAATCAACTCCAGTTCTCAGGTATGTCGTGCAGCTTTTAACTAAAGCCAGCACTCATAGGAAACAATACCTTATAATATCAGACTCCTAGTCTAGCATTTTCTAATCCAGCAGAACACTAATAATTAAAGGAAGCGGCAATATGAAAGCCAACCAATGCTTCGTGATCCACTTATCTTAACAACTAACATACATGGGTTATATCAGACCTTAACGCACAATACAACTGGCCAGCATGAAACTGATTTTGCAGAGTTAACCAGAGGGGGTATAATATTAATAAAAAGGTGGGGAAAGATATGAAAAAGAGAGAGGTAGGCAGAGGAAAAGATTCTCAGGTGCAGAGCAGGGGACAGATAGCAAGGGAAAAAGATGGGTGCGTTCTAGAAACCTGATCTGAGGGAGAGAGTGGCGAGGAACTGTATATATACTCGCACTAGCTCGAGGCGCGTGGGAAAAAAGCGGTTACAAGTCCTCTAGCCACTAGCAAGGGAGCTCAGCATGGTAAGGACCTCTCTCAACCAACCCCCACGAGGCAGCCAGCCGTGACGTCATCGAGCGGGACAAAAACACTGCGCGCTCCCTCTCACTCTGTTCTACTCTCTCTCTCTCTCCCAGATCCCATCATTACTAGTTAATGATAAAACATATACTTTACAATTAAATATATAAAGCCTTGACATGGGTGAAAACAAAGAGCCTTTCTGGACTGCCCATGACACAAGCTTTCATATGAAATAAAGCACACTCTAATACATAAACTGTAGCCCCATCCACTGCCCTGGCGATCCTAGCGAGTCACTGAAGGACAAGCCATGCGGTTCTAACGGAGTGGTTAACGTCACACTGTGCAGCCTGTAATGATTTTTAGGGCTTTGTTTTGAATGGTCTGCAAGGTCGTGTGATGTGTTTCAGCTAGGTTAGAAGCCCAGGCAGGATTTGCATATTCCATCACTGATCTTATGTATTGTTTGTATACTGTACTGTGGTGGTAGTTTCTTTGTTGTGTCCAAATTGTGTGTGGGCAAGTCACCTGAGGGCGGTAAGTCTGGGTGTCAGTATATTTTTTATGTTTGATATGTTGTTTGAATGTCATTAGAGTATCATATGTTACTCCTCGGATTTTGTGTCTGTGTTAAGGGGGGTGTTGTTTATGGTGAGGAGTGGGGCATTTCTGTATTTGGCTGTCCAGCTTGTGAGGAGGGTTGCAGTGGATTTGGCTGGGGCTAGTTTGAGTCTGTCTGTAGTGCATCAGTCATGTAGTGTGATGAGATAGGGTTGAAGGAGATGTGTTACTCTGTCTGAGGCTTGGTGTGTACATGTGAGTTTTATGTCGTCTGCGTAGGAAGCTATATTTATTTGGGGTGCGTGAGGTGTAGTTATATCATGCATGTATAGATTGAAGAGTGCGGGCGACAAGACGGATCCTTGCGGGACTCCGTTTGTGAATTTTTTGATGTTAGATGACTGACCGGCAAATGTTACATTTGCATATCTGCCTGCTAGGTAGTTGGCCAGCCACCTTTTTGTATTGTTATGCATGTTTGTGTTGTAGATTTTATTTATATTATAATGTAAAACTTGCAAAATAAACAAACCAAAACGTATACAAACACAGTAAAAAGACAAAATAACTAATCAAAATCGCTATGTGGAAACAACGCTTAAGTAAAATAATAATTTATAAATAAAAGAACACAATCCACCACATAGGGTGTACATTACTACATGCGCAAGTTAATCTGGTTCCCAAGCAAACTAATCGCACACATAACAACGCACTGTCGTCACGTTCAAGGAATTAGTCAATTTGGGAAGTCTGGGACGTTCTGGTAAATTTTACTAAACTCTGTATGAATGAAGAAACTACATTAACCCTTCTGGCCCGGTTGTCATTTTAAAATGACACCACGAATGAAGGGCAGGTGCCCGGTTGTCATTTTAAAATCTGTAAGCTTGAAAGCCTATTCAGCTTGGTCTGAACGCCGTGCGTCCGACGCATGTAAACAAAGCCGATCGTTACGTCACCGCACCTCCGAAAACAAGAAAGAGAAGACTCGTTTGTTATTGTATGTCTGTATGTCATTGTTTCAGTAGTGAAAAGATCGTCATATTGCTAACATCGCCTGCAAGTGCTCTCCACTGAAATCGTCATCACAACTGAACCAGTTGACATAGAGAGCTCTACTCAATGCCAGTCTACAGATTGGAAACCGCACTACATTTATAGATGCGTGGGAAATTTCTAGCAGTTAAACTAAACAAAAATACGGTAGCCTAGGCCTAGACGTTTTTCGGCCAGATCGCCCGGGTAGCCCACACTCATTTTGAGAGCCTGCCCGGGCCAGGAGGGTTAAGTGTCAAAATGTTCTATTAAAATCAAATTTGCATTTTGACAAGATAATAACAATAGAACAAAATACAAATATCACTCACTGACGATAGTGCTATCGGGTAGGTACCTGTAAGCATAGCATGCTTCAAGTGACCCCTATCAATTACTACCCTACTAATAACCTACATTTATTGTACAAATAAACTAAGTAAATCGCAAAAGCAAGCAATTGATACTATCGACAATGAATAGATACAATATAATAAATACAAATATTTGAAAATATGAAGAAGGCACAATAAATTTAAACAAAAGAGTACTCTTTTAACAAGAACAATTAATTATAGAAATTAATAATAACAATAGAAAAAGATAAACATTAATACATACAGACAAAAAGTAAGCAGAGGTTATAATAGAAACTTCAAGTTAATAATGCTTGATTAAAATGATTGATATCAAATTTTAAAATAGTCACAATAATTAACCTTAAAAAGAAATTATGCAACAATTTACTTGCAACAAAACCTCTGTCTACTAAGAGTCTGTATAGTAACCTAGCTCTATCCCAAAAGTCTTCTACTCTGGTACAAATTTTACAAAATCTTATTAGCTGGGAATAAAAACAATTATAAGTTATTTTACTATCGATATTACTATTAGGGAAAGGAAAGTTTATTACGTTGAAATTAAAATCATCAACTTTGTGGTATATTTTAAGTGTGCACTGTTCATTAACAATCTGTATATTTATATTTAGAACATTTTCAACTTAATCATTTACGTTACCTTGTGTGAGGGGGATGGAATTTGGATAAATTTGTTTAGCGACTTGATTAAAATTTAACATTACAAACAAGAATATCATCAATATATCTACTATTATTACTTAACAATTTAGCAAGTGCTAATTTTTCTGGGATGTTATTTTTCTTGCTACTGTCAACTAAGTTTTTCATAAATTTAAATTCTAAAGCAAGCAAGAATAAGTCTGCAATTAAAGGGCTAGCATTTCCACCCATAGGAATTCCTAATATTTGTTTGAAAATGTACGGCCCGAATCTAACATAAGTATTGAAAAGGAGGAATTTAAGGGCATCTTTAACTTAAGTTTAGTTCTCTCAAAATACAGTATACTGAACTAGTGGGATCAAAGCTAAGTGACGCATTATTAAAATATGAATTAACATTTATGTAACGATTGCGACTACAGTACTTTCAAATCTGTCAAAATGCAAATCTATAATAAAGCAAAGTTCTGAAAATACTAAATCGAAAGGCAAATTGGTATACAAAGTTGAAAAGTCGAAGCTATGTACTGTACTGAGGTATCTTTCCGCATGGTATTAAGTTTATCAATAACTTCTATTGAATTGTCAACACTCCAATAATAGTTAATGCCAGTTCTATTCTTGATGGTATCACAATATCGTTTATGAGTACTTTTAATGTATTTTAAGCAATGTACGACCTGTTCTGACAGGTGGGTGTGGGTGTGGTTTGTTAGGTTGTGGCGGGGGATGGCATCGAAGGCTTTACTAATATCGAGTATGGCAAGTAGTGATCTGTGTGCCGCGTGTGGTGGTCTAGCTGAGTTGATACCGTCAATAGCTCTTTGTGTAAGGTCTATAAGAAGAGTGTTTGTGGAGTGTAGTATTAGCCTGAAGCCATGTTGTGTTGTTGTTGTTGTTCCCTAAGCTGCCTGGCCGAACAGCCTCGAGTCCTTAAGGAAGGCCATGGCCATGGTCGGGCTTTCCCACAGAGCTCTCAAAGAGTGTAAATTGTGTTGTTGGTGTAAGTGGTTGTGTGAAATGCAGTCTTCTATGATGTGTTTAATGGTATGGGGTGCTGTGTTACAACCCGGGCCGGTGTCGACGACGGAGTCATCCAGTCTCTTCTGATAGCTCAGAAGAGCTGGATGGTGTCCGCATCTCAGCCTGGCCAGGTGGACTCTGTCCTCTCGAGGAAGGGAGGATTCAGAAGGATGGATTTCGGGAGGTCGTCCTTGCAGCTGCGTGTTGTCTATGAGTGAGTGGATGGAACGGCGAGTGATATGAGTATGGATGTGCTTCCGGAAGTTGGTCTGGGGTGGGAAGGGAGGGAGAGAAAACAGTATTTGTGTGTGATAGCGTGTGTTGGGTGTTGTTTTGATATTTCTTGGTGTCTGTGGGTGTGTTGCCATGTAGTGTAGTGGGTGGTGTTGATTCGTGGAGGCTGCTGCCAGGAATTGAGTGCCTCTCATGTCTAGATGATCTTTGACTTTGAGAACTTTGGTTTCTTGATGTAGGTGATCTGTGGGTGTAGTAGCTGTGCATCCTGTGATGATTTTCAGGGCTTTATTTTGAATAGTCTGTAAGGTCTTATGATGTGTTTCAGCTAGGTTAGAAGCCCAGGCCGGGCTTGCATATTCCATAACTGATCTTATGTATTGTTTGTAGACTGTGGTGGTGGTTTCTTTGTTGTGTCCAAATTTTGTGTGGGCAAGTGATCTAAGGGCGTTAAGTCTGGGTGTCAGTTTCTTTTTCGTGTTTGTGGTGTGCTGTTTGAATGTCATTTGGGTGTCTTATGTTACTCCTAGGATTTTGGGTGTGTGTGTGTGTGTTACGGGTGTGTTGTTTATGTTGAGTTCCGGGACGTAATCGTGCTCTCCCGTCCAGCTTGTGAGGAGGGTTGCAGTGGATTTAGCTGGGGCTAAATTGAGTCTGTTTGTAGTGCACCATTCATGTAATGTGTCGAGATAGTCTTGAAGGAGTCTTGTTGCTGTGTCTGGGTTTTGGTGTGTGCTTGTGAGTGTTATGTCGTCTGCGTAGGAGGCTATGGTTATTTGGGGTGAATTTGGTGTATTTATATCATGCATGTACAGATTGAAGAGTGCGGGCGACAGGACGGATCCTTGTGGGACTCCGTTTGGGAAATTTCTAATGCTAGATGACTGACCGGCAAAAGATATGTGTGCACATTTGCCTGCTAAGAAGCTGGCCAGCCATCTTTTTGTGTTGTTGTGCATGTTTGTGTTGTAGATTTTGTTCGTTAGGTTGTGGCGGGGGATGGCATCGAAGGCTTTACTAATGTCGAGTGTGGCAAGTACTGATCTGTGTGGTGGTCTAGCTGAGTTGATGCCGTCGAAAGCTCTTTGTGTAAGGTCTGTAAGAAGAGTGTTTGTGGAGTGCAATGGCCTGAAGCCGTGTTGTGTTGGAGAAAGGGGTAAGTCAGGTGTCATCAGTTGTAGTACAAGGCGCTCTATGACTTTGGAGGGGGTGCAAAGGAGTGTGATAGGGCGGTGTGAGGAGGATAGCGTGGGGTCTTTGTTAGGTTTGGGGAATGTGATGATGATACCATGCTTCCAGATGTCTGGTATTGTGTTGTGTGAGTAGCTGTAGTTTGATATGTTAGTGAGTGCTTGTATGCCTTGTGGTCCCAGGTGTCTGAAGTGAATGTTGCTTATGTTGTCTAGGCCACAGGCGGGTGAGAGCTTGAGATTGTTGATGATATGCTTTGTCTGGTTGTTGGTGAAGGGTGTATAGTCAGGGTCTGTGGGGAATTGTCTTTTTCGTCGGATGACACGTTGGTCGTCTTTGTGGGGTTTTAGGTGACTGACATGAGAGAAGTGATTGATGAGAGTGTTTGCTTGTTCTTTACGTGAAGGACTAGAGTCCGTTGTTGTGATTGCAGCATGAGATTGTGTTGTGTTGCTGTTGGAAAGTGTGATGCTGTTTAGTGTTTTGTAGAGTATTTTGGAGTTTGTTTTGTGATCGAGTGTTTGTAGGAAGTTATTCCAATTTAGTGTTTGTTGTTCTTATATTTTGTTGTTAATCTGGATGTTGAGTGCTTGAATTTGTTGATTGATGTCTTGTGTGTGGGGTGCTGGGGAGTGTTTCAGTGTGTCGCGTTGTATGATGAGGTTTTGAATTTCTGGTGAGAAGTTGGGGTTGTGTTTTTTTATGTTACCTCTTGGAATGTGTTTCTTGTCTGCATTTTGGATAGTCGTGTTGAATGTGTGTACAGCATTGTTGATGTTAGTGATGGGTGTACTGTTTAAGGTTTCAAAGTGTTGTTCTGTCTCATTTGTGAAAGCTTCCCAGTTAGCTCTTTTATAATTAGTGTAAGTGTGTCTGTGGCTAGCTGGGGTGTGTCTTGTTTTGGTGGTGATAATGATCGGGAGGTGGTCTGAGCCTAAGGTTCTGACCACCCTCCAGGATATTGTGGGGGCGAGTTCAGGGGAGCAAAAGGTGATATCAGGAGATGATGGGTGTAGAGGGCTTGGTGGGGAGTATGGGTATGCTGATGAATGTTATTGAGGATATATAGGTTGTCTGTTTAGTGTTGTAATACCAGCCCTCTGTCTGTGTCGGGGTTGTCGACAAACCAGGCCGACGTCTTTGCATTGAAATCACCACCCAGGATGATGTGTGGGGTGTTTGTGATGTGTTGTATTTGTGGTCTGTAATCATTTGGTACTGTAGGGGATGTTTGGGAAGGGATGTATGTGTTTATGATGGTAATGTTGGATCTGTTGCCAGTGCTTATATTAATTGATTGTATTTCTGTTGTGTTATCGTTTGGGGGGAGGAGGGATTTGGTATGTGCACTGGTGTCTATATATGTTATATCTTTGTGTACCAGGGTGATGAGTCCACCGCCAATGCCGACGGCCCGGTCTTTTCGTATGGTGGTGAAATTGTGAAATGTAGGTGTTTTTTGTGTTGTACAGAGTTTTGTTTCTTGTAAGATGGCAATGTGTATGTTGTGTTGTTTGATGAAGTGTGTGAGTTTGTGTTTCTTTGTGTTGATGCCATCTATGTTTAGTTGAAGGATGTTAATGTGTGTGCGGTGTATGTTGGGTGCTGCTGCACGAGGATGGGGTGGGGGAGGGGGAGTACAAAGGAGTACAAAGGAAATCAAGCAACAACAGATCTAGTGACCGTTCTAGGTTGCTTGTCCTCCAAAACACTGAGGATCAAGTGTCCAAACAGTGGTTTAGAGTGGGTAAGGGAACATTGGAAAGGGAATTACTGCCCTGGAACTAATGTCCGTGGCAGGATTAGGAAGTTAGTAGGGGACAGATGGGTTAGTAACTGAGGGGGGGATAAAATAAAGTTATTCATTTACAAACGCAGTCAGTCGCGGGTTTGATGCGAGATATTTGTCTAGGCGGAGTTTAAATGAATCAACGGTGATGCAGTCTATAACGTTTTGGGGAAGCCCATTCCACAAGTTGACAACTCGATTGAAGAAGAAATTCTTAGATTCGTGCGAGTTAAAAGATTTACCAATAATTTTGCAACCGTTTCCCCGCGTGTAATTAGATTGGTCGATAGTGAAGTACTTACTACAGTTCATATTGTCGATGCCTTTGATGATTTTGAACACTTGAATTAAGTCACCTCTTAATCTGCGCTGGGTTAAAGGAAATAGATTTAATTCTCTAAGACGCTCTTCGTATGGTTTGTTCTTTAGGCTAGGTATCATTTTGGTAACTCTACGTTGAACTCGTTCTAGCTTGTTTATATCTTTTTGGTAATAAGGGCACCAGGATTGAACGCAGTATTCCAGAAGAGGGCGGACTAAGGAATTGTAAAGGGTTAGGATAACTTCTTTGGATTTATGCTCAAATGACCTGCCTATAAAGCCAATTATTTTGTTTGCCTTCTTAACAACTTCTGAACATTGTTGACTCGGTTTTAGGTTACTCGATATTGTTACTCCCAGATCGGTTTCTCTGTTTACATTCTTAAGCTGAGTGCCATTCATCGAATAGTTTGCTTTCTCATTTAGGTATCCGATATGTAGTACTTTACATTTATCCGCATTGAAACTCATTTGCCAAATTTGGGCCCAACATGACAATTTATCTAGATTGTGTTGCATATCGTCAACTTGTTCTTTTGAGAGTACGCTATTTGCAATTTTTGTATCGTCAGCAAATTTTGAGATTGTACAGGTGAGACCCTCATCTATGTCGTTGATGTAAATTAGAAAGAGAATTGGTCCTAGTACCGATCCCTGGGGTACCCCGCTACTTACATTGGTCCATTTAGATGCCTTACCGTTTATGACTACTCTTTGCTTTCTGTCGCTGAGCCAATTTTCTATCCATTTCAACACACCGTCTTGTATTCCATGCGCTTTTAGTTTTAGCAGTAAACGTTTGTGGGGAACTTTGTCAAAGGCCTTTTGAAAATCAAGGTATATAATATCTACAGCTTTACTCTCATCGTAGAGGTTGAGGATATCGTGGAAGAAGTCTAAGAGGTTTGTTAAACAGGAACGTTTTTTACGAAAGCCGTGTTGAGTATCTTTAAGTATGTTATTTTCCTCTAAGTGATTTACGAGTCTGTCTCGTATGACCGTTTCTAGCATTTTACATACAACTGAGGTTAAGCTAATTGGACGATAGTTACTTGGTAGGGACTTGCTGCCTTTTTTTAATATCGGTGTTACGTTGGCTAGCTTCCACTGATCAGGCATAGTTCCAGACTGCAAGGATTTATTGAATAGTAATGTCAGTGGTTTGGAGAGCTCATCCTTAGCTTCCTTTAGAACTCTAGGCGAGATTGTATCAGGTCCTGGCGTTTTATTTACCTTGAGTTTATCTAAACAATTCAATACTTCTCTCTCTGTAACGGTGATATTGCTTAAAACATCTGAATTATCAATCTGAATCGGCGATGGTGTAGGGATATCACTGAGGTCTTCTGTTGTAAAAAAGGTATTCAGGGCATTACTCATTTGTGCTTCGTCTTTGGTGTATTCTCCATTTTCATCGACTAACGGTCCAACAGTTGAAGTAACTACTTTTTTCTTTCTGATATAACTATAGAATTCTTTCGGGTTTGTTTTACTTTGATTCGCAATATGTAACTCGTAAGGTCTTTTTACTTTGCTTAATTAACTTTTTGGCTTTGCGTCGTAGCTCTACAAATTTCACCCGTTCTTCGTCATTTTGTGAGGATTGTAATCTATCATTAGCAAATTTTTTAGCAAGCAGGCAGTTTGAAATATCTTTATTCCACCATTTGGGCTTATTATTATGGCCTGGACGCCGTATTTTTGATGGTATGCAGTCTTGCACTGCTTTTAGGTAAGTGGTTTCGAATAACTTCCAAGATGTATTTATGTCGTTATTGTTAATTAAAAAGCTCCAGTCAGTTTCTTTAAACATAGCTCTAAGTTTATGGAAGTTTGCTTTCTTGAAATTAGGGACTTTTTCGATGCTACTATTTGGTTCGTTACTAGTAAACTTTAAAGTGAAAGTTATCGTACGATGGTCGCTGTTACTGAATTCATCACCAACATTCAAATTCTCTATTAATTCTTCTTTTGTTGCAAGTACAATGTCAAGAACGTTATTACACGGGTTGGCGTTCGAACAAATTGATAAAGCGAACTCTCTTGCAAGTTCGTATACAAGTCATGTCCGGAGTGTGAAGTAAGAGTATCGCCCCACTTGGTCACAGGTAAATTAAAGTCGCCAAAAATTACGGTATCTTGTGAGTTACTTACATCTGCAATTTGTTCGTAAATTTCTCGGTCAGTTTGCACTGATTGAGCTGGAGGTCTGTATATTAATGCAAGTATTATTTTTGTACCTTTATTATTCTTTATTAGCACAAAAGATGCGTCGACGTTCACAATTTGAGGTTTTGACAAGAGGGTAGGGTTAAGACTTTCTTTGATATAAAGTAAAACGCCACCTCCATTTCGATTTATTCGGCTTTTCTCAAACATTACATAACCGGGAAGTGAATACTCTGCTAAAAAGTCTCTATCTTCTGTATTGAGCCAAGATTCTGTTATGCCAATCACATCATAATTTTCTGTAAACACTAGCTCCTCTAAATCTGAAAATTTATTGCGTATGCTACGAGCGTTTGCATAGAAAACATTTAAATTTGTTATTTTAGAACTCACAGAACGCTCTTTAATAATATTTTTGGTTCTTGTCGGATCTACATTTATGTTCATGGCTGTCCTCGGTCCTCGCTGTCTTCGGTCCTTATTGCTGGTGGTCCTCGGTTGCCTCTGTTTTTTTCTTGGCGTTGGATGATTTATGTCACTGCTGCTTCTTCTCGGATGGCGTTTTTTGATCCATGGCTGCGGACTGCTTCGTGTAGGAGACGACCCATGCGTGCTGAACCCACAGGGTTTAGATGAGTGCCATCCTTGCGGAACAGGGTAGGCTGGTTGTAGAAGTTGTCCCAGAGGTTGATGAATTCAACTTCTTCCCTCAGACACAAATATTTTAGTCGGCTATTTGTGCTGAGGGCCTTGTCGTAGAATTTGTCAGGTGCGTCGATCTTGGGGAGAATGCCTGAGATGATGATATTCCTTGACTTGTTTTTGTAGTCCTGGATCATCTTGCGATATTTCTCCATCAACTCTTCGGATCTGGTGCGCATGACGTCATTTGAACCAACATGGATGACAAAAAGGGTATTTTCATTTGCATCCTTTGTGGTATCTTCGAAGGCTTCCACAATGTCGTCCAGTCCAGCTCCTGGGATGCAAAATCTTTTTCGTTGATTTGGGACTCTGTCGCAGAACTCTTCGACCTGTCCTCGTAGGATGGAATCCCCAACGAGCCTGGTCTCTTCTGGTTCGTCTTCCATCTCTACCAATATCTCAAATCTGTTTGACATTGTGACTGGTAGATGAGACCTTTTCTGCGTTGGCCGTGCACCGTTCCTCACTGGTGTAAATCCGGAAACCTGTGGTGGCGGGACTCTACGTACAGGTCGGGAAGAGGAGTGGTTAGAACGGGGGCGAGGGGTTGGTACTGTTCGTGCTAGCAGGCTTCTTGCACGAGGAGTGGGGGAGAGACTAAGGTGAACAGGGCGGCTGTCCTGGTTTGATGTCGGCTCAGGTTCGTCAGAAGCATCTGCTGCAGTGTCTACTGCAGGTGTTGGATTGTTGGCAGATGACGTTGGGGCGGTGGTGGATGCTGGAGTTGAAACAATTGGAGTTAGTGATACTCCAACGTTGAGTGTTACAAACTCTTGGAGTGATTCCAGCTTCCTGGTGAGGGCGTTGATCTTGTTGTGGGCTTCATCCAATTTTGCTGTCAAATCCTCTCGTTGCTGGGGAGGGGGTGATGGTGGGGGTGGGGATTGGGGTGCAGGAGATGAGGGTAGGAATGGATTAGGTTGGGGTGTGGATGGGCTGGGTGTGTTGGGGAGGAGAGGTGGACGGGTTTTAGTAGTAGGAGTGGATGTTATGGGCAGGTTATGTGGGTTGGGGAGGAGAGGTGGACAGGTTTTAGGAGAGGGAGTGGATGGTATGGTAAGGTTATGTGGGTTAGGGAGGAGAGGTGGACGGGCTTTAGGGGAGGGATTTGACTGGGAGAGGGAGGGGCATGAGGAACATGTCCAGGTGTTTGTGTAGTGTTTCATGGAGGCAAGTGTTGTGCAGGTGAAATGGGTCCAGTTCCCGCATGAGTTGCAGAGAACTGAACCCTTTGTTTGGCGGCTCGAAGTAATGGGTTTTGAGCAAGTTGGACATGTGTATTTGTAGGTGGGTCCTGGGTTGCTCTCAATGTCTCCGGCTAGAAGGAGTCTTCGAGAAATGACAGCCGGAGAGTCATTTCTCGGTTTAGGAAAAACTGTGTATTGTGCGTGTGTGTGTGGTGTGAGAGGTGTGAGAATTGCCCGGCGCGACTGCAGCCGCTCCAAGGACGCATGCTCCCAAGGAGGGGGCAGGGGATAGTTATGGCAGTTTGGCTCCCGGAAACTGCTCCCCATGGTCGGCAGCCTGCTGTCCTCCACTGTCGGTGATCTTGTCCCCGGACGGGAGGGTCGGCAGCCATCCATGGTCGGCAGTTCCGGGAGGTGGTCCCACGGCGTAGACGCCGCCGCTCCAGGACATGTTGTGTTGGAGCTAGGGGTAGAGCGTGTGTGGTCAGTTGTAGTAAGAGGCGTTCTGAATCTTTGGAGGGGATGCAAAGGAGTGTGATGGGGCGGTGTGTGGAGGGTAGCGTGGGGTCTTAGTTGGGTTTGGGGAATGTAATGATGACACCATGCTTCCAGATGTCTATGTTTAGATGCTTATATTCTGGGTGTGGTGTCCCGAGTTTGAATCCCGGGAGGACCATATGCTTTCATTAGTTTATTAAATTACATTCGGGTTTGTATTTACCTATTTGTAGTTTACAGGAATTGAGCAGCGCTCGTGTTGTCCTGTCTTAGTTACTTTATAATCAATCCATTTTACTTAGACAAGTATCGTAATGGATATTCCCAATTCCCAGTATTTTGGACTAACATATCATGGCTTATGTTGTCCTATTTCCATATTTACTTTTTATCCAACCTAGATTTGTACATGTTAATGTTCTTCGCTCTCACCACCTCCTCCTCCAAGTTGTTCCAAGTCTATACTTCTATATGGGAAGCTGAATTTCTTTGTGTCCTTACGACATCTGCCCTTCCTCAGTTTAAACTCGTGTCCTCTTGTCCTTCCATTATCCTTCACGAATAGATCTTCCCTATCTACTCGTTCCAAACTTTTTACTCCCTTGAACATCGTTATTAAGTCGCCTCGTTCCCTTCTCTCTTTCAAGGTAGGCAGTTGTAGTGTCTTAAGTCTTTCCTCATATGTCAACTCTTTCAATCTTGAGATCATCTTCGTTGCTATCCTTTGGACTTTCTCTAATTTGTTTATGTGTTTTTTCAAATGTGGTGACCATATCACTGCTGCATATTCTAATCTTGGTCTTATCATAGTCATTATCAGTTTTCTTAAAATTTCTTCGTCCAAATAGTTAAATGCCACTCTCATATTGGTTATTATTCCATATGCTCCTCCAATGATCATGTTAATATGCTTCTCTGGCGATAGATCATCTTGTATTATCACTCCAAGGTCCTTCTCATGCCGTGTTTTGCTGATTATTTCAATTCCTAATTTGTACTCCCAGCTTGGCCTTATCTCACTTGTTCCCACTTCCAAAACATGACACTTTTCTGCATTGAAACTCATTTTCCAAGTTTGGCTCCATCTGTGCAACTTATCTAGGTCCTTTTGAAGATCCTAACAACTTTCTATGCAGGTGACATTCTACATGATCTTAGCGTCATCCACGAACATATTCATATGACTATTCAAGTTTTCTGGCATGTCGTTTACATAAAGTAGGAACATTATCGGACCCAACACTGATCCCTGTGGTACTCCGCTCGTCACACTCCTCCACTGTGAATATTCGTCTCGTATTGTGGTCCTCATTTCTGTTCCTATTAAAAAGTTTTCTAAATAGGTATTGAAATCATTTGTCATGCTCATCAGGTTTATTCCATAAAGACAATGCTGACAACTGAAACAACAGAATACATTCATTAGATAATGCCGATAACATACAGTAACCGTAATATGACCTAATATGACAATAAACATAATACATCCTTATTATGTCTCCATTAATGTACCCCCCCTGGGGGTTAGGGAATAGAATATGCCCCACATGCCTTCTGCGTGTCGTAAGAGGCGACTAAAGAGGTTGGGTCGGTGGGCTTGCGACCCCCACCCGGAAAAAATATCTAAGCAAAAAAAAAACGAACGAACAGCCTCGGATGCGGACGGAACCAACGTTGACGAACCACGACCGACTAAGGACATGCCTTCGGACATTCTGAGAATGGCTACGTGGAATGTTAGTGGCATGAATGATGGCACAAAAGAGAGAGAGGTTCTGGAAGTGTTAGTGAATGCCAGGCTGGATGTATGTGGAACGACAGAGACCAAATGGAAAGGTTCAGATGTGAGAGAGTGGGAGTGTGGAATGGGTGTGTGTGCTGGAGTGAGTGAAGGAACAGCGAGAGAAGGTGCATGTTTGTTTGTAAGTAGCAAATGGAAGGAATGTGTAAGAGAGTATGGGTCTGTGGGTTCAAGGATTGTGTGGGTGAGAATGAAAGTAGGAATACAAACGTGGGTGATTGTATGCGTGTATGCCCCGACAGAGGATATACTTGAAAGAAAGAAAGAGGAGTTCTGGATGAATGTGGAGGCGTGCCTGGAGAAGTTTGACAAGAACGAAAGAATATTTCTGATTGGGGATATGAATGGTAAGGTGGGTGATAGGAAAGTTGAGGGAGTGGTGGGAGGGTGGGGGGTACCATCAGAGGTGAATGGGAATGGTAGTGCACTTGTGGACGTATGTGTGGGGAGGAGGCTGTGGATAGCCAACACCTTCATCCGACACAGAATGATCCACAGGTACACGTGGAAACGGATGTTGACGATGAAGGATAAGACAGTGGTGGAACGAAAGTCATTGATTGATTATGTATGTGTGGATGAACGAATGAAGAAATCTGTGATGGATGCTAGGGTGTATAGGGGTATTGGAGGGGGTCTGTCTGATCATTATGTAGTGGTAGCTAAGGTTAGGATACAAAAGAAGTGGGTGAGGAGAGCGGGAGGGAGGCGAGAGGAGGGTGGAATGGTGAGGAGGGTGGAGAGGTTGCAGGAGGAGGAAGTCAGGGAGGAGTACAGGAGAGCAGTGGAAAGACGACTAGGTGGGTTCGACCTGGAAGTTATGGGGGAAGTGGAGGAGATGAGCAAGGTGTTTAAGGATGAGATCTGTGCAGCATGTGAGGAGGTGTGTGGAGTGAGGAGAAGAGGGAGGGGAGTGAAAGGTACAGCATGGTGGACAGAAGAGGTAAGAATAGCTGTGGAAGAAAAGAAGAAAGCATATAGAGAGTGGTTGGGTAGTAGAGGGAATGAAGATTCCGAGAGACAGAAACGAGCGAGGTAAGAGAGTAAGAGGGTGGTGAAGAGAGTAGTGAAGGAAAGTAAGAGAAGAGTAGATGAGGAATTTGGAAGGAATCTGAGTGTAAAATGGAGGGAGAGTAAGAAACTGTTCTGGAAAGAAGTCAAGAAAGTTAGGGAAGGTAGCAAGGGAAACAGTAAGGGTGTGAAAGATAAGAATGGGATAATGCTAGCCGAGAAGCAAGAGAGAGTCGAAAGATGGAGGGAGTACTTCAGTGAGTTGCTAAATGAAAGGAATGAAGAGCCAGCAAACATAGCTGGATATGGTATGGGAGGGAGAGAAGAAGAGAAGTAGTGGAGGAGGAGGTGGGGATCAGGAGGTCAGAAGTGTGGGAAGCCATGAAAAGAGTGAAGTTGGGGAAAGCACCAGGAACAGATGGAGTGTGTGGGGAAATGTTGAGGTATGGTGGTGAGATAGTGATAGAATGGGTATGGAAAATGTGCAAACTAGCATGGGAGAAGGGGAGTGCACCCGATGACTGGAAGACTGGCATAATAGTCCCCCTATATAAGGGCAAAGGGGAAAGAGGAGTGTGTGGTAACCACCGAGGAATATGT
Organism: Paralithodes platypus; assembly: GCA_032716605.1. Classification (NCBI taxonomy): domain Eukaryota; kingdom Metazoa; phylum Arthropoda; class Malacostraca; order Decapoda; family Lithodidae; genus Paralithodes; species Paralithodes platypus. Next base: position 40,980,770 of record CM064498.1, on the reverse strand, counting down.
CTTCTAAGCGTAGTAGGGAAGGTATACAGTAGGGTAGTGATTGAGAGAGTGAGAGTGAGAACGGAGAAATGGATAGGCGACGAGCAGGGAGGTTTTAGGAAGGGAAGAGGATGTGTAGATCAGATTTTTACCCTGAATTGTGTTGTGGAGAAGTATCTGGAGAAGAAACAAAAGGTGTATGTTGCCTTTATGGACTTGGAGAAGGCCTATGACAGAGTGGATAGAGAAGGTTTGTGGAAAGTACTTAGAATATACGGAGTAGAGGGCAAGTTGCTGAAAGCAGTGAAGAGCATGTATGAGGGTGCAAAGGCAGCAGTACGTGTGGAGAGTGAGCAGAGCGAGCAGAGCGAGTTCTTTGACCTGAATGTTGGTTTGAAACAGGGGTGTGTGATGTCCCCGTGGTTGTTTACTGTATATATGGATGGAGTTATGAAAGAAATACTATCAAGAGCAGTGGATGTTGGTGTATCGCTGAAAAGGGAGGGAATTGAGTGGAAGCTACCTATACTGCTGTTTGCGGATGATACAGTTCTGATGAGTGATAATGAATGGGAGTTGCAGGGTCTGGTAAATGAGTTTGGAACAGTGTGCGAAAAATGGAATTTGAAGGTAAATACGGGGAAGAGCAAGGTTATGGTCTTCGAAAGGGGTGAAGTCACAGAGTGTGAGGTGAAGCTGAACGGTCAGGCTATGGAGATCGTCAACTCTTTTAAGTATCTGGGCAGTGTGTTGAGTAAAGATGGGACTATGGATGAAGAGGTGCGGGAGAGGGTACAACAGGGGAAGAGGGTTGTAGGAACTCTAAAAGCAGTAACAAGAAATAGGGTGGTCAGTATGGAAGTGAAGAAGTCCTTGCATGACAGTGTGGTAATCCCGACACTGACTTACGGAAGCGAAGCATGGACGTTGGTTGAGAGACTCAGACCAAGAGTGAGAGCAGTGGAAATGAATTACTTAAGGAGTGCGTGCGGAGTTACATGGAGGGATAGACAGACTAATGAGGAAGTAAGAAGGAGGTGTGGTGTGGAGGTAGATGTGCTGGAAAGTGTGAAAAGGAACAACTTGAGATGGTTCGGCCATATGGAACGTATGGAAAGCGAGAGAATGACTAAGAGGGTGTACGAGAGCGAGGTGGAGGGACAGAGGGGGAGAGGTAGACCGAATATGAGGTGGAAGGATGGAGTGAGGAACTACATGAACGAAGGCGGTGCTGGTTGGGAGGAGGGGCGTCGACTGACTGGGGACAGAGGTGCATGGGGGCGGTTCGTTCGTGGCCACCCCTTCGGGGATCACGGCGTCAGGCAATAGATAGATAGATAGATTAATGTACCTGCTTGTAAGACTAATAGCGCGGGACTGAGGCGGCTATGTTGACGTCGCTTACACTCCACGCGCTCTCCCTGATGGGTAACGCAAAACGGTATAGGGAGTATTATATCAATATGCTCTACCTCCCCCAAGTTTTTAGGCCCTGAATAAAGACTGACAAAGAGTTACAAGTTCACATGATATAATCCTTATGCCATGTGGGGGGACGGCGGGTTCTCTGGGGCTTGGCTGGGGTCGATGATTGCTGCTGAGTATGGTCATCTACATCTACCATCCTGGGTGCTTCCTGTGACGGGGTTTGATAAGCAGTTGGAGCAGCGTCGCTGGGGGTTAGCGGTGTGTTTTGCTGCTGTTCTGTAGGTTGGGTGTAGCCAAGGGGCACAGCTATTGTTGGAGGGCGACCCGTATAAGGCTGCGGAGAGGGAGTCACCACTGCTGCTGGTGGGGGCTGTAGAGTCTGATTGATCCTGCTCGTCGGGGTGCTGTGTGGACCGGTGATAGTTGACGGTGATGACCCGGGGCGGGGTGACACAAGACGTATGTCCTCTTCAATCTTCCGTAGTCGCTGTCTTGGTGGGACCACTGGTTCATATAGGCGAAGGAATTTCCTGTTTCTGAGTGTAACGCGTCCTGAGCCATCCACACGAACAACGTATTGGTCGAACTCTCGTACTTCAACCACAACCCCTGTCTTGTCCCATCGGTTTGGGTGTGGGCCTGTCTGATTCTGTATGCGTACATGATTACCAACTTTGAGAGGGGGTAGGCGTTTGGTGTGCTCGGTCCATCTCTCAGCCATTTTCATATGTCGATTTCTGAGTGCCTCTTCCCTTTGTTCCATTGTCTCTCGCCAAGTGGTGTGAGGTCTGTATCGCCCAGGCAATATGGGGATAAAGTCCTTTATTGGCCGACCAAAGATGCACATAGCGGGCGATATCTTCGTCTCAGGGTCCGGGGTGTTGCGGTATTGCAGGATGGCACGCTGCAAGGCATCTGTGTCCAGTTCACCACGTGGTCCCGTATTGCTAGTGATAAGACGCTTGACAGTTTTTACGCCCACTTCTGCCCTGCAATTGGAGTGGGGAAAGGCAACGGAACTGAGGCGATGGTGGACACCCCAGTTTAGTAGGAATGCCTTCGTAGATGCTGCAGTGAACTCAGGTCCTCCATCGCTTGCCAACTCGTCTGGAATTCCAAAGGTCACAAAAGTATGTCGCAGGCAGTTTATTAGCCCCTCGTGGCCACCTGTAGCTTCGATTATGGGCCAGTTCGAATAGCGGTCAACGATGATAAGGTAGCTGCGTCCATTGTATTGGAAGTAGTCAACGCATATGCACTGGAAGGGATACAGAGGAGTAGTGGTTGGCATCGGGGGTGCACTTGGCTGGGAAGGTGACATTCTGTTGCAATGGTTGCATTTCGCACGGACATCTTTGATGGCAGGGGTGATACCTGGCCAGAAGACGGATGATTCTGCCCTTGACATCATTGATGTGACTCCTTGGTGGGCAGAGTGTAGAGTCTGGAGTACTGTGTTGCGCAGGCGAGGGGGTACGACGACTCGTTCCTTGTAGATAACAACACCATCCACCGTGTACAGGTCATTACGAAACTGGTGGTATTCATGCAGAGTTACCGGTAGCTCATGGCGGAAGGGGGGAAAGCCTTGCTCAATCAGTTGTAAAAGCTCATTCATGGTTTCATCACTTGCAGTTGCTTCACAGACTTTCTCCCATGTGATAGCCACACACTGTAAGGCAAGGACTGCTGTCTGGTGGAGGCCATCATCAATATCACTATTATAACTGGTGCCCACTGCCCGTATGCCGGCTAGGAATGAAGGTTCAATCATTGGTGAGGTGACTTCGATGGATGCAATGTCGTCACCGAGTTGCAATTTGTCCGGCACCTGAGGACCACTGGGGTGTCTTGACACTGAATCTGCTAGTTTGTTTTTAACCCCAGGGATGTGGAACATCCAGAACCTGTACCTCAACGTTTTTTCTTTAAGGTTACGGAGGCGTGCGTTGGGAATGTCCTCTAGAGATCGATCACCAAAAACTTTTAGCAAGGGTTTGTGGTCAACTGCAATGGGTAGCTTTTCGCAGCCCAGTACGAAAAATCGAGCTTTGTCCAGGGCATCTGCGACAGCCAGGGCTTCCCCCTCTATTGGTGCATATCTGGCTTATGCGGGGTGGGTGAAGCGGCTGCCAATGAGGGTGGTTCTCCAGCCACTTTTGCAGCAGAAAGGCTCTTGCCCTGGGCAGTGGCAGTGTTTCTGGAAGAGCCAAAATCCGATTCCTGCTTTGGACCAGTCCGTTGCCAGACAAGTTGGTTTGTTCTTGTCAAAAATCCTCACGCCCTCCTTGATGTCACTCACGATGGCGGCTTTCGACTCATCAAACAGCGTATCCAGGTCTTCATCCCATCGGAAGGGTGTTGAGGGTTTCAGTAGTTCACGAAACGGCAACATTCTATCTGCCATACTAAATGCATAGCTGACCTGATTCACCACACCAAACCAGGCACGTACGTCAGTAATGTTGCGGGGCGTAGGGAACTCTCGTATAGCTTGTAGGTATGCACCGCAGGGTTGAACTGTGTCATGTGTAATTTCGAACCCTGCAAACTCAACAGTGTCTTGTGCAAACACGAATTTCTCTGGGTTAAGTGTGACGCCATGGTGACCGCACATGTTGAGCCATTCTGTAACTTGGAAGAAACTGCTTTCGATGGTATCCGACCAGATTAGAGTATCATCTATGCACTTAGTGTATGTAGTGTATGATAACGTGGAGTCCGCGATTATTTGGTCATAGCGTCGGCTATAGCCATCGCCTGATGCAATGTATCCTTGTGGTGCAACACAGTAGCGATACCGTCCCCAAGGTGTGATAAATGTTGTGTAGTGTCGGTCATCCACATGTAGAGGGACACTATGATACCCATTCCAGGCATCAAGCACTGATTTCTTCTTTTGCGCTGGCACTGAACGGGCTTGGTGGAATGGGCTTTGGGTATGATGAGTTTCCCTTTTTGCATGGGCATTAAGAGCCTGAAAATCCACTGTGCGTCTTGGTTCACCATTTTTCTTTGCACATACAATCATGCGGTGACACCAAGTAACAGGGTCGCCAATGGGGACTGGTTTGATGACGCCAAGCCTTACGTCTTGGTCTAGGCCAGCTTTGACTTTCTCACGCCAGTGAATGGGGACTGGGATTGCTTTGTGGCATGCGGTGGGCTCTGCGTCTGGATTGACCATCAATTTCATGGGTGGACCGTTCATCATCTTTAGTGGTTGGTGTTCACATGTGTTGAATGTGCTGCTACTGTAGTAGTTAATCATCCACTGCTTTAGTTTGGGAACATTATCAGCTGTGGGTGGAAAGGGCAGTGTGTCTGGCATTGGTGGCGGTAATTGACGGCGTGGGCAAGAGCATGTTAGTGATCCTTTTGTGGATGAATCTGCAGTTTGGGATAGGGTGGATGACATGGCTTCCCCTACTGTCGGGAAGTTGTTTGTGATCATGCCAAGGGCTACACATGCTTCGCGGCTGAGAAAGATCCTGTCGGAATCATCCGTGATGTAGACCACCTGTCTAGTGTCTATTGGTTTCCCTTGTCGGTCCGTTCCAGCGAAGCGGAGGATTGCTGCGCCAAGGATGTTTATACCTTCGTTGTTAGCTGCATGCATTCTCATGGAGACTGGGATGAGGTCCTTTTTGTAGAGGCCAAGGTGACGAATCATCACCATGCTGGCAAGACAGCATTGGCAGCCCGTGTCAGCCATTACTGGGAGGTTCCTGGTATGTGTGGTGGCCTTCAATGGAAATCCCAGATCTCTGTAGTCCGCTTCTACTGCAGACACGGATAACTTGATGATTGGTTGTGCACATGATGCTTGTCGTCCCCAGCAGTCCGAAATCCGGTTATACAGGTGATGGCCCAGTGTCAATGGACGACCGATAGCTTGTTTGCCGTCCTGGCTGACATTGGAGATAAGGGTGCTACTGGTACCTTGGGGTTGTCCCGTGTCTTCAGAGATGATGGATGGGATGCTGCAGAGGGTCTGGAAAACGCTTCCCTCTTCATCCGGCGGAAGCTACATTGAAGCCGCTGGACATACCGCGACACATAACTGCAAAGTGATGTAGCTTGTTACACCTGCGAGAGGTTTGATTAAATGCCGGGCACATCTTTTTCCTTACGTGGGGTGAAGCTTTTTTGCCATGACCTTTCCTACCACAGTGGGAACAGTCGCCTGGTGAATTTGTGTCTAGACTGCCTTCCCGTGTGGGTGGGGCAGCACTAACTTGCATTTTATTCCTTTTATAAGAACTGTGAGTGGCGGCTGCACCTTGTGAGTGAGTAAGTGTGATAGCAGAGTGCTTGCCAGCTTCTTTAGCCTCAATGAATTTGAACATCTCCTCAAGGGGCATTTCCTGGTTAGAGTTCCCCAATAGGTCAAGCTGTATCTCACTGTCATTCACACCTCTGGCTAACACATCTCGCAAGATCTCATCAGTGTAAAGAACATCAGTATTACAATTCTGGCACTGTAGCACGAACTTACACACATTGGCCTGACCTTTGATACGAGCTCCGAAGGTACGTATTGGTTCATCGTGATCTTGTGTCATGTTATGTAATGTAAATCTAGCCACCATCGTATTTTCTTCTTCTCGGACAGCGAGTTTTTTCATAGCTCTGAGCACAGACTCCTCTGTTGCCCCTGCCAGACTTGTGACAGCGGATCTGGTTAGGTCTCTGCGTAGGCTATCGTCACAGCATTCTAGTAGCTGTATGATCATTTCCTGTCCTTTGATTTTTGTAGCAGAGACATACTCCTTCCATCGAGTTAAAAAGTAAGACCATTCCTCACATGATACGCCTGATGATATTGTGGGCCTCTTGACTTTCTCTACCTTGACCGTTTGTGAGGTGCTGTGTTCTGCTGTGGAGTGCATCTGGAGGAGTTGTACCACGATTGCTGCATCCAGGTCGTCTGTGGTAAACTCACAGCCAGTCACAGGGCATCTGACGGCAGGCATGGTTGCTTGTAGCCTCGTAGAGCAGTAGATACAGCTGGGTTAGGTGGTAGGTTTCACAGCCAGGGCCGAGCAGTTGTCAGCATAAATAGGTATTGAAACCATTTGTCATGCTCATCAGGTTTATTCCATAAAGACAATGCTGACAACTGAAACAACAGAATACATTCATTAGATAATGCCGATAACATACAGTAACCGTAATATGACCTAATATGACAATAAACATAATACATCCTTATTATGTCTCCATTAATGTACCTGCTTGTAAGACTAATAGCGCGGGACTGAGGCGGCTATGTTGACGTCGCTTACACTCCACGCGCTCTCCCTGATGGGTAACGCAAAACGGTATAGGGAGTATTATATCAATATGCTCTATTTTCCATCCATTTTAACATCCTACCATGTACACCTCCAACAACCTGCAACTTCCACAATAACCTTTTGTGAGGCACCCTGTCAAAGGCCTTTTTCAGGTCCAGGTAAACACAGTCAACCCATCCCTCTCTCTCCTGTGTAACATCTACCACTCTGCTATAAAAGCTTAATAAATTAGATACACAAGATCTCCCTTCCCTGAATCCAAACTGTTTCTCACTAAGCACCCCCTGTCCCTCTATGAAGTGTGTCCACTTTTTTCTTATAATTTTCTCACAAATTTTGCAAACAATGCTGGTGATGATTAATGTTAAAAATGGGGTGTTACTTATTGTGTTGTGTGAATAACTGTAGTTTGATATGTGGGTGACTGCTTGTATGCCTTGTGGTCTGAGGTGTATGTTACTTATGTTGTCTGGACCACAGGCGAGTGAGTGCTTGAGATTGTTAATGATGTGCCTTGTCGGGTTGTAGGTGAAAGGTGCATAGTCAGGGTCTGTGGGAAATTGTCTCTTACGTCGAATGACACGTCGGTCGTCATGATAGAGATTCAGGTGGCTGACATGAGAGAAGTGATTAATGAGAGTGTTTGCTTGTTTGTATGAAGGTAAAGAGTCTTTTGTTGTGATTGTGTTGTATTGCTGTTGGAAAGTGTAATGTCGTTTAGTTTTTTGTAAAGTTTTGGGGGTCTGTTTTGTGATCAAGTATCTGGAGATAATTGTTCCAATTTAGTGTTTGTTATTCTAGTATTTTGTTCTTAATCTGTGTGTGGAGTGCTTGGATTTGTTGTGCAGTGTCCTGTGTGTGGGGAACTGGGGAGTGTTTTAGTGTGTCGCATTGTCTGATGAGGTTTTGAATTTCTGGTGTGAAGTTGGGGTTGTCTTTTTCTGTTACCTCTTGGAATGTGTTTCTTGTCTGCGTTTTGGATAATTATGTTGAAAGTGTGAACAGCATAGTTGATGTTAGTGATGGGTGTGCTGTTAAGGGTTTCAAAGTATTGTTCTGTCTCATTTGTGATAACTTCCCAGTTGGCTCTTTTATTGTTAGTGTATGTGTCTCTGTGGCCAGCTGGGGCAAGTCGGGTTTTGGTGGTGATAATGATCGGGAGGTGGTCAGAACCTAAGGCTTTGACCACCCTCCAGGATGTTGTGGCGGCGAGTTCTGGGGTGCAAAATGTGATATCTGGAGATGATGGGAGAAAAAGTGCTTGGTGGGGAATATAGGTACCGGTATGTTGTTGTTGATGTGAGTGTTGTATCAAGGCTATTCTGTAATGCATAATATCTTTTATCCAGTACAATGAAGGCTGGACGTACCTGAACCAAGCTCTGGCCGCGGACTCCATGAGCAAGCAGACGCTGGGATCAACTGAGGTTCAATCTCTGGTTCACCTCATGGCCTCCCACTATGCCATGTTGCCCCCCCATCTCCTACCTCAGTCCTCTTCCTCCAAATCAACATCATCATCCACCCCCTGTCACCATCCACCGTTCTTCTCTGCCACCCTAGCCTGCCGTCTAGCCTCAGCTTTGGTGCGCTCTGCCAATGCCTCGCCTGCCAATGCTGCCTCTAGTGCTGACAGTAAGAATTTGTTGCTCTTAGTGTGTTGACAATTTGTATGGTTTTGTATTATCATTTATATTCAACCATTGCCCCTATTTATATCAAAATAGCTATCTTTTGTAGAATGTAATATTTACTCTTTCATTGTTTTTTTTGGCCATAATTGAGTTTCATTCCCTGCACATTTTCATACATAAACAAGAGCCAGAAGGTAATACGATGATATATCCGTGAAAGTACAGTACTGTACAGTAATTGAACTTTCCAAACACCTGAATCATCTCTGTACGAAGTCTGGTTGTCTTGCAATGATCTTGCAAAGGTCGGCCAAAATCGCTAAAAATTAGCTGTTTTGAGCTGTTTTCACTATATGTTACACTGTAGTGAGCTAGCAGACGGCTGTAAGTTAAATCAGTGCCGGCCCGGACTTGGTGGGCGACGGATGAAGGGGTCTTACGCTGCTTGCAACCGTTTGCCTCACTCCCAGGATACATAATAAGCGGATTTTGGTGCCCGTCTTGTGACAGGACCAGTCAGAAAGGGGTTAAATAACTACATATTAAGGCTATGTCACAAGCGCTTTTTCTGTCAATTTTTTATATGCAAATATTTTCTTGTACTATTTCTTGGGTGGTTTCGCATTGGAATCGACAATTAGACTGATTTGATATGATTTTAAGAGATCAATAATATATAACGGCCAGACCACAATTGCCTGACAAAACTTGAAGGAAAAGCGCTCGTGTGACACTGGCTTTGTGTATACTGTACATCAAAACGTTTGTTTGCATACTTACGTGATTGCATATACAGTACAGTACTGTACTATACTTATGCAATTATATACCATTTTATGTAATACTGTACAGGGTGTCTAATATATATTGAAATATTTATCAGGAATAGAGTGTTTCCGTCACCGCGTAGTGTTCCTGTACCTGCGGACCACCTGTTGGCTGGGTCGTTTGTGTCTTACCACGGCACAACCTAGAGTGGCTCGAGCCTACCTTAAGGAGTCACTAGCCCTCGCTCAACAGTTCACCCTCCCTATGTGGTCAGTATCATCATAACCACGTTATTTTATTATACATTTTTTTCCTATATTATTATTAGTAAACTTTTGATCTCTAGCTATTAAACCCTTGAGCAAAGGCCTGGCTTTTATTATCACAACAGGAACTATATTGTTTATTTGGTGTCAGATAAACCCTCTACCTACCAGTGGAATTTAAACCTCAGACCCCTTGCAAACTGCCATTACATTAAAAAACTATACTATACCTTACACTTTCTCTTGATATCCTACTGTAGGACTGCCAAGCTGCTGGAACTGCTAGCCCGGGTGGACCTGATGTGCGATCAGTTTGATGAATGTCGCGTGAAGGTAGACAGCCTGCAGACCATCCTTGCCGTCCACTCCCGCCACCAGCCCAGCCCCATTGCTAAAAAAACTCCAAAGCCCTGTAAGGTAGAAGCCCAAAAATCAAGCACCAAAAAGACCAAAAAGCACCAAGCCGTGGAGACATTTGTGGACGGGCTCAATTCCGCTCTAGACGAGGAGCAGTGGATGAGAGCGGAAGCCCCTGAATACAATGTCAAAACAGCCACGATCGACCCGACTTTAGTGGTAATCGGCAATGAGAAGCGCCTGCCCATCTTGACCAAGCCCCAGCTGACTGCCTCCCCCTCCATGAGCTACCGGGAGGAGCTGTCTGTGGTACGGGTGGTGGAGTGTCCCCGGGGCCTGGTAGGGTGTGTATTGTGCTCCACCCCTCTACTTCACCAACTTCACATCTCCACGGCCATCATCTTGGGTCTTCTTCACGCTGCTGCCCATCGACCACGACCGGCGACCATTTGTTTGGAAAGGGTTGGTATATAATTAAATAGGCACCTTTACAATTGTAGACATATTAATTTTAAGAAACTCTACCACATACCTGAAATGTTTGCAAAACAATAGGCCTATCATTAACCCGAGGAGCGCGCAATTAAGGTGTTTAATTAAAAGTGCCGCATATGCGAGAGAAAAAAACTTAAATTCCGACAGAATTTGTTAAATTTACCATATCAAGCATTATTTCTTCTCCATGTGCGTTTATTTTATTTATATATTGAACATATGCACAGTGAAGACCAGAAAATATGTATAGGCCTATAAACAGCAAATATCTAATAAAACACTTATATTTGTGGCAGGAGGGGGAGTAAGGAGGCGAAAGAGAGAGGCATAGGTCTGCTTCCTGAGCCTGCTTGAGGCACACTGAGGCTCTAGCGCTCTCCTGTGCATGTGAAGGGGAGGAGGGAGTGTTATCATATTTTGTGCGCGGATAGGGAGGAATCGCAAAAGTAAGGAATAATAGCCAATAATTGCAGAGGGGGGTAAGGAGAGGGAGGGGGGGGGGGGGGCAGGAACACATATAGGGGAGAGGAATGAAGTACTGGAGAGTGATTATACTACCTAATCACATATTGCTGCCATGTGAGTGCCCGTGGTGCATTCTTTTGGGTATATTTTCATGGGCTGTCTTCCGTGAGGCCTATCGCATACGCTATACAGATACCTGTAATTCCGTGAGGCCCACCGCATTTTATAGGTTAATCGCATATTTCTTTTAGCTTGTATGTCTCCAATAAAATTAGAACAATATGTCTAGCTTTGTCCTGGGTTCGAGTCCACGGACTGCCACATGTGTTTGTAAATTTCATTAATCGATTTTAGGAGTATGGTTGGTTGTTGGAAGGAACATAATAATTGATATTGGTTCAGGAGTAATTTATCGAGAGGACTTCCCTAAGTGGTTAAGGCCCCATTAATTGCTCTTTCCATTCACATATGCATAGCCTACGTGAGTTGCAGTTGGGATGTGTGTACATGCTTAGATTGATATGCAGGATTCGAAGTTGCATAATAAATCGTAGGCAGTGTTCACCAACCTTTAACTGTCTTCGTGGTGCGGTGTATAAGGTGTTGATTTTTGGTGTGAGCATCCTGGGTTCGAGTCCACGGACTGCCACATGTGTTTGTAAATTTCATTAATCGATTTTAGGAGTATGGTTGGTTGTTGGAAGGAACATAATAATTGATATTGGTTCAGGAGTAATTTATCGAGAGGACTTCCCTAAGTGGTTAAGGCCCCATTAATTGCTCTTTCCATTCACATATGCATAGCCTACGTGAGTTGCAGTTGGGATGTGTGTACATGCTTAGATTGATATGCAGGATTCGAAGTTGCATAATAAATCGTAGGCAGTGTCCACCAACCTTTAACTGTCTTCGTGGTGTGATGTATAAGGTGTTGATTTTCGGTGTGAACATCCTGGGTTCGAGTCCACGGACTGCCACATGTGTTTGTAAATTTCATTAATCGATTTTAGGAGTATGGTTGGTTGTTGGAAGGAACATAATAATTGATATTGGTTCAGGAGTAATTTATCGAGAGGACTTCCCTAAGTGGTTAAGGCCCCATTAATTGCTCTTTCCATTCACATATGCATAGCCTACGTGAGTTGCAGTTGGGATGTGTGTACATGCTTAGATTGATATGCAGGATTCGAAGTTGCATAATAAATCGTAGGCAGTGTCCACCAACCTTTAACTTTCTTCGTGGTGCGATGTATAAGGTGTTGATTTTCGGTGTGAGCATCCTGGGTTCGAGTCCACGGACTGCCACATGTGTTTGTAAATTTCATTAATCGATTTTAGGAGTATGGTTGGTTGTTGGAAGGAACATAATAATTGATATTGGTTCAGGAGTAATTTATCGAGAGGACTTCCCTAAGTGGTTAAGGCCCCATTAATTGCTCTTTCCATTCACATATGCATAGCCTACGTGAGTTGCAGTTGGGATGTGTGTACATGCTTAGATTGATATGCAGGATTCGAAGTTGCATAATAAATCGTAGGCAGTGTCCACCAACCTTTAACTGTCTTCGTGGTGCGATGTATAAGGTGTTGATTTTCGGTGTGAGCATCCTGGGTTCGAGTCCACGGACTGCCACATGTGTTTGTAAATTTCATTAATCGATTTTAGGAGTATGGTTGGTTGTTGGAAGGAACATAATAATTGGTGTTTGTTTTGCAAGGTTTACATTTTAATTGTCCAAATCAGTAGTTAGTAGTCATGACTGGTGATAGTATTGGCTTTGTTAGGACAAAGATCCACCACCGTCTACCCTGCTCTGCTAGCCGATAAGGAAGGCACGAGTGCTGAAAATGGCCATACTAAATACTTACCAGAACTGGCACATTAAAAATGTATGTATATGTATGTATACAGTACACAAAGGCACATACCCCATAGCTGGGAGTGGCCGAATCGTGACAGAGCCCGAACAGGGACAACATAATATAAAAAACAAAAGACAAATTCACACACATCTAGGTCGCCCAGGAGAAGGCCCAGAGACCAAGGGGCCTCCAGCATTTCCCCGGCCCCAGACCTTCCGGAGAGGTTCCAGTATCAGCAGGCAGTCACGCAGCGGAGCACGCCACATTGCCCGCCCACCTCATATATACCAGCTCCCCGGGCCAGGTACCTGACGGACTATTATCAAATTCAACTGGCGCCCAACCCCCTCTCCCAAAACCCGTGTTATCACTCGTCTATTCACAAGCATTCTCCATTCATTCCTCTTTATTACCACTTCTCTTGCCTGTTCTACAGTCATCTCCCTATCTTCCAACACTTATACTATACAATCTCTCCACCTCAACGGAGATCTTCCTACCTCTCTACCTCCCCTTGTATCTGACTCATATGCTCTTATTTGTAAGCCTTTCATCTCCTATTCGCTCAACATATCCATACTAGCACACCACCCTTTTGTCCATTCTGGCCGACAAAGGTTCCTGCTGTCCCATTCTCCTACGTACCTCTTCATTCCTCAATCTGTCTCTACGAGTCACTCCACATATACTCCTCAAGCAGCTCATCTCCATCACATCCAGCTTTCTTCTATCTTTTGCCGTCAGAGCCCATGTCTCAGCCCCATTCATCTATGTTGGTACAACCATCCCTTCATACATTGCACTTGTAGCTTTCATTACGAGATTTCTCACCTTCCACATAGTTCCCATTGCTCCGAAAGCTTTCTTTCCTTCACATACTCTGTTTTACCTCCATTTCTACACCTGTGTCCTTGCTTATCACTCCTCCCAGATATTTAACCCTTAAAGAGTGGCGCTCGACTTAAGTCGTGCACCAATTTGCAGCAAGTTAGGAGCATTATTAAGGCTTTTAAAGGGTTAAAATCGAGTGCAAATGGCCGGAAGAGCAGCGGGCCAGACAGCCGACTCCCAGGGCTTTCCGCCGCCCATTAACTCATGTTCCCTGTGTTCTCGAGAGGCCGGCAGTGTAGCCAGTAGTGAGCATAGCTGGGAAAAATATACCGATATATGCTAAACTTCCATGTTCGTGGCACCACTGCAAGAGAACCACGAGTGCTACGTAGCTCGTTCTGGTCTCATTTTGAAGCTTTTAGTGCCTAGTGTTTTGCTAAATATTTTTTTTTCATGCAGATGCTTGATTTATCATGCAGGAGGGCCTGAATATGCCCAAATGAGCCCAAAACACCCCGCTAGACAAGGGTTAAAGCACTCTACTTGTTCCAGTATTTCCCCATCCGGCCGCACATCTAGATTCACCCTACGAGCACCTCTGTTACACACCATCACTTTACTTTTATTGATGTTCACCCTCAGCTTCCTCCTCCCACATACCACACCAAACTCTTTGACTACTCGCTGCAGTTTCTCCTCAGAATCCGCCACCAATGCTGTGTCATCAACAAACAGCAACTGGTTCAACTCCCAATCTCTACCATTCTTTCCTACTGAACCTAATCCTCTACCCATAGTTCTCAGTTTCACCTCCCTCACCACACCATCCATATATGCATTATACAACCACGGTGACATTACACAACCCTGTCGCAGACCTACATTTACCTCACACCATTCACTCAACTCATTTCATACTCTAACACACACTCTGCTCTCTTCAGAAAAACTCTTGACTGCTTTTAACAAATTTCCTCCAATTTCATAAATCCTTAGCACCTTCCACATTGCTTCTTGATCCACACGATCATACACTTTTTCCAAATCCATAAAAGCCCAAAATATCTCCTTATGCTTCTTTAAATATTTCTCGCATAGCTGTCTTACTGAAAAAATCTGATCCACACACCCTCTTCCCCTCCTAAAACTGCGCTGCTCTTCTATTGCACCTTCTGTACCCTTTATTATCCTCTATATCAATACATATATGTAATTATTTTTTGGTCACATTAATTACATAAAAATTGCCTCATGCATTCATCATCATCATTCATTCATCATCATCTCTGGTACCTTGTTTCGCCCAGAGAAACCCCCGCTAAAGTATGGCCATGACAGAAACGCCTCCAAGCTACTTTGTCAAGACATGCTCCCATTGCCCATGTCACAATGCCCCTTCCACTATGTGGAAATTTGTCCTCAATATATTCCCACAAAGCCTCTTATATTACCTTGTTTATATTTATTTATGTACTGATGTAGGCCTACAGTATATATATTATATATATATACGGTATATATATATATATATATATATATATATACTGTATATATATATATATATATACAGTATATATATTATTTTTATTTTTTTCGACAGGCCTCTCAAATGTACCAAGCCATAAGTGAGAAAGCCAGTGAGATCTCCAAGGGCCTGAGAGAACTGCTGGGGGAGAAGGAGGAAGAGACGGTCGATCGCCAGACGTCATTTGTGCACTCTACTTTAAACCAGGTGAGTGGAGAGACGAAAAGAGGGAAAAAGAGTGATAGAGAGTTGGTAATTGTTTGTGAGAGAGTAAGTTATTGTGTATGTATGTATGTGAGAGAGAGAGAGAGAGAGAGAGAGAGAGAATGGGGGAAGTATGTGAGTGAGTGAGAAAGAGAGATATACTGACACTGAAAGATAGTGAGAAAGCCTATGAGATCTCCAAAGGTCTGAGAGAACTAGGGAGGGAGCATACTAATTACCAACCACTATTTATTAATGTGGGCCTGGGTCTCTGGATATTTCTCTTGGATGACCTAGATGTTTTTTATTTTTTGTTTTATTTTGTTTTTCTGCTGTGTTGCGATGTCCATGTTTGGGCTCTGTCTTGAGTCGCCAGAGCATATATATATAATTTATTTATTCTGCTTTAAACCAAGGGACAGGGAGTAAGAATTAGCTGGTGGGAAAGTTAATAAGAGAGATAGAAAGAAGTTACTGGAGGAGGAAGAGGAGGACAACAGGAGGGAAGCGCCTGGAGACCCAGAAGCTGTAGAACCCAGGCATCCTCCACCTATTTGTATTAACTTATTTGTAGTTTACAGGAGTTGTGTTGTCCTGTCTCAATATCTATTGCCAATCCAGTTTACTTTTAAAGTCGTGGATATTTCTTGCTTCTACAATCTCCGCACTTAAGTTGTTCCACCTATCTATCGTTCTATACGGAAAGCTAAACTTTTTCACATTGGATTTGCACCCATCCTTTCTAATTTTATACATATGCCCTCTGGTTCTTCCATCGTCCAGCCTAATAAAATCCTCCTTATCGAGTCTCGAACCCTCTCATGCACCTATACATTGCTATTTGGTCTCCTCGAACTCTTCTCTCCTCTAACGTGAGAAGCCCTAATCTTTCTAGTCTTTCAGGGTAATGTAGGTCCTTTAGTTCTGGGATCAGTTTGGTTGCTATTCGTCATACTTTCTCCAATTTGTTTGTGTTTTTTTAGATGGAGGGACCATACTACCGCTGCATATTCCAATCTAGATCTGATCATGGATGTGATTATTTGGGTTGGCATGCTTTCATCCAAATAATTGAATGCTAAGTATCTCATACTTGTTATTAATCTAGATGTTGCTCCAACTATATGATTGATGTGCTTCGCAGGGGATACATTTTCTTGGATAATCACTCCAAGGTCTTTTTCCATGCTTGCCTCGCTGAGTTCCTAATTTCATAAACTATATATTATATATTATTCAGTAATTTATCCATTTCTCTTATACTGTCATACAGTATGGGGAGCGACGGGTAAAAGTACATTACAACCTGTTGAAGTTGCACAAAGAAAAGTTATACGAACAATTACATTTAGATCCAAATATGCTCACACCAATGAATTATTTCGACAACTTAATCTCTTAAAATTTGAAGATATTAACATATTTTGCAGTGCTATCTTTGTATACAAAGCATTAAATGGCTATAACAATGTGGAATTATTTAGACATCGTGAAAATGAAAGGTATGCATTAAGAAATATAAATTCTTTAAATATTCCCCTAATGACCTCTAGACAATCCCAGACATCAATAAAATACCATGGTGCGAAATTTTGGAATCAGTTGTCTCCTGACTTACAAAATAAACTCACTCTGCCTAGTTTCAAAATATCACTCAAATCTTCACTAATGTCTAAATATTAATCTTACTTAACATTTGACAATAAAACTGCCACAACCCTAAATTACAATCACCTTTATATCGGAAACAAATTAAGATACTGTTCTGGTGTTGATCAATATGTAGGTACCGTACTGTATATAAGGCTGGGGTTTGCTCTACCCACAGCGGTCTGGGTGGGGGGTGGTTCGGGGTGGTGGCTAGGTAATTATACCTGGCCACTGTTCCGAATCCCTTCTTGCTGTGGCTGCGGGGCTGGGGCTGTGCCTCATTAGCTATAATTATATAATATGATATGTTTTAATAATCTTACTGTATGTAAAATAACCATCGAGTTGTATTCAAGGTGCCTTTAAGGGAGATTGTTCTCAAAAGGCGCAGCCATGATATTATTTTATTGTAAAATTAACATATATTGTATGTTTGATTGGCAAAATAAAAATTAATAAATAATAAATAATAAATTAATAAATAAATAAAAAATAACTTCCATTTTGGTCTTTTGCCACTCTTCCCCATTTCTAAGATGTGACACTTTTTGCCATTGAATTCCATCTCCCATATTTTACTCCAGTTATGGATTCTGTCTAGCTCTCCTTGTAATTCTGCACAACTGTTTTCGTTGATTATTTTGTTCATAAGTTTGGCGTCATCTGCAAACATGTTCATAATGCATCAACTCCGTTGGTCATGTCATTAACATAAATCAAGAACATCAATGGGGCCAGTACTGATCCCTGGGTGTGAGTGTGTTCAGGTGCCTTTCAGTCTTCACGTATATGCAACCTTCTCGCGGAGGCAGGTAACAGTTGGTAACGATGCGAATGGCGATCCGATGTAGGGCTGACCCTTCCCTGCAAGATCTTTTTAGGGATGCCGTGGACACGTCGTCGTCTAGGCATGTTACTTTTCCGGATGTCTCAAGTCAACTCCTATCTACTTATGGAATACCTTACCCTTCACCACCCCCATCCCTTGACTTTACTCCGTGGTGCCTCTGGCGCCCTGATGTTTGTTTCCTACTCGCCGACCTCCCTTCCTCAATGCCGCCCTACGCTCGGCGCTCTGCGGCCCTCCATCACCTATTTGGCCATACTCCTGCTACTTTTATTTATACGGATGGGTCCAAGGATGCCTCCTCTGTGGGTTTTGCCGTTGTTTCTGAGTATGGAACTCGTCAAAATACTCTCCATCCACACTCTTCCATCTTTACGGCGGAAATTCTTGCAATAAAGAGTGCTCTAAGCTTGGCAAACACACTACCTGTTAATATCCCCAGTATTGTCGTATGCAGTGACTCTCAAAGCGCACTCCTAGCACTTAATAATTTTGCACCAAAGGAAAATCTGACTCGTAGTATTATCCGGGATATCCATGATTTCCTTAAGTCGGGACCTCGCATTACATTCTGCTGGATACCCGCTCATGTGGGGATTCCTGGGAATGAGAGAGCAGATTCTTTGGCGAAACGGGTGTGTCAAGGCTCGCCGTCACCTTGCCTCGAGCGCCCACAGACATTTTTCCCATTCTCCGAGAACGGGTGTGGGCGGCTTGGCAGAGGGAGTGGTCGGCTATTGACACTAGTAATCATCTTCGCTCTCTTCAGACTATGGTTGATCGTTGGCCATCCTCACTTGACTCATGTCGCAGGAATCAAGTCGTCTTAACGCGCTTGCGCATCGGGCACACACGGTATACGCATGGCCATCTTATGACTTCACCCCCGGACCCTCCACCATATTGCCGACGTTGCCAAACCCGCATCACGGTTCGTCACATTCTCTGTGAGTGCCCATTGTATGAGCGGGAACGCCGACTTCATTTCCGTACCAATTCTATCCATGCTATCTTAGCTAATTCACCTTCGTTTACCTTCTGCCCAATCCGCCGGTACCTGACAGCAATTAATTTATTTCATGAAATCTGATTGACGTCTTTCATATACAGTACCGGTACCACCTTTCTTTACGTACCAATTCTATCCACTATCGCCTAGCAATTTCGTCACAGTTTCCCTTCTTCCCTATTCACCAGTTCTTCAAAGC
This sequence comes from Paralithodes platypus, assembly GCA_032716605.1. Taxonomy (NCBI): domain Eukaryota; kingdom Metazoa; phylum Arthropoda; class Malacostraca; order Decapoda; family Lithodidae; genus Paralithodes; species Paralithodes platypus. The sequence continues at coordinate 40,961,950 of CM064498.1, read as the reverse complement.
GTTTGATTTAATTCCGTAATATTTCCCTTCACCAGCCTTATGAGGGCTCCGGCCCAGTAGGCTGACAAATTACATCTTTCTCTCTCTGGGTGTGAGTGTGAGAGAGAGAGACAGATGGCAAGATAAGAGAGGGGAACAGTGATTGGGGGGGCTTCGAATCAAGTGGTCTTGTGTATACATACATACAACAATGGTTTAGCATAATTTTTCCATTACATGCATTGTAACGGCTCAGACGGGGTTGCGTTTCAGTAGTTGGAATGTACTGTAGTACAATAAAGTCCTGCCACAGCACTGCCCCACCAATTCATCACTGTGGCTGATGTTGGTATAGTGCTAACTGTGCCTCAGCAAGACTCAACAGAGTCCCCCTGCAGCACTTGCACCTGCAGTATCTGTAACCATACCAGCCTTAACAGTGTTACAAAAAGACAGCACCATAACAAGACTCTACTGTATATTAGGCAATTTGTACTATAGAACAATAAAGTCCTGCCCCAACACTGCTCCAACATGCAAACACTGTTGCCGACACAGGTGTGGTGCCAAACAAAGCCCAGGTAAGACTCAGTCCCTTGTGGCACCTATCCGCACCCCACCAGCCTCGGCAGTGCCATACCAAGACAGTGCTAAGATAAATACTTTATTGCATAGTAATGGCTGTTGGTCCACAAGTCTATCGCCATCCCCCCTATTAGTCCCCTTGTACGACACCACGCAGTAGAATGTGTGAGGCATATATTTTTTTTTCCTCCACCATTAGATGAAGGCCCCCTTACCCCCTGGGAGAAATCGTTTGTAACCAATACATAAGTGAATTACAGTATTTGTATCTCTTTAACACTTTTTTTCTTGTGTAGGTGCATCTGAGGCTGTACCACAGTGGAGCAGAGAGCCTAGCTATGGACGGTCAGCTGGAGGAAGCTCTACACACCAGTATAGAAGGACTTAAGTTTGTTACTACACTACCCACACAGGTTAGTTTGATTTATTAACTTTTTATGGATGTAAGCTTTGAACCCCTTCCTTATTGTGGCATTGTTTTAATTATATTCTGGCTAACATAAATGTACTTTTTTTAAATTAAGGAAAAAAGATACCGGTACTCAGTTTAAAAAACTGTCTCAAGTAGTTCCTGTAGTATAATTAGGCCTTCATTTCTTGTATTCTGGCTAAAAAAGAACAATTATATTACTGTACTCTTATGATTAGCCAACTATAATCAAAGAGTTAATTGATACAAGTCTTCAAGCAACATAGCTGTATTTACAGATGTACCGGGTACTCCTAGTTTTATCATGTTATTTATTCTCTTATTGTTGATGTATAGATGCACTCTCTCTCTCTCTCTTTTACTCTCTTTTACTCTCTCTTACTCTCTTTTACTCTCTCATACACACACTCTCTTTCTCTCACATACACTCTCTCTCTCACACACACACACACACACACACACACACACACACACACACACACACACACACACACACACACACACACAAAACGAAAAGAACAGGATGAAGGTCGCATCAACAAGATTCTGGAATCTATTAAAGATGAGGAGGACACCTGGAAGGAGGAAATATCAGACATGTTTAGGCTGGGAAAATATACAAAGGAATACAATAGACTGGTAAAAATCGAATTTAAGTCAAGAAGGACATGTGATGAAATCATGGCAGTAGCGGCTAGGCTAAAAGGGTTAGAGGGTAAGGACAAAATCTACATCAGGCGAGACTTACCAGAAGAAGAGAGAAAGAAGGAGGCTGAACTAAGGAAAACCGCCAAGGAGGAAAATAGCAAGAGGACAGAACAAGAAAAGAATAAGTTTTTTTACGGAGTAAGAAAGGGGAAGATTATGAAACTTTCGGTAAAAAGAAACTAAAAGTAAAAGAGGGTAGGGAACAGACCACCGCAGTTAAGGGGCTTGGAGCAGGTAATGGGGGACTAGAAAGTATAAGGATTCTATATAGCAATGTCGATGGGCTAATCTCTAAGAAACTAGAACTAACGGACTTACTCAATACTAAGAAACCAGAAATAGTATGTCTCACTGAGACAAAACTAAGAGAAGACCTCGATATAAATTTGCTAGGATGGTCTGAATACAGGATTTGGAGGAGGGACAGAAAATTTCGACATGGAGGTGGAGTGTGCATCCTTACTAGGAAAGATTTGATTGTGTCTGAGATAAAACTAGTAACTTCAACAGCAGAAGTTTTAGCAATAGAGATTGGTGGAAACGAAAAAATAGTGGTGATAGTAGCGTATGTACCTCCCAAGACGAAGACATGGGGTAAGAAGGAGCATAGCCTAATGCGTAAGGAAACAATTTGTGTGCTAGGAAATATCTTGGCTTCAAAGGATGAAATAGTCATGTGTGGGGACTTTAACTGCAAGGAAGTGAATTGGGAAGATCTTGAAGCCGGAGCAGGGGAGGAAAGTTGGAGCTATGAATTTTTAAGTATGGCCATGGAAAATTCTATATACAGTAAACTTCCGTTAATCCGAAGGGCAGCGGACCGGCTCTCGTTCGGATTAGTGGATTTTTCGGATTATCGGACTTTACCCCTATGAACCTGTGTATGACGAAAACATTGAGACATTAGGCCACCCAAATGACACAATGGTGCACACACACATATCATATGTTCATGAAATCACTTCAAAAGTTTACCATTGTCATTGTAGCCTATTAACTACTTCAAAACATTCAGATTAATGGTCAAAGGAATCTGCTGATATAAACGTCTTCTTCTTCTTCCGTCTACTAGCGAGTTTGTCTTGCTCTTGAAGATCAGATGTGGTTCGGGAAGTAATGCCTTAACAACGGCACTTCCCTGAGAGGTTCTTGTAATTTTCCTTTTGTGATTTTCCTTTTGTGACGTGCTCTGTTATATTATATTGTATTGAAAGCACCCTTGTCTTGTTGTCTTGAAAGCACCCTTGGGATGCTCCGATCACTGAACTATAAATAGTAGCGTATCGGAACATCCAGAGGTGCGTTTTCAAGCTCAAGACTAATACGTCCAAAGGTGCGTTTTCAAGCTCAAGACTGAATGCGCTTGCAGAAAATGCGGTGCAAGCCAGTAGCGCATCGGAGCGTCCCAAGGATGCGTTCAAGAGCAAAACAAACTCTCTAGGAGACGATGTGGAAGAAGAAGAAGACGAAGGTGTTTACGATTATATCAGTAGCTTCCTTTGACCATTAATCTGAATGTTTTGAAGTAGATAATAGGCTACAATGACAATGGTAAACTTTTAAAGTGAATTCATGAACATATGATATGTGTGTGCTCCATTATGTGTCATTTGAGTGGCCTAATGCCTCAAAAAGGGGACTTTGGGACTTCTTGAAAGGTGCGTTTTCAAGCTCAAGACTGAATGCGCTTGCAGAAAATGCGGTGCAAGCCAGTAGCGCATCGGAGCGTCCCAAGGATGCGTTCAAGAGCAAAACAAACTCTCTAGCAGACGATGTGGAAGAAGAAGAAGACGAAGGTGTTTACGATTATATCAGTAGCTTCCTTTGACCATTTATCTGAATGTTTTGAAGTAGATAATAGGCTACAATGACAATGGTAAACTTTTAAAGTGAATTCATGAACATATGATATGTGTGTGCTCCATTATGTGTCATTTGAGTGGCCTAATGCCTCAAAAAGGGGACTTTGGGACTTCTTGAAATTCGGACCATCGGGTGAATTCGGATTTGGCCTCAAATTGAAAAATTCGGACTATTGGGAGATTCGAATCATCGGTCGTCGGATTAACGGACTTTTACTGTACCAACATGTAAAAGAGTCAACAAGAGTAAGGGGAGGTGATCAACCAGCTAGATTGGACCTTCTATTCACAAGAAGGGAGGAGGAGGTTCAAAGTATTCAGTACCTATGCCCACTAGGAAAAAGCGACCATGCAGTTCTAGACATAGACTTACTATTGAAGTATAATCTACCCAAGGGAAGGGAAAAGCACAAGGAAAATCACTGGATGTATTCCAGAACCTATTTCGTAGGACTACGGGATTTTTTCAAGTCACAAAATTGGGATCAGGTGTTATCTGAAAGTGAGGTAGACAAAAAACTCAAGGCATTCATGGAGATCTATGATACTGGTATAAAAACTTTTGTCCCTAAGTACATTAATAAAAGGAAAAAAAGTAATCGCAAAGTATGGTTTAACCGCGAATGTAGGCAAGCACAGGAAGCAAAAAACAAAGCCTGGAAAAAGATGAGAAACTGGGATTCGGAAGATAACAGGCAAAAGTATAAAGAAGAGAGAAACAAATACACAGAAATGAGGAGGAGGTCAGAGGCAAACCATGAGAAAGGGATAGTGGAGAACTATGAAAAGAATAAAAAAAAAAAAATCAAGTTTGTAAACGGCAAAAGGAAGATAAAAGCCACGATCGTTAAGATTAAAAGTGGAAACAGAATCATAGAAGAGGATACAGAGATTGCGGAAGAACTAAATAGAAATTTTGCATCAGTATTTACAAAAGAAGGAGAATTCATTGCACCAGAAACCAATGAGATAGGTACAGAGGAAATGCCGGAAGTAACATTTAACAGACCAGAGCTCATAGACAAAATGAGTAAGGTGGATCCAAACAAAGCCGCTGGACCGGACGGAGTATCAGGCTGGATTATTAAAGAAAATGCTATGGAACTGAGTATACCGTTATATGACATAATGACCAAATCATTGGACACAGGGATAGTACCTACAGAATGGAAAAGAGCAAACATTATTCCTATATTTAAGGGAGGAAGCAGAGATAAACCACTGAACTATAGACCTGTATCACTATTGAGCATCCTCATGAAGATTCTGGAAGGATTAATAAGGGACAAATGGGTGAACTACCTGGAATCCAAAAGATTAATTACTGACCGACAATTTGGATTCAGAGGTGGCAGATCATGTGTAAGCAACTTGTTGAGTTTTTACTCTAGAGTAATAGACACAGTGGACAAGAGGGAAGGATGGGTAGACTGTGCCTACCTAGACTTTAAAAAGGCATTTGACAAAGTTCCACACAAGAGATTGCTGTGGAAATTAAAACATGAGGGAAAAGTAGGAGACAATCTGCTGAAATGGATGGAGAGCTACCTTAGCGGAAGACAGATGAGAACAACAGTAAGGGGGAAATCGTCAAACTGGACTCAAATTACGAGTGGGGTACCACAAGGATCTGTTCTAGCCCCAATCATGTTTCTAATATTTGTAAATGACTTACCTGAGGGACTAACAAGCTACATGAGTATGTTTGCGGACGATGCTAAGCTGCTTAAAACTATCAGAACCCAGGAGGATTGCCTTGAGCTCCAAGCAGATTTGCAAAAGATCCATGAATGGAGCATCAATTGAAATATGGAGTTCAATGCAGGGAAATGTAAGACTCTAGAAATGGGTAAAAGCAAGTACAGACCTAGAAAAGATTATAAACTAGGAAACGAAGTGATTCCCAAAGCAGAAAAAGAAAAAGACTTGGGGATAGAATTTAGGGATAACATGTCTCCAGAAAGCCACGTAAATAAGATAGTGAGAGAATCACTAGCATTATTGGCAAATATCAGGATGTCTTTCAATTATCTTAATGAAACCACCATGAAACAAATAATAACGGCAATAATAAGACCCAGGATGGAATATGCATCTGTAGTGTGGTCCCCTCACTTGAAGAAACATATCCACAAAATTGAGAGGGTACAGAGAGCAGCTACGAGGATGATCCCAGGATTGGAAAATTTGGAGTACCAAGAGAGGCTCGAGAGATTGAATCTACCTACACTGGAACAGAGAAGGAAACGAGGACAGCAAATTCAGATATATAAATGTGTTAGAGGTATTGACAAAATCGACCAAGAAAACTTCATAGAGAGGGATGGAGGTGAGAGGACAAGAGGTCACAGCTACAAACTAAAAGTGCTAAATAGTAAATCTGATCTGAAAAGTAAAAGATTTCCTACCAACTCGATTAGGGGGTGGAACAAATTGCCAGCCGAAGTAGTGTCTGCACCATCAGTGCATAGTTTCAAAGCACGGTATGACAAACATATCTTAGGAGGCGGGAATTAACGAGCATGCTCACTCCCGCAAATACAACTAGTGTAAGTACAACTAGTGTAAGTACACACAGGAGACAAAAAGCTTAGATTATGAACGAAGAGAAAAACGGATGGCAAACCAAATTGGTATTCTGAAGGATGAGAATTACGTGTTAAGGGTTTGTATTAGCAAAATGCAGGAAGAAATGGACAGGATGAAGAAAGATATGAAGGATGTTGAATTAAAGAAGGATGAATTTCAAAAGAACGAGGAGGTAAGGAATTTGAAATTTTCGGAGATCGTAAAGGAGCAACAGATACATAGGCAGGGAGGTAACTTTGAAAAGGATGTAGTTAAGGTAATTAGACAGAAGGAAAATCTAGTGAGGGAGACTGCTGGAAGAAAGAAATGTATTGTGATAAGAGGAGATAAGGAGAAAGACAATGTAAAGAGAGAGGAGAGAAGTAGGATAGAGAGAGACCGAGTGAGGGAGATTCTACAGGTAGTGGACGGGGGTATGGGAGAATGAAATTGAAGACATGCATAGAATTGGAAAATATAAACAAGAGTCTAGCCTGTCTAGGCCAATGAAAGTGCAGTTTCGCACAGTAGGAATAGTAGAGGAAATCATGAATAATAAATGGAGGTTGAAAGATAAGGATTGTCTGAAGCATATTTACATCGAAAAAGACTTGGACTTAGATGAAAGAAACAAAATGAAAAGTTTGAGGGATGAGGTGAAGGAATTGAATGCCAAAAGAACAGAACAAGAAGTGGATTTTTTTTATTGGAGACTGGTAGGAACGAAGAAGAGGAAATGGTTCATCAAAAGCCCACAGAGGAAGACGGAGGGGCAAACAGAGAACTTAGGGATGAACGGTCGGACAGGGGAAGCGAGTACCAGTACCGAAGGACAGGAGGGAGAGACTGGTGTAAACCAGGAACAAGTGAGAGGAACAGGGCAGGTGGAGAGCACGGGGGAGCAAGGGAGAGAAGGTGGAGTGGAAGCGGGGGGGGAGTAGAGTCTGGGAATATCAGGGAAAGAGAAAAAAAGAAAGGTGTAAGAAGGGGGGAGATGAAGCTGATGTATAGTAATGTGGATGGCTTGCTGTCTAAGAAATTAGAATTGAATGACTATATTGAGAAATATAAACCACATATGATGTGCTTAGCAGAAACAAAGTTGAGAGGTGGTACTGAATTGGGAGTGTTGGGATGGGAAGGGTATAATGTGTGGAGAAAAGATGGAGAAGGAAAAGTGGGCGGTGGAGTGTTAATAATGACTGACAAAAATATAGAAGCAAGTGAGATTAACCTAGGCAATAATAGATCAGAAATTATAGCGGTGACAATAAAAGACAAGGACAACAAAGCAACTGATATAGCAGTGGCTTATATACCACCACAAACTAGAGCATGGAAGCGGGATAAATATGATCAACTAATCACGGAATCTCTAGATGCACTAAAAATACTTTTTAATAGGAGAAATAAATTATTATTAACAGGTGATTTCAATTGTAAGGAAGTCAATTGGGAAGGGTTAGATGCGGGAAATAATAATGAATCTTGGGGCAGTAAATTACTGAATCTAGTAACAGAAAACATGTTAACACAACATGTTAGAGAAAACACACGAATCAGAGGGATGGATGAACCATCCAGGCTAGACCTAGTCTTCACCAGTGATCCACATGATGTTAGAAAGATAAATTATCGTTGTCCCTTGGGAAAAAGTGATCACAAGATATTAGAAATGGAGATGGATTTGGGAAAAAATGAGGAGAGAAATGAAGGACATAAAATAAATAGATACAATTATGCTAAAACTGATTTTAAATAATTGAAACATTATTTCCAAAGTATAAATTGGAAGGAACTAGAAAGCCTGGAAATGGTTCAAGACAAATATAGACTTTTCCTGAAAGTATATGAAGAAGGGATACATAAATATGTCCCAAGGTTCCAATCAGGGGTAAAGAAGGAAAAAGAATGGTTCAATATAAGATGTAGGGCACAGGATAGAAGAAACCGAGCCTGGAATATAGCACGGAAGAGACATAGTGAAAATAACTGGAATAAGTACAAGGAGAAAAGAAATGAATACGTAAAGATACGACGCGAGGAACAATATAAATATGAAAGGAATATTGTAGAGAAGTGCAAAAATGAGCCAAAACTATTTTATAGATTTGTAAATGGAAAAATAAAAACAAAAGAAGGTATTGTCAGACTAAGAGTTGGAACAAACAGCTATGAGAAAGATAAAGAATTGTGTGAAGTTATGAATGAAAAGCTTCAGTCAGTGTTTGTAAAAGAGGAGGAGTTTATAGAACCTGATAGAGAAATGAGAACACCACAGATGCCTGAAATGAAAGTGACAAAAAGTGAAGTGCTGAAATTGATGCAGGATTTGGACGTGAGGAAATCAATGGGACCAGATGGAGTGGCTGGATGGATCCTCAAAGAATGTGCGGAAGAGTTAGTGGAACCAATCTATGAAATCATCAAATCTTCACTGAATGAGGGAGACCTGCCAGTGGAATGGAAGAGAGCTAACATAGTACCAATTTACAAAGGAGGAGACAGAGAAAATCCGCTTAACTACAGACCGGTGTCCCTCACCAGCATTGTTTGTAAAATTTGTGAGAAAATTATAAGGAAAAAGTGGACACACTTCATTGAGGGACAGGGGGTGCTTAGCGAGAAACAGTTTGGATTCAGGGAAGGGAGATCTTGTGTATCTAATTTATTAAGCTTTTATAGCAGAGTTGTAGATGTTACACAGGAGAGAGAGGGATGGGATGGCTGTGTTTACCTGGACCTGAAAAAGGCCTTTGACAGGGTGCCTCACAAAAGGTTATTGTGGAAATTGCAGGTTGTTGGAGGTGTACATGGTAGGATGTTAAAATGGATGGGAAAACTTTTTAATAGGAAGAGAAATGAGGACCACGATACGAGACTAATATTCACAGTGGAGGAGTGTGACGAGCGGAGTACCACAGGGATCAGTGTTGGGTCCAATAATGTTCCTACTTTATGTAAATGACATGCCAGAAAACTTGAATAGTCATATGAATATGTTTGCGGATGACGCTAAGATCATGAAGAATGTCACCTGTATAGAAAGTTGTCAGGATCTTCAAAAGGACCTAGATGAGTTGCACAGATGGAGCCAAACTGGGAAAATGAGTTTCAATGCAGAAAAGTGTCATGTTTTGGAAGTGGGAACAAGTGAGATAAGGCCAAGCTGGGAGTACAAATTAGGAATTGAAATAATCGGCAAAACACGGCATGAGAAGGACCTTGGAGTGATAATACAAGATGATCTATCCCCGGAGAAGCATATTAACATGATCATTGGAGGAGCATATTATTATTATTATTATTATATGAGATGCCGAAGTCTCCAACCAGGGTGCAGAAACACCATCAAGATCAATCCACACAAAACACCCGGAGGCATATGGAATAATAACCAATATGAGAGTGGCATTTAACTATTTGGATGAAGAAATGTTAAGAAAACTGATAATTACTATGATAAGACCAAGATTAGAATATGCAGCAGTGATATGGTCACCACATTTGAAAAAACATATAAACAAATTAGAGAAAGTCCAAAGGATAGTAACGAAGATGATCCCAAGATTGAAGGAGTTGACATATGAGGAGAGACTTAAGACACTACAACTGTCTACCTTGAAAGAGAGAAGGGAACGAGGCGACTTAATAACGATGTTCAAGGGAGTAAAAAGTTTGGAACGAGTAGATAGGGAAGATCTATTCGTGAGGGATAATGGAAGGACAAGAGGGCACGAGTTTAAGCTGAGGAAGGGCAGATGTCGTAAGGACACAAAGAAATTCAGCTTCCCATATAGGAGTATAGAGACTTGGAACAACTTGGAGGAGGAGGTGGTGAGAGCGAGGAACATTAACATGTTCAAATCTAGGTTGGATAAAAGTAAATATGGAAATAGGGCAACATAAGTTATGATATGTTAGTCCAAAATACTGGGAACTGGGAATATCCATTACAATACTTGTCTAAGTAAAATGGATTGATTATAAAGTAACTAAGACAGGACAACACGAGCGCTGCTCAATTCCTGTAAACTACAAATAGGTAAATACACACACACACACATACACTCTCACTCTCTCTCTCTCTCATTGCTTATCATTCCACCCCTCTCTACCCAGCTGTTGATTCAAGTGATGCACTTGATCTTTTTCACTTTCACCAAACATTCTATTCAAATAAGTTCTTTTCTCTTTACATTGTGCCGTTCCTGTTTTGGTATATTTGTTTTGCAAGTTGTACATTATAATTTGCACTCGTCCCTATCCAGTTGTTGATCCAAGAGATGCACTTCGTCCTGGTCCTTCAACTACAAGGGAGTCGACTGGAGAAGATGATCACTGAACAGACCAAAGACCCCAGCTCACCAGGTAGGAAGATAGGAGTTGTTGTTTGATTGTTATTGTTTTGTTTGTTGTTTTGATGCAAGTAAATTATTGCATAAATTTTATTTGGTCAATTATTCTGACTGTACAGTATTCTTAAGTTTGAAACTGCTATCAAAAATGCTAATCAAGTATTTTTAACTTGACGTTTCTCGTATAACCTCTGCTTACTGTTTGTCTATATCTCGTTAAATTGCAAATTTGGTTTAATATAACATTTTGACATAAATTGTAGTGTCTTTATTCATAAAAAATTTAGTAAAATTTTACCAGAATGTCCCAGATTTCCCAAATTGACTAATTCCTTTAATGTGACGATAGTGCTTTGTTATATGTGCGATTAGTTTGCTTGGAAAACAGATTAACTTGCTCATGTTGTGATATACACCCTATGTGGTGGATTGTGTTCTTATGTTTCAAAATATTATTTTATTAAGCGATATTTCCACATAGCGATTTTGATAAGTTCTTTTGCCTTTATCTTGTGTCGTCCCAGTTTTGGTTTGTTTAGTTAGAATGTAAAACTTGCAAACTAAACAAACCAAAACTTGGACAAAGACAATATAAAGGCAAAATAACTAATCAAAATCGCTATGTGGAAACAACGCTTACTAAAATAAAATTTATGAAATAAAAGAACACAATCCACCACATAGGGTGTACATTACTACATGAGCAAGTTAATCTGTTTCCCAAGCAAACTAATTGCACACATAACAACGCACTATCGTCACATTCAAGGAATTAGTCAGTTTGGGAAGTCCGGGACATTCTAGTGCATGAATAAAGAAACTACAATTAGTGTCAAAATGTTTTATTCAATTAAAATGTAAAACTTGCAAACTAAACAAACCAAAATTGGGACAAGGACAATATAAAGTCAAATTAAATTATCAAAATCGCTATGTGGAAACAACGCTTACTAAAATGAAAACTATTAAATAAAAGAACACAATCCACCACATAGGGTGTACATTACTACATGAGCAAGTTAATCTGTTTCCCAAGCAAACTAATCGCACATATAACAACGCACTATCGTCACGTTAAAGGAAGTAGTCAAGTTTGGGAAGTCCGGGACGTTCTGGCAAATTTTACTAAACTCTGCATGAATAAAGAAACTAAATGTTAAATGTCAAAATATTATTTAAAATCAAATTTGCAACATGACAAGACAGTAACAATAGTACAAAATACAAATATTGATAAGATATCTATACTATTACAAAATAATATATAAAATACAGTACAGCACTCACTAACGATAGTGCTATCGGGTAGGTACCTGTAAGCATAGCATGCCTCAAGTGACCCCTATCAATAACTACCCTACAAATAACCTACATTTATAGCACAAATAAACTAAGGAAATCGCAAAAGTAAGCAATTGATACTATCGACAATGAATACATATAATATAAAGACAATAATTGCAAAATATGAAGTAACAACAGATTTAAACAAAGAGTACTCTTTTAACAAGAACAATAAATTTAAAAAATCATCAATATTAATATTAATAATAGAAAAAGAAAAAGATAAACAATAAATACAGACAAAAAACAATAAATACAGACAAAAAGTAAGCAGAGGATATATAGGAAACTTCAAGTTAAAAATGCTTGATTAAAATTATTGATGTCAAATTTTAGAATACAGTCACAATAATTGACCCTAAAAAGATTAAATTTATGGAACAATTTACTTGCCTCAAAACCTCTGTCCACTAAGAGTCTGTATAGTAACCTAGCTCTAGCCCAAAAGTCATCTACTTTAGTGCAAAGTTTACAAAATCATATTAACTGGGAATAAAAACAATTACTGTATAAGTTATTTTACTATCGATATTACTACTAGGGAAAAGAAAGTTTATTACGTTAAAATTAAAATCATCAACTTTGTGATATACTTTAACCCTCCAACACCGGCTACACATTCTATAATATCCCGAAGCCCGGGTGATTTGGCCGAAAAAAACGTCTCGCCTAGGCTACCGTATCTTTGTTATTTTGACTGCTTCTACATTCCCGCGCATCTCCAAGCGTAGATGTGTTTCATACCTGTAGAATGACGTTGAGTAGAGCTCTATAAGTCAACTGGTTCAGTTGTGATGACGATTTCCGTGGAGGGAACTTTGTGGCGATGTCAGCCATATGAGCCACTTTTCACTACTAAAATAACAACATACAGCCACACACAAACAAACGACGCCTCTCCTTCTTGTGTTCGGAGGTGCGCGGCGTCAGTCCACCGGCTGTGTTTATGTGCGTCGGACGGACGGCTTTCAAAACAAGCTTATAGGCTTTCAAGCTGCCAGAGCCTCAGAGCCCTTCCGTGTTCCTGGCCCTAGTTTGTTATGGGTGCCTCAGAGCCCTACCGGGTCTGAGGGGTTAAATATGCACTGTTCATTAACAATCTCTATATTTATATCAAGAAAATTGTCAACTTATCATTTACGTTACTTTGTGTGAGGGGAATCCAATTCGGATAAATAAGTTTAGCAACTTGATTAAAATTTAACAAATTGCAAACAAGAATATCATACATACATACATACATAAAATTTTAAGACTGAGTGTTCCACACATACGTGCAGTTTCAGTCTCTTGTCCTAATGGCAGCGTTCCAGGCAACCCTGTTAACCCGGCAAGCGCGATAGGCCTCACAGAAGGCTTCCTATAGGGAACGCGATAGGCCTCACGGAAGCAAGACCATAAAAAAAGCCTTCCCCCCCCAAAACAAAGGAATTTGTCACTAGGTGAGATAATTCCCCTCTAGTACTCATCCTTGTGTTTCTCACCCCCCCCCCCTCCCCTCCTTCCCCACCTTATTCCCCCCTCCCCCTCCTCCTCAATTATCACCTATTTTTCCTCTTATTTTCATCATATATCGGTTATTTTTCTCTCCCGCGATAATGTAGCACAAGCGGGTTGCATAAAAGATCGTTATATAACACCCAGACACCGGCACACACCGCCCCACTCGCCTCAGTTGACTCACAGACAGGGAGAGGGGAGGGTTGCCTGTGGCTCTCTCTCGCCTGAGATTATGACCAGGTGGCCAATATCTTCGTTTTTCACCACCCAAATGCTTTTCCAACTTATTTTAGCACTCTTGAAGGTTCATATATACATCATATATGTAAAATAAAAGCATACCGAAAACAAATAATGCTCTATATTGTAAATATAACGAATTCTGTCAGAATCCAAGGCTAGAAATGCACAAATAACTACCCTAGCCCCTAGGTCTATTTCGTGCTTGTCAGGTTAAGGGCTGCTTCACTTGTCAAGTTCTTGGATTTGAGATTGGCACGTATAGCCCGATCCCAGGTCTTCCTTGGTCCACCCCTTGGTGCAGCTCCCTCCGCAATTATTATGTTCCTTCCAACAACCAACCATACTCCTAAAATCGATTAATGAAATTTACAAACACATGTGGCAGTCCGTGGACTCGAACCCAGGATGCTCACACCGAAAATCAACACCTTATACATCGCACCACGAAGGCAGTTACAGACCTGCATTTTTTCACCCAATTTTGTTCATCCATTCTCTCCACATGTCCATACCATCCCAGTCTACTTTTTTTTTTTTTTTTTTTTTTTTTTTTCTATATTCCAATTTACTTCCTCTCGGGCATAGGCTGAGAGCCTTAACATTCACCGCTTTACAATGAACAGTGAAGCCCGTGAGGTCTTGTTCCAGTCTAGGGAGTGAGACATGTGAAGCACGTAGAGTACAACGAGCACCTGCCATCTTGCCTTCACATGAGGCATGGTGCTCACTCATGGCCCAAAACGACCCCATCTCTGAAGCCACCTCGTTCCCGTGCTTCACTGTCTCACCCCCTACACTCGGACTCTCACACTTACACACACACAACGCCACCTGTTGAGCAGATAACTCACCAGGCATTGCACCCCTATAGCATATTTTGAATATGGGAATATTCATACAGTGCTATTTAATCAGGAAACAATGAGGGTATTTTATTGACATTTCGGTGGGCTTGTGGTAATGCACTGATACTAGGTACAGCACAAATTCCATCCCAATAATATCTTCCCATTGATACATCGGGATTTGAACCCGGGACCTTTGGATTACCAGGCCAGTGGCAAGACCACTCCACCACACCTCCCCCCACTTGTACGCATCACCTCGCTAATACTCTTTATACCTAAACGTCTCCTCAGCTCAACATTTGTTATTCTATCCTGTAGCCTGGCCCCACACATCCATCTCACCATTCTCATCTCATTGCGCAATAATCACTGATTCCGTTACCATAGCTGATATGCACACCGATCATTTCGGTGATGTTGGCTCCGATCGGTCATTACCTCGTCACTTTATTAAGCACAAAACTGTAAAAGAGTCTCTTCCTCTCTCCTTCCGTGGTGGTGTTTCCCACGACTATAACGTCCCTTTTACGCTACCTGAGCTGCAATTTGCACTAGATCGTTGCCCGGATACCTCCCCTGGCCCGGATGCGTTTCCATACGCACTGTTTCGACATCTCCACCGTCTTGCATTACAACATCTTTTACATCTTTACAACCAATTCTGGAGTAGCTCTTATTTTCCACGTTGACAAATAGTTTTTTATTATTATTATCTTTTTTTCCACCGTCTTGGGGACATGCTTTCACCATCCCTGTCCTGAAACCCGGTAAAGATCATAGCCTCCTCAATAATTATCGACCGATTGTGCTTACTTCATGCATGTGTAAATTGATGGAAAAAATTATAAATCCTCTTTTATTGCAGTATGCTGAAACGCGGGCATTAACCTAAGAAGTGCGCAGGGGGGGTAGTGGCCACCCCTCCCTGTGCGGAGGTAATTAGGCTGTTTTCTTCACTCAAATCGTCATCGTACCATAAATATCATTAATACTCATCCATATGCGCCTATTTTACGTTGATTATGAAGTTATTAACCTGTTACAGCAATAAAACAAGTGGAAACAGCGTTTGGCTGGTCAAAATCGGCAACAGAGGCCGGGAGTTGTAATCATAGAGTGTGAGCCAGCCTCCCACTCCTCCACTCCTCCCCACGTCTGGAGAGACACTGTCGCGCGATACTCTCTCTCTTTCCCACGCTTGGTAACACAGATGACCACGCCCTGCTAGCAACTCACTAATGTTAGCACGAAAATATACCTAAGAATAAGGGAATAACAGGGAGAATAGGTGATAATTGAAGGGGGGAAGGAGGGCATGTGGAGGAGTGATATTTGCCATGGCCAAGGGGCAATAAAAAAAAAAAAAAAAAAAAAATATACTGGGCTGCTTTAAATGTTTTTTTTTTAGGCCTTGGATTATATAAGGCTTCCCGCAGCCCACCGGTAGGCCTTATATAAGTCTTGCCGCACTTGCTGGGTTAATATCTCCGTATCAGAATGGCTCTCGCCTTGGCCGTAGCACTCTTCACCTTGAACATCAAATCCGTGATGGGTTCAATAAGAAACGACCCACAGTGGCGATTTTTTTTTTATATTGCTAAGGCGTACGACACCGCGTGGAGATACAGGATCTTGGACATACTTCACACCTCCGGTATGCGTGGCCCTCTCCCAAAATGTATACAGCACTTTCTTTCTGCCCGTACTTTTCAGGTTAAAAATAATGGACTTTTGTCTAGCATACGATCCCAGGACAATGGCTTTCCGCAAGGTTGTGCCTTCAGCAGCACTCTTCATAATGGCAATCAATTCTATCACACAATGCCTCCCGCCTGCCATTTCTTATAGCCTTTATGTTGACAACTTTGCCATCTATTACACTTCTTCCACACTATCCCACATTCAACGAACACTCAGCAATGCTCTGTCCTCCATTCATACTTGGTCTCAAGTTGACTCATGTGGTAACGACCAGAGGAGGTTGGCTTCAATTGTAAACAGTTTACTTGGAAAAACAAGAGTCAGCTTAAGACCTTCTGTACCCGATGCCGAGTTGGCTGCCAACTTTGTGGCATTTTTTGCTGGCAAGATAACTCGCATAAGACAGGAACTGGATGATGCTTCTGTTGGTGAAGAACTTTCAGTTGTACTCCAACCCCGACACATTCCTAATAATGTCCTCTCATCCTTTCACTCAGTAGAGGTACAAAGGAGTACAAAGGAAATCAAGCAACAACAGATCTAGTGACCCTTCTAGGTTGCTTGTCCTCCAAAACACTGAGGATCAAGTGTCCAAACAGTGGTTTAGAGTGGGTAAGGGAACATTGGAAAGGGAATTACTGCCCTGGAACTAATGTCCGTGGCAGGATTAGGAAGTTAGTAGAGGACAGAGGGGTTAGTAACTGAGGGGGGGATAAAATAAAGTTATTCATTTACAAACGCAGTCAGTCAGTTGATGAGAGATATTTGTCTAGGCGGAGTTTAAATGAATCAACGGTGATGCAGTCTATAACGTTTCGGGGAAGCCCATTCCACAAGTTGACAACTCGATTGAAGAAGAAATTCTTAGATTCGTGCGAGTTAAAAGATTTACCAATAATTTTGCAACCGTTTCCCCGCGTGTAATTAGATTGGTCGATAGTGAAGTACTTACTTCAGTTCATATTGTCGATGCCTTTGATGATTTTGAACACTTGAATTAAGTCCCCTCTTAATCTGCGCTGGGTTAAAGGAAATAGATTTATTCTCTAAGATGCTCTTCGTATGGTTTGTTCTTTAGGCTAGGTATCATTTTGGTAACTCTACGTTGAACTCGTTCTAGCTTGTTTATATCTTTTTGGTAATAAGGGCACCAGGATTGAACGCAGTATTCCAGAAGAGGGCGGACTAAGGAATTGTAAAGGGTTAGGATAACTTCTTTGGATTTATGCTCAAATGACCTGCCTATAAAGCAATTATTTTGTTTGCCTTCTTAACAACTTCTGAACATTGTTGACTCGGTTTTAGGTTACTCGATATTGTTACTCCCAGATCGGTTTCTCTGTTTACATTCTTAAGCTGAGTGCCATTCATCGAATAGTTTGCTTTCTCATTTAGGTATCCGACATGTAGTACTTTACATTTATCCGCATTGAAACTCATTTGCCAAATTTGGGCCCAACATAACAATTTATCTAGATTGTGTTGCATATCGTCAACTTGTTCTTTTGAGAGTACGCTATTTGCAATTTTTGTATCGTCAACAAATTTTGAGATTGTACAGGTGAGACCCTCATCTATGTCGTTGATGTAAATTAGAAAGAGAATTGGTCCTAGTACCGATCCCTGGGGTACCCCACTACTTACATTGGTCCATTAGATGCCTTACTGTTTATGACTACCTTTGCTTTCTGTTGCTGAGCCAATTTTCTATCCATTTCAACACACCGTCTTGTATTCCATGCGCTTTTAGTTTTAGCAGTAAACGTTTGTGGGGAACTTTGTCAAGGCCTTTTGAAATCAAGGTATATAATATCTACAGCTTTACTCTCATCGTAGAGGTTGAGGATATCGTGGAAGAAGTCTTAAGAGGTTTGTTAAACAGGAACGTTTTTTACGAAAGCCGTGTGAGTATCTTTAAGTATGTTATTTTCCTCTAAGTGATTTACGAGTCTGTCTCGTATGACCGTTTCTAGCATTTTACGTACAACTGAGGTTAAGCTAATTGGACGATAGTTACTGGGTAGGGATTTGCTGCCTTTTTTGAATATCGGTGTTACGTTGGCTAGCTTCCACTGATCAGGCATAGTTCCAGACTGCAAGGATTTATTGAATAGTAATGTCAGTGGTTTGGAGAGCTCATCCTTAGCTTCCTTTAGAACTCTAGGCGAGATTGTATCAGGTCCTGGCGTTTTATTTACCTTGAGTTTATCTAAACAATTCAATACTTCTCTCTCTGTAACGGTGATATTGCTTAGAAAATCTGAAT
Organism: Paralithodes platypus; assembly: GCA_032716605.1. NCBI lineage: Eukaryota > Metazoa > Arthropoda > Malacostraca > Decapoda > Lithodidae > Paralithodes > Paralithodes platypus. The sequence continues at coordinate 40,943,558 of CM064498.1, read as the reverse complement.
TATCAATCTGAATCGGCGATGGTGTAGGGATATCACTGAGGTCTTGTTGTAAAAACTGATGCAAAGAAGGTATTGAGGGCATTACTCATTTGTACTTCGTCTTTGGTGTATTCTCCATTTTCATCGACTAACGGTCCAACGGTTGAAGTAACTACTTTTTTCTTTCTGATATAACTATAGAATTCTTTCGGGTTTGTTTTACTTTGATTCGCAATATGTAACTCTAAGGTCTTTTTACTCTGCTTAATTAACTTTTTGGCTTTGCGCCGTAGCTCTACAAATTTCACCCGTTCTTCGTCATTTTGTGAGGATTTTAATCTATCATTAGCAAATTTTTTAGCAAGCAGGCAGTTTGAAATATCTTTATTCCACCATTTGGGCTTATTATTATGGCCTGGACGCCGTATTTTCGATGGTATGCAGTCTTGCACTGCTTTTAGGTAAGTGGTTTCGAATAACTTCCAAGATGTATTTATGTCGTTATTGTTAATTAAAAAGCTCCAGTCAGTTTCTTTAAACATAGCTCTAAGTTTATGGAAGTTTGCTTTCTTGAAATTAGGGACTTTTTCGATGCTACTATTTGGTTCGTTACTAGTAAACTTTAAAGTGAAAGTTATCGTACGATATCGTACGATCATGTCCATAACATGGACATGATCTCGTCCTACATAAGAAACCTCAATAAAACATTTTGCCCGTTGGATCCCATAAATGTTTCCAAGCTACCAAGAGTCTATGATCACACAGTTGAGTTTATTTCCAAAATAATTAATAAGTGTTTCTCTGAAGGTAGCTTCCCACATTCTGAAAAGCATGCACTACTCCGACCTATTCTAAAGAAACCTGGACTTGATGTTGAGAACATGTTGAACTATCGTCCTGTCTCCAACCTGTCCTTCATATCAAAGATATTAGAGCGTGCAATACTTGACCAATTACAACCACTACTTCAGCAGAATGAAACTATCCCAATTTTTCAGTCTGCTTACCGACAGCATCATTCAACTGAAACAGCATTGATTAGAGTACATAATGATCTAGTTGAGAACATTTGCAATGGTGTGGCCTCACTATTGGTCTTGCTTGATCTCTCTGCGGCCTTTGACACAGTGGATCACGAGTTGTTATTGAGTGATCTTTATGATTGTGGTGTGCGTAACTCCGCTCTCTTGCTTCTTGGGTCGTACTTGTCAGGTAGATCCCAGAGTGTGATGGTAAATCAAATGGTCTCGGACTCGACACCCCTGCAGTATGGTGTTCCGCAGGGATCAGTTTTAGGTCCTATCCTATTTATAATTTATATCAGCAGTTTGTCTCTTCTGCTTCGTGCACATAATGTCACCTTTCACTTTTATGCAGATGACACCCAGATTTATGTGAGAATCACAAATATAGTTGATATACGGAGTAAGATGGAATTGTTGATGTCTGATATCAAGAAGTGGATGAGAGTGAGAAAACTTAAACTAAATGATGGTAAAACTGATATTCTCATCATCCGAGGAAATAGAAGAGCTGATGATATAGTAGGTGCCCTCTCCATCAATGTGGGTGGATCTCAGCTGCGACTGGCCAACTCTGTTCGAAATCTGGGTGTATATGTGAACTCCCGATTAGATTTCAAAGAGCATGTAAACCAGATAGTTAAAAGTTGTTACTTGCACATCAGAAATCTCTATTTGGTGAAGCCGTTTATAACCAGACGTTGCCTCCTGACGTTGGTTCACTCATTGGTCTTCTCTCGTGTTGATTATTGCAATGCCCTGTTGGTGGGTCTTCCAAATTATATTTTAAAGAAAGTTCAGTCTGTTCTTAACAGGGCCGCAAGACTAATTTTTGGTGTTCCACCTAGAACTCCTACTACATCTCTTCACATAGAACTGCACTGGCTGCCAGTAAGAGCAAGAATAGAATTTAAGTTGTGTTTGGTGACTTTTAAGGTTCTCAAATTTGGTGAGCCTAGGTACCTTGCGGAGCTGCTCACCGGCACACCATGGTGTAGTTGTGCGTCATGACAATGACCCTTTTCGTCTTGATGAACCAAGGGCTTTCCAGCAGTCTTCTTTCTTTGAGAGGTCATTCTCCTACATGGCTCCGAGGTTGTATAACAGGTTGCCGCTGTCCATGAGACAACTGAGTTCTGTTGAATGCTTCAAGAGACAACTTAAGACTTTTCTCTTTGAGAGAAGCTATGATCTTGAGAGAGGTGTCATGACAGATGGCTATAGAGTTTAGGCTATTTTGCCACTGCTAGTGATTGTTAAATGTGTGTTGTATATAAGCCTTCTTTTGATGCATTGATTTTGTTCTTTTTTCTTTCTCTTTCCGAGCGCTAGTGAATTCTTCGGAAAAATTGGCGCTTATGAGAAATAAGTAACATGCTTATTATTATTATTATTATTATCTACTACTGGCTTTCAATTCTCTACGGAGAAGACTTCTGCCGTTATTTTTTATCGTGATGTTCGGCATATCCGCAAGCAATCCATCTCTTTAACTTTGGGCCACTCAAATATTCGACTCCTCCCCTCTGCAAAATTTCTTGGCCTCATATTCGACACTCATCTTAACTGGAAGTCTCACATTGCTAATTTAAAGGCCCGATGTCTTCAACGTATGAACGTACTTCAATCCATCGCGCGAGTCCATTGGGGTGCTGATCGTCCCTCACTCTTCTTATTCTATAGAGCCACCATTCTGTCGGTACTTGATTATGGTTGCTCAGTATATGGTACAGCCTCTGATGCAACACTACGGCCATTAGATTCGGTCCATCACCTCGGAGTGCGCATCAGTTCGGGGGCGTTTCGTTCATCATGGATCTGCAATTTCCTCTGTGAGGCTGGGGTATTGCCCCTGTCTTATCACCGTCATCTGGTCCAAATGCGTACGGCGATTCAACTAAGCTCTCGGCCAACTCTGTTGGATCTCTTTCTTCCAACAGAGGAAAGTGTTCCCTTTCCCGTTATTGTCACGCCAGCTCTTTGCTTCTTACAACATCCCCATCCCCCGCTTCCCTCTTATCACACACCTCTCTACCCCGTGGACTTCTACCCGCCCTGACGTCTGCTTCCCTCTTATCACACACCTCTCTACCCCGTGGACTTCTACCCGCCCTGACGTCTGCTTCCCTCTTATCACACACCTCTCTACCCGTGGACTTCTACCCGCCCTGACGTCTGCTTCCTCTTATCACATTCTCTACCCCGTGGACTTCACCCGCCCTGACGTCTGCTTCCCTCTTATCACACACCTCTCTACCCCGTGGACTTCTACCCGCCCTGACGTCTGCTTCCCTCTTATCACACACCTCTCTACCCCGTGGACTTCTACCCGCCCTGATGTCTGCTTCCACCTAGCGGATGCATGTGCTGCACTTCACCCGCTGCAATGTGCTAGCATTGCTCTGCATCATCTGTCAGGTCATGGCCCTGCTGAATTCATATACACCGATGGTTCGAAACAGGCTGAAGCCACGGGCTGCGCTGCAATTTCTACGCATGATACTTATCAGTGCACCCTTCATCCATACTCCACTGTCTTTACCGCAGAATTATGGGCTATCCACGGGGCCCTGGACATCGTCTCCATGCTTCCTAACACTTATTCCCGTATTGTCATCTGCAGTGATTCTCGAAGCGCTCTGCAGGCGTTATGCGATTATGCTCCCACCGACCCGTTAGTGAAAACCATCTTGCATGAAATACACCTTTTACAGTGCGGGGGTCTTTCCTTCACGCTATGTTGGATCCCTGCACATGTGGGTATCGAGGGGAATGAGACCGCGGACCTTCTTGCAAAAGAGGCTTGTCGTGGTTCTCCCTCTCTTATTCTCCAGAGACCAAAGGATGTTTTCCCGGTCTTACAGCAACGCGTACTTGATGCATGGCGTATTGAGTGGCATTCACAACCTGAATCTAATAATTTCCGTTCACTTAAGGATGACATTTTCTTGTGGCCTTCGTCGATTGCTTCATGCCAAACGGACCAAACAGTTTTAACGCGTTTACGTATTGGTCACACACGTCTTACTCATGGTTATTTGATGACCACCCCTCGCGATCTACCGCCTGAGTGTCAACTATGTCACACCCCATTAACAGTCCATAATTTTCTCTGTGTCTGTCCGGTGTATGAACCAGAACGACGACGATTCCTGCAGCACGCCTCTTTACACTCTATTCTTTCTGAGTCACCCTCCTTCAATTTCGCTCCTATCCGACAATTCCTGAAAGCCACCAGACTTTTTGATGACATCTGAATACCGACAGTTACATGACTTGACTTTTGCACCTCCTCACCGAACACTAGCCTTATGAGGGCCCTGGCCCAGTGGGCTAGTATAGAATAAACTCATCTACAACAACAATCATCTCATTACGTTCCATTACATTCCATCATCAATATATCTACAGTACTATTATTACTAATAACCATCATACCAGTTACCATCTTACAAGAAACAAAACTCCGCACAACACAAAAAACACCCACATTTCATAATTTCACCACCATCAGACAAGACCGGGCTGTCGGCGGGGGCGGTGGACTCATCACCCTGGTACACAAAGAAATATCATACATAGTAACCAGTGTACAAACCAAATCCCTCCTCCCCCCAAATGATAACACAACAGAAATACAAACAATTAAAATACGCACTGGCAACAACTCCAACATAACCATCATAAACACATACATCCCTCCCCAAACATCCCCTACAGTACCAAATGAATACAGACCACACTTACAACACATCACAAACACCCACACCCCCACATCATCCTGGGTGGTGACTTCAACGCCAAGACGTCGGCCTGGTTTGTCGACAACCCCGACACAGACAGAGGGCTGGTACTACAAAACCAAACCGATAACCTCATCATCCTTAACGACATCCATCAACATACCATATTCCTCACCAAGCCCTCTATAACCCATCATCTCCAGACATCACCTTTTGCTCCCCAGAACTCGCCCCCACAACATCCTGGAGGGTGGTCAGAACCTTAGGCTCTGACCACCTCCCGATCATTATCACCACCAAAACCAGACTCACCCCAGCTAGCCACAACACACATACACCAATTATAAAAGAGCTAACTGGGAAGCATTCACAAATGAGACAGAACAACACTTCACAACTCTAAACAGTACACCTATCACTAACATCAACAATGCTGTACACATACTCAATAAAACTATCCAAAATGCTGACAAGAAACACATTCCAAGAGGTAACAGAAAAAGACACAACCCCAACTTCACACCAGAAATTCAAAACCTCATCAGACAACGCGACATACTGAAACACTCCCCAGCACCCCACACACAAGACATCACACAACAAATTCAAGCACTTAACACCCAAACTAACAACAAAATACAAGAACAACAAAAACTAAATTGGAATAACTTCCTACAAACACTTGATCACAAAACAAACCCCAAAAAACTCTACAAAACACTAAACAGCATCACACTTTCCAACAGCAACACAACACAATCACATGCTGCAATCACAACAACAGACTCTACTCCTTCATGTAAACAACAAGCAAACACTCTTATCAATCACTTCTCACATGTCAGCCACCTAAAACCTCACAAAGACGACCGACGTGTCATCCGACGTAAGAGACAATTCCCCACAGACCCTGACTATACACCCTTCACCAATCACCAGACAAAGCATATCATCAACAATCTCAAGCACTCACCCGCCTGTAGCCTAGACAACATAAGCAACATACACCTGAGACACCTGGGACCAAAAGGCATACAAGCACTCACTAACATATCAAACTACAGCTATTCACACAACACAATACCAGACATTTGGAAGCATGGTATCATCATTCCCCAAACCCAACAAAGACCCCACGCTACCCTCCTCGCACTGCCCCATCACACTCCTTTGCTCCCCCTCCAAAGTCATGGAACGCCTAGTATTACAACTAATTACACCTGACCTACCCCTAGCTCCAACACAACATGGCTTTAGGCCACTGCACTCCACAAACACTCTTCTCACAGACCTTACACAAAGAGCTTTCGACGGTATCAACTCAGCTAGACCACCACACAGATCACTATTAGCCACACTCGACATTAGTAAAGCCTTCGATGCCATCCCCCGCCACAACCTAACAAACAAAATCTACAACACAAACATGCACAACAACACAAAAAGGTGGCTGGCCAACTTCCTTGCAGGCAGATGTGCACACGTATCTTTTGCCGGTCAGTCATCTAAAATCAGAAACTTTCCAAACGGAGTCCCACAAGGATCCGTCCTATCGCCCGCACTCTTCAATCTGTACATGCACGATATAACTACACCCAATACGCCCCAAATAAACTTAGCCTCCTATGCAGATGACATAACACTCACATGCACACACCATGACCCAAAAAAAGCAACAGATCTCCTTCAACCCTATCTCAACACACTACATGGCTGGTGCACTACAAACAGACTTAATCTAGCCCCAGCCAAATCCACTGCAACCCTGCTCACAAGTTGGACAGGAGAACACGAATACATCCCTCAACTCACCATAAACAGGACACCCCTAACACATACACACGCACCCAAAATCCTAGGAGTAACATATGATACTCATATGACATTCAAACAGCACACCACAAACATTAAAAAGAAACTGACACCCAGACTTAACGCCCTCAGGTCACTTGCTCACACAAAATTTGGACACAACAAAGCAACTACCACCACAGTATATAAACAATACATAAGATCAGTGATGGAATACGCAAGCCCAGCCTGGGCTTCTAACCTAGCTGAAACACATCATAAGACCTTACAGACTATTCAAAACAAAGCCCTGAAGATCATTACAGGCTGCACAGCTACTGCACCCACAGATCACCTACATCAAGAAACCAAAATCCTCAAAGTCAAAGACCATCTGGACATGAGAGGCACTCAATTCCTGGCAGCAGCCTCCACAAACCAAGACCACCCACTAAACTACATGGCAACACACCCACAGACACCAAGAAATATCAAAACAACACCCAGCACACGGTATCACACACAATTATTGTCCTCTCTCCCTCCCTGCCCACCCCGAACCAACTTCCAGAAGCACATCCATACTCATATCTCTCACCGATCCATCCACTCACTCACAGACAACACGCAGCTGCATGCACGACCTCCCGAAATCCATCCTTCCGAATCCTCCCTTCCTCGCGAGGACAGAGTCCACCTGGCCAGGCTGAGATGCGGACACCATCCAGCTCTCCTGAGCTATCAGAAGAGACTGGATGACTCCGTTTTCGACGCCTGCCCGGGATGTAACACAGCACCCCATACCATTAAACACATCATAGAAGACTGCATTTCACACAACCACTTACGCCAACAACACAATCTACACTCAATGAGAGCTCTGTGGGAAAGCCCGATCGTGGCCATGGCCTTTCTCAGGGACTCGGGGCTGTTCGGCCAGGCAGCTTAGGGAACAACAACAACAACAACAACAACTATTATACCATACCCATAGCTTACTCTGACTCTTCCTTTTACTTATATATTTTCTAGATCTCAAGTGACGGCGTCTCTTCCGTGGATTGACCTCCCAATCTACCAAGATTGGAAGCTAAAGCGTCACATTATTCCTTTGCCCCTCAACTTTCTCTTCATAATTGCTGAGGGGCACAGGGCCCTGGGTGGGGCTTTGGTTTCCCGGGCGTTTACGCACCCTCTCAGCTCCCCGCCATGGAGTGGCTTCGGTCACCCAGGCTTTATTGTGGTCGGCAGGGAGGGTTCTGTGGGGGCGCTCGTTTATGGCCTTGACCTTACTCGGGGCCTTGGGGCTGTTCGGCCAGGCAGCTTGGGGAACAACAACAACAACAACAACTATTATTACTTAACAATTTAGCAAGTGATAATTTATCTGGGATTTTATGTTTCTTGCTACTGTCAACTAAATTTTTTATATATTTAAATTCTAAAGCAAGCAAGAATAAATTGCAATTAAAGGGCTAGCATTTCCACCCATAGGAATTCCTAATATTTGTTTGAAAATGTAAGGCCCGAATCTAACATAAGTATTGAAAAGGAGGAATTTAACACCTAACGAGCGGCCTAGGCGGTAAATAATATGTAGCCACCAGCGGGGTGTTTTTACCCAAAATAGGGCTGTTTACGTGATCATTTTCATGCCTAAATAAGACCCAGAGCGTAAAACAAGTATCTATCCCTGAAAGGACATAACCAGAGCTTTCCAATGACACTCCAACGATCCTTGTATGACCGCTAGTTCTCTTGCAACAATCGCGCAACACGAGTGCAAAAACCATGTAATTCGGTACTTTCCCTAAACAATTCACTGTGTAGCGAGTGTGAGAGGGTGGAGGAGGGTGGGATTCATATCAGTTGGTCCACCGTGGTGGTCTGGAGCAGTCATACGCTTGCTACTCTCCTGCCACCACTTGTCTCTCTCTCTCAGCAACATTACGTGCTGAAAATGCCACACGACTTATGTTGTGAGCCGCCACATAGTCCAAATTTCTTTCACTCGACATATGATGTGCGCCGCTAAAGAAGGGTTAAGGGCATCTTTAAGTTTAGTTCTATCAAAATATACTGAAGTAGTGGGAGTAGAGCTAAGTGATGCATTATTAAAGTATGAATAAACATTTATGAAATAATTACCATTCTTAACAAATCTGTCAAAGTGCAAATCTATAATAAAGCAAAGTTCTGATTATACTAAATCTAAAGGCAAGTTTTACATTATAATTTATTGATTGTTTATCTACTTCTTTTGTTAATATTGATTTTGTTTTTAATTTTTCATTGTTCTTGGTACTCTTTGTTTAAATATGTTGTTGCTTCATATTTTGCAAATATTCTACTGTATTTGATTGTATATTCACTTTTGATAGTATCAGTTGCTTGCCTTTATAATATCCTTATTTTATTTGTACTATAAATGTAGGTTATTTGTAGGGTAGCAGTTGGTAGGGGTCATGTGTTCATGCTATGCTCACACTATCGTTTGTGAGTGCTGTGCGCATTTTCTACTATTATTAATATTGTGTCAAATTACAAATTTGTTTGAATAAATTATTTTGACTTAAAATTGAGTTTATTCATACAGAATTTCAAAGAATTTACCAGAACGTCCTGAACTTCCCAAATTGACTAATTTCTTGAATATGACAAGAGTATGTTAATATATGTGTGACTAATTTGATTGGGACCCAAATTCACTTAATCATATATATACTGTATAGGTAGCACCAACGAACTTGACAATATTCTTGACCCCTTAACTTCTCATGACTCAAAATGAATGAAAGCAATCTAACTGACATTTCTATCATTTGGAAAGAGCCCGCCAGGAAATAGGTGTGGACATTTACAGTCAGTTTGCTCTAGGCCCTTTTGAGTTATGAGAAGTTAAGGGGTCAAGATTATTGTCAAGTTCGTTGGCGCTACCTATTGTGATGTACATTTTATGTGGTGACTTTTTGTTGTTTTATTTTAAAATTTGATATTGCTAAATCATTATTTCCACAGAGTGATTTTGATAAGTTCTTTTGTCTTTATACTGTATTGGCGTTCAATCCTGGTGCCCCTACTACCAAAAAGATAACGATAAACTTGAACGAGTTCAACATAGTTACCAAAATTATACCTAATCTAAGAAACAACCATACGAGGAGCGTCTTAGAGAATTAAGTATATTTCCTTTAACCCAGCGCAGATTAACCCTTTCAGTTCCAGGGGTTGCTGCTTAGTAATCAGAAAGCAAATTAACTTAATCTCATAATTACTTCTCCAAAATTAGTTTTCTGCCTACAACTCACTCAAAGACAACTGCAGAGATTGAAGTAATTAAACTAAAGGTTTCTAAACACCCCTGATAGTAACAAGGTTTTAAAGTATCCCTGTAAGGACACAATCGCGTCCAGAGGTGTGCGAAAGGGTTAAGAGATGACCTAATTCAAGTCTTCAAAATCATCAAAGGCATCGACAATATGAACTGTAATAAGTACTTAACGGTCAACCAATCAAACTGCACACAGGAAAATGTTTGCAAAATTATAGGTAAATTGCAAAATTATAGGTAAATTTTAACTCGCACGAGTCTAAGAATTTCTTCTTCGATCGAGTTGTGAACTTGTGGAATGAGATGTTATAGACTGCAGCACTGTTGATTCCTTTAGACATCGCCTAGACATGCACCTCGTCTTAAACATGCGACTGATTGCATTTGTAAATTAATTACCTTTTTCTCAGATACATTTTGTTATGTTATTAACCCAAATTTTTCCCTACTAACATCTTCTAACCCTGCCAAGGATATTGGTCTTAAGGCAGTGTTTACCTTTCCAATTGTCCCTTACCCACTCTGAACCACTGTTGGACACTTTGAACAGCAGTGATTTAGAAGGCAAGCTACCTCGAGGGGTCACTAGATATGTTGTTGCTTGACTTCCTTTGTACTGCTTTGTACTCCTTTGTTCATGTTTTGGTTTGTTTATTTTGCAGCAACTTTTAATTATATTTTAATATATGATGGGTTAACATTATCTGATGTGATATCTTGCGAGTTATTATATTTTCTTTAAATATTATGGAGGATTATACTTGCTTTTGCCATTTTCGAGCATTGTATTTTAGTTTGTTCCTGAGGCTTACAAAAATGCCTTCCCATACTCCCTTCAAACTAAAAAAAATGCCCACCCAAACCTCCTTCAAGCTAAATTTGTAAATTTCTTGATAGAAAAATATCCTGGCTGAAGGCCAACTTCTTCCAAATTATAGGTTTGACTCCTGTAAGGAGATAAAGAAAACCTAATATTTAGTAGTGGCCCCGTAATCATTGACGAACATGCCTATTACATAAGGCATCCTCTTCAAACACTAATCCGCCGTAGTTTGAATCTACCGCGCAGAGCATTTAAAAACTGAGGAGCCTTCATCATGAGCGCACGCGACCTCACTCATGGCTTCAGTCATTATGAATTGGGTTCTCACTACGAAAAAACTTCGTAAAAAATAAAAACAAAAAGAAAATAAGAATAACTATCCAATAAGCTTTCCATCATATCGTGGATGTACTTGTGTGGATTTCTGACCAGACGCTGAATCAGGCGTCATTCCTCCTTCACTGACATATCAAGTAAACCAAAATCCTTAATACATCAACGAATGGGAAGGGGACGGTCGGGAGGGCCCCAGTCGTCAATGATTACGGGGCCACTACTAAATATTAGGTTTTCTTTATCTCCTTACAGGAGTCAAACCTATAATTTATTAGTGGCCCCTCCATCATTGACGAACATGCCTGATATCTAAGACTGGAGGGGGACATTCGTAATCATATCATAACTCTAGAAAAGCAGATAATAAAAACAACCACATAGTATTCTTACTTTTGAAAAATGTATTTAATACGGCGTAGGCCGGAAATATACAAGAAAAAGGGGGTTCAGGCAGGTGCGTGCTTCAAAGAAGCCTGCCTGACAAAAATAGGTAACCCTGAAGATTCTGAACACAGATCTGTAGTTACAAAAGGCACCCCACTCAACGAGTGGTGACAAATAATAAGTTATAAGTTTATATGTGCACATCATAAACCCCAAAATACATGTGGAGATCAATTGCTAATGAACTCCATTGAACTAATGTTACATTGCTTTCGCAGCTAAAACTACTATAACAACACCGTTGTTTTGTACTAAACTTTTTACTAGCACAAATTCTCTCAGAGAAATTTTCATATCACATTTCAACCTTAAATTGTATCACAGCTCTCATACTCCGGCGGGGTCTAGGGTGTCCTATGTCAACTGACTGCACCCCCCCCCCCCCCCCCCTTCCTTGAAAATAAACATAAGTGACTGCAGGGCCACCTAGACCCTCTGCCTTAAAGCTATACATGGTAAGGAAGGTTTGTCTAGAGCAACTGACAAGTATCTAGAGAGAAACGTATGATTAGACGCCCACAACTGTGTGGACGCAATATCTTCAACTGAAAAGTTTTTCAGGAAACGTAAAGAGGCCGCCCACTTGCGTAAATCGTGGGCCCTACCCACAACGCCGGGATTACTCTCTTTAATGACTTCTACTAGAAGAGAGGCTAATCGCCGTTTAAGTAAGCGTTTACCCGTACTCGCTACCCATAAAGCACCTTGGGGGTTATGAGGAGCTATTCTTAAATATTTGGTTAGAGCTTGCACTGGACATAAATTATGATGCACCTTTCCCCTTTTTAACGCCGGCACCGTGAATTCAGAAAACACGTGTGCACTATGCTCATTCTTGGCTACAAACGCCGGGGAGGGTGCAATGGAAATTGAATCATTAAGTCTACCAAACCTAAGACAATTAGGTGTGTTGCTCATCGCCGCCAGCTCAGACACTCTGTTTCCGGTGGCCAAAGCCAAAAGGAAAACTGCCTTCTTTAAGATTAAAGCAAAGTCTGCAGTGTTTTGATACAGACGAGAATGAAGTAAAGACAAAGCTTTGTCCAGAGACCAAGTAGGCATGAGCTGACGGGGAGGTGGGCGGAGTTTAAAACACGCTCTCATAAATCCTGTTTCCTCCGCCACCGGTATGGATAGACCTGTAAGGTCGAAAAAGGGCACTCTAATCGCAGTTAAGTGATTCTTCAAAGTAACCACAGATAAACGTTTCTGCTCAAACAGATAGTTCAAGTAATTAAAAAACCAATGCCACTGAGGGTACAGTTTGTTCCGTTCTAACAATCCAAGAAGTAAAAGCTTTCCAATGAGATTGATATTGTCGCTTAGTAGACTGAGTATATTGATTGAGCAATTTATTGGTCACATCCCTACCGTATGGTGCTAGCCACTTGGCCTCCTGAATGTCCATAATGCAAAAGTCAGCGAGGTCTCTAGGTTGCCAATCGTGTCTAAGTGGAAGTACCCGACCGGGAGCGATACCGGGTCCGGGCACCACATTATTAACTGCTGGCACCACACCTGCGCTGGCCACAGGGGCGCGATTAGCGAGACTAAGCCTCGATAAACTCGTAGTTTGTTCACTACGTGGCACATTAGTGACGCATCTGGCGGCGGAAACAGATAGATGGAGCTCCATCTGTTCCAGTCTGTCACTAGGGCGTCTGGCCCCCCTGCCGGCGTTATCGTCCGGCGGGTGAGGTATAGAGGGAGCTTGTGAGTCTCCTCGGACGCAAAAAGATCCACTTGTGGATGGGAGAGCTCCGCAATCATTAGGTCGAAAATGGGTTGCTTGAGCTCCCATTCTACTGTCGTGCTCTGTCTCCGGGACAGAGCGTCTGCCCAGACGTTCGCTACGCCTGGGAGATAAGATGCGTGAAGATAAATATCTAGACTGGTGGCTAGAACAAAAATCTCTTCCGACACGAGTAGCAACTTCCTTGACCTCGTTGACCCTTGTTTCTGAATACAGTGAACTGCATTCAGATTGTCCATTCTGAAGGCCACTGACTTGCCCCGTAACGCCGGGCCGTGAGCCTGAAGGAAATACAATGGGACTAGTAACTCTTTGACATTTATGTGAGAGATTTCTAAGTGGGACCAAAGTCCCTGACCCTGGTGCCCCTGATTTGACTGAAATCCCCACCCTATGGTGCCTGACGCATCCGTGTCTACCCATACCGTTGGAGGAGGAGAGGTCCATGACATGATTGAGTGCAATGTTTCCCTCTTCGCCCAGACCGCTAGTAAGGTGTGGATTAATTTGGTATGGGCCATAATTTTCCCGCCGGTAAGAGTGGGAAATATTTGTTGCCCTCCAATATTAATCGTTTTACTTTCAACCGGCCCAACTTGACAGTTAGCTGAATCCAGTTGAGAGAGCCGACCAGAGACTCCCAGACTCTTCGTGTCGTAGTCAGACTGTGAAGAAACCTGAACAGTTTCCTGCGAAACCTGTTGCGATTGTCCACACTCTGACTCAGAGTGAGAGCGGCGGTGTCCCAGACCAGCCCTATCCACTGAATTACTCTTGAGGGAACAAGGTTTGACTTTACCAGATTTACCTTGAAGCCTAGAGTTTTGACATGATTTAAAATGATATTGACATGTTTTATGCATAATTGTTGTGTCTCTGCCACCACCAGCCAGTCGTCTAGATACCACAACACTCTGATTCCCTGTTTTAACAATGGCATCAGGGCTTGCCGGACTAGTTTCGTGAATAATCGAGGTGCTAGGTTCAAACCGAACGGCATCCTCTGAAAAACAAAATTTTGGTGCCTGATCCTCAAGGCCAGAAACCTTTGAAATCTTTTGTTGACCGACACGTGCCAATAGGCGTCTGTCAGGTCTAGGGAACACATCCAGCCACCCGGCGGAAGTGTTAGCCTGATTTGATGAACTGTTAACATTCTGAAAGACTCGTTGTAAATGTGAAGATTCAGATACGACAGGTCTACGACCGGCCTCATCTGAACACTGTCCCGTTTGGGAACCAAAAACAGTTTTGACGTGAATACAGGGTAATCTGGGGGTACCGGGATGATGACATTCTTGGCAATCATCTCCTGGACCAGCAACTCCACCTCTAATGAAACACAATTTGCCGTTGTCGGCTGACGTAAGCGAGGTCGCCGGAGCCACTGCCAAGTGATGCCTTTGCGTGCCACCATCCGTGCCCAGGTTTTTAACGGCCATGCTTGGTGACACGTTCGGAACGACCCAGTTAGCAGACAAGGGTTCGCCGGCTGTACTTCCCTCGGTTCCACCGGCTCTAAGGTAGGCACTGGGAGTGAGAAAGACTTTAGTTTTTTGATGGTGGGTTTGGTGGTGTTGGACGCTTCGCCGGCTGGCTGGTGTGGGCCGAAGACTGGCCCTGCCCCGGCTTATACTGGCCGCGTCCCCTCTGTCCTGAAAACCCTCTCTGTCTATGCCTGAACTGACCCAGGGGGGATTGGGAGGACTTAGGCGGAAGAAACGGCTTAGAACCCCCTGGCTGAGCTTTAGTAGGAGGCTTAGGTTTGGGGAAGTTAAATGCGGGTTTCTTAGCCTGTGCGGGACTGTGCTTCACGGCCTGTGCCATGTTAAACACTGTTCGCCATACATCAGGGGACATTAAAGAAGGTGTAAGTACTGGGGACATTACCACCTGGTTAGCAATGCGATCAGGCAGCTTGCGAACTAATGACATTCTAAGATCCTGTCGTGCTCGCACCGCCTCAAGTAAGGCTGTGCGTATGTCACCTAAGGATTGAATTGACGACTGAAGAATCAGACGCCGGGATAATTCAACTGATCTTCGAGCATCCGCGTCTGCGATTGCCTGAGTAGACCTGAGTAAAGACTTAGCCACCTGTTGAGAAACTATGTACTGTGAAAACAGGCGGAAAGCTTTTCCCCTTAGCCTAAATTCTCTGTCTAGGTGAGAAGGGGTAGGGGTAATGAATGGTTCCTTTAGTTCACAAAGATTAATCTTAGGGGCAGCTAAAAAGGAAAATAAAGCTGACGGAACTCCGCCGGCAGAACCTACCGGCATTGAGAACCATGAATGTGTATCCTGAGGGATCTGGTGGGAAGATTTAGAAGTGAAAGTGGTTGCAAAGTTTTGAGCCTCTACCTCCCAATCCACCCAAGGTCCTGGTCCTAACTGTCCCACCTTCAACACTGGATTAGCTGTCTCGTCTGTGACGGTCTGTAAATCTAGTTCAGGAGTAATAGCCAACAGAGCCTTAATATCATTAAACCCATCCAGCTTAGACCAGTCTGAAAAAAGTTTTGAAGCTGAGGCAGGGGGTAAAGCAGGCTTAGATGCATAAACAAAATAATCCTGATGATAATAACTAGGTATAGCCTTGATATTCACGTCCAAAACATTACCCAAGGCATCCAATGCCCTTAATTTCTTAGACTTATTTCCCTGGATAAACCACTCACGTGGTACCGGGAGTTCCCCTGACAAGGTAGGCTGGGCAAGCTCTGGCTTAGAGGGGTTCAAAGGGACCCATGACTCGTCTGGCCCATAAAGCAGGGGCATAGCTACCTTTCTAAGAGGCGCTTTGTCTAGAGGGGGTGGATTAACATCCGTAATGACCCTGACATTTGACGTAGTGAATGCCGCCGTAGCTGGCTTAGAGCTCCCTGCCGGTGACAGAGTAGGAGGGTTAGGAATCTTAGATAAATCGATTGACGTTATCAGAGGCCGTACCGCAGAACCTGTCAAGGGAGCCCCCAAGTCCATTGTGGGGTTTTCTCGTTGTTGATTAAAGAATTTTGATAGAGCATGAGTAAGTAACCCATCAATTTCTTGTGCTGTAACAAACTGGTTAGGTGCAGAACTTTCAGGTGAATTAGTATTATCATGGGCGGCGTCCAGGCCTGAGCCTGACCCTTGTCCTTCCCTATCTGAAATTAATGACACTTCATCTTGTTCCTCCCGATCCTCCTGAGAAGACCCCGCCGAGGCAGGGGCACCTTGTTTCCAAGATAAATCAGGGATAGAGGATGGGGTCGCCGCGTCCCTGTGGACATCGGCTAC
Source organism: Paralithodes platypus (assembly GCA_032716605.1). Classification (NCBI taxonomy): domain Eukaryota; kingdom Metazoa; phylum Arthropoda; class Malacostraca; order Decapoda; family Lithodidae; genus Paralithodes; species Paralithodes platypus. Next base: position 40,927,054 of record CM064498.1, on the reverse strand, counting down.
TGTGTGACTCTTATGAGTCGGACGTGGATGGTCAGACCCTGGCTGAGCAAACCGCCAAACACCGAGGCTCTGGCCTACGCTCTCTTGAGAGTCTGAAACATTCTCAATTATTGAATATCCTGAACTCTCCATTTCTAGTGTTAAAATATCAATAGGTAAATCTTGTTTAGGGACAGGCGCTTCACTATACTCTGAGGCTGTAACAGAAACATTGTCAGGTGTAGAGGTACGATGAGATGCACTAGACTTAGTAGAATGTCGAGAGGACTTCTTATGGGAATCCTTTTTGGAGGATTTGTGGCTACGGTGTGACCGCGAACTGGACCTAGGTTTGGAAGAATCACCACCATGGCCCCTGGGGGAAGCTTCAGTCTTGCACTTCTTACTAGCCGGGGAAGAGGCCCGACTTGAAGACCGTTGTCTGAGGGGTGACCTTGACCTCGATCTCGCCTGCGACGAGGAGGTGGCTGCCGGGGGAGTAGGCTCTCTCGGGCGTTTAAACGTCTCCACAGACGATACAGAATCCTGGCTAGTCTCTGTCGGCTTAAAACCCCTTACTCTAGAGGTACGTTTAGGGGGAGGGTGCTCTGACAGCAACTTATCCCAAAGTGGGACGTTGTCACATTGAAGTGACTTATGTGCGACAATGGTAGTGTAGGCCGACATTTGTTGTCTGACCTCTCTCAACGCTACCGCCGCGGTCTTGTCATTGTCACACAGGACTTTATTGGTTAATTGGGAGCAAAAAGAACAATTACGTGTAACCCAGAGACCCCTTGAACGGTCTAGACATCTAACACACCTTATGCAAAGGGTATGTGCAAAAATTGGGATACCCGCGCAAGTAGGGGTAATGCACAGGGCAAAAACTGGGGTCACATTAGCCATGACAGAGACTGGTGTGAGGAACTACCGCCGGGTCTGTATTGGTCCGCCGGAGCTCAGCTCTGGAAAAATAAAGAAAAATTTCCAGGAATTAATGCTCATAAGGTTAACCCAAGTGTTCGCATACAAGTGTTAATAACCCGCCGGGTAACGGGATGCAAAGACACAGCTAACACATCTCGCCACGCGGCTGGGTATAAAGAGGCTAAACAAGTCTTCTTAGCTAAGAACATGAAGAATACCCTCTGATATAATGGTCCAGTATGGCACTAATAGTCTGTAGGAGGTGGTGACTGTCTCAAGATTCAATTTTGTAACAAAGCCCCCCCTCATAAAGACGCCGGCCCTTGAAATATTTTAGTAGAATAGCCCAGGGCAGGAATATACGAGATCTGATTTTTTAACGAATTGTCCCAAACGATCGTCGTAAAAATAGAAGGCGGCGATACTGAAAGTATCACCCAATTAAGGTTAATCGAAATTGAATTTGTTTATAAATTCCTTAGATCCTTTACTTAGGGGCACCCGCCGGGTGTGGAAATCGATTTGGTTAAACCTCACTGATCCTTCAAATGCCGTAAGAGTAAAGGCAGCGATACACAGAGTAACACTCACATGGATTGGTTAACTATAAGAGACCTAAGTCGTTTTATCCCACCCTGCTAAGGTGCACCCGCCGGGTGAGAAGTCTAAAAGTTAACCCCACAAGTTCCTGACCCCACTACTTTGTAAAAGATCGCCGGGGAGGAACGCCTAAACAACAGCTAGGTTTTTCCCGTGGTTTGTCGTAAACCAGGTAGAAAAACCTATAAAAAACGAGTGTTCTCACGAACGTCGTTTCTTTATATATAACTAAATATATATGTAAGGATGGGTACAGCCATCCCGCCGGGAATTATAAAGGAGGCCTGAAACCAGGCACCCACAGATACGCAGTCCTGGAGAGCCACAGACACCTCCCCTCGCCGGGGAACCAGCCAGTGTTAAAAACCACGTGTGGCCTAACACTGCTCATCGGTCAGGATTTTTCACGGTGAAACCGAGAAAAACCCGCCGGAAGGCAAACCCCACCCTGAACAGACACCATCTGAACAATACGACACGAGGAGAGACACGCACGACTAACCAAGGTCACAACATAATCCGTGGAATTAGCCAATACACAACTAAACCAGGAAACAAATATAGTCCGAGGAATTAGCCAATACACAACTAAAACCCGGATACACATGACACAGTAGGGCATATTTATAAAATAAATAATAACACTAGACATGTGGCAAAGCTACGAGCGGCTGGCTAGGCCTAGGTAGACGGCATGAAAATAGTTGAAATATAAACACACACTGGAATATCACAACAGGAACCACCGCCAACACACCACCGAAGCGATAACTTCCCAACCCCGGGAAGCCTGACACGGACCCAGAAAAAAAAACTTCACTAAGTGAAGAAAAATACGCTGGGAACGTCAGCAAACACACAGCTTACCTCATCAGAAGGATAAAAGGCAGCAATTAATAACGCGTAATGAAAGCTGCCTGCATCACCAACTAAACCAAACTGTGAAAAGTTCACGTGTCCACAACAGGACCACGAGGGTACATCCGAAATAGATGCCCCATACATACGACCCAAAATACATTGCACTGCGGGCAACCAGCCCAGGACACTCCTGCTACGCCTATCCTAACCTTACTCGATACATCCCAGAGTAAACAAATGAGAAAAAACTCACTAGGGACGCCACGAATGCGGAACCAGCGGAGCCTGAAAGGTACGTCCGGGCAGGCTGAGCGCAGAGCAAAGAAGGAGGAATGACGCCTGATTCAGCGTCTGGTCAGAAATCCACACAAGTACATCCACGATATGATGGAAAGCTTATTGGATAGTTATTCTTATTTTCTTTTTGTTTTTATTTTTTACGAAGTTTTTTCGTAGTGAGAACCCAATTCATAATGACTGAAGCCATGAGTGAGGTCGCGTGCGCTCATGATGAAGGCTCCTCAGTTTTTAAATGCTCTGCGCGGTAGATTCAAACTACGGCGGATTAGTGTTTGAAGAGGATGCCTTATGTAATAGGCATGTTCGTCAATGATGGAGGGGCCACTAATAAATTATACATTTGAAGGGGGTGAAGCATCTTATTATCACCAAACTAATGAGGTGAAGCATCTTTAAATCTGCAAACTAATGAGGGGGGGGGAATCCCCCTCCAAAAATACCTTGGGCCAAATAGGGTTAAGACGCCTTTAACCCGCTGAGCCCCAGCTAGTTAGTAATAAATGTCCCACCAGGGCCCAGAGGTTTGAATTTTTTTTTTTTTTTTATTCCAGAAACAATAGCGAATGGGTTAGGAATGAAGGAAAAAAAAAAAAAAAAATTGGTCATAAAGTGCAAAAAATGGTCCTACAGAGCCCCCGAAAACGGATTTTACAAGAGTAAAAAATTGAAGGCAATTTCCCCCAAAAAACATGTTTTTGTGCGCTCACGCGCACGCAGTTGGACTTTGAGAGTTTTCAACCATCGGCATGGGTGCCTGGGATACTTACACAGTTCCCATACAAATCTGAGCCCTCGGGGTGCCATAGGACCGGAGTAATTAGGACCGGACCGGCCAGGACGCAAACGTTGCGTCGCTGGGTTCTGGTTGTTGTTGTTGTTCCCTAAGCTGCCTGGCCGAACAGCCCCGAGTCCCTGAGGAAGGCCATGGCCACGATCGGGCTTTCCCACAGAGCTCTCATTGAGTGTAGATTGTGTTGTTGGCGTAAGTGGTTGTGTGAAATGCAGTCTTCTATGATGTGTTTAATGGTATGGGGTGCTGTGTTACATCCCGGGCAGGCGTCGACAACGGAGTCATCCAGTCTCTTCTGATAGCTCAGGAGAGCTGGATGGTGTCCGCATCTCAGCCTGGCCAGGTGGACTCTGTCCTCGCGAGGAAGGGAGGATTCGGAAGGATGGATTTCGGGAGGTCGTGCATGCAGCTGCGTGTTGTCTGTGAGTGAGTGGATGGATCGGTGAGAGATATGAGTATGGATGTGCTTCTGGAAGTTGGTTCGGGGTGGGCAGGGAGGGAGAGAGGACAATAATTGTGTGTGATATCGTGTGCTGGGTGTTGTTTTGATATTTCTTGGTGTCTGTGGGTGTGTTGCCATGTAGTTTAGTGCCTCTCATGTCCAGATGGTCTTTGACTTTGAGGATTTTGGTTTCTTGATGTAGGTGATCTGTGGGTGCAGTAGCTGTGCAGCCTGTAATGATCTTCAGGGCTTTGTTTTGAATAGTCTGTAAGGTCTTATGATGTGTTTCAGCTAGGTTAGAAGCCCAGGCTGGGCTTGCGTATTCCATCACTGATCTTATGTATTGTTTATATACTGTGGTGGTAGTTTCTTTGTTGTGTCCAAATTTTGTGTGAGCAAGTGACCTGAGGGCGTTAAGTCTGGGTGTCAGTTTCTTTTTAATGTTTGTGGTGTGCTGTTTGAATGTCATATGAGTATCATATGTTACTCCTAGGATTTTGGGTGTGTGTGTATGTGTTAGGGGTGTGTTGTTTATGGTGAGTTGAGCGATGTATTCGTGTTCTTCTGTCCAGCTTGTGAGCAGGGTTGCGGTGGATTTGGCTGGGGCTAGATTAAGTATGTTTGTAGTGCACCAGCCATGTAGTGTGTTGAGATAGGGTTGAAGGAGATCTGTTGCTCTTTTTGGGTCATGGTGTGTGCATGTGAGTGTTATGTCATCTGCATAGGAGGCTAAGTTTATTTGGGGCGTATTGGGTGTAGTTATATCGTGCATGTACAGATTGAAGAGTGCGGGCGATAGGACGGATCCTTGTGGGACTCCGTTTGGAAAGTTTCTGATTTTAGATGACTGACCGGCAAAAGATACGTGTGCACATCTGCCTGCTAGGAAGTTGGCCAGCCACCTTTTTGTGTTGTTGTGCATGTTTGTGTTGTAGATTTTGTTTGTTAGGTTGTGGCGGGGGATGGCATCGAAGGCTTTACTAATGTCGAGTGTGGCTAATAGTGATTTGTGTGGTGGTCTAGCTGAGTTGATGCCGTCAAAAGCTCTTTGTGTAAGGTCTGTGAGAAGAGTGTTTGTGGAGTGCAGTGGCCTGAAGCCATGTTGTGTTGGAGCTAGGGGTAGGTCAGGTGTAATTAGTTGTAATACTAGGCGTTCCATGACTTTGGAGGGGGAGCAAAGGAGTGTGATGGGGCGGTGCGAGGAGGGTAGCGTGGGGTCTTTGTTGGGTTTGGGGAATGTGATGATGATACCATGCTTCCAAATGTCTGGTATTGTGTTGTGTGAATAGCTGTAGTTTGATATGTTAGTGAGTGCTTGTATGCCTTGTGGTCCCAGGTGTCTGAGGTGTATGTTGCTTATGTTGTCTAGGCCACAGGCGGGTGAGTGCTTGAGATTGTTGATGATATGCTTTGTCTGGTGATTGGTGGAAGGTGTATAGTCAGGGTCTGTGGGGAATTGTCTCTTACGTCGGATGACACGTCGGTCGTCTTTGTGAGGTTTTAGGTGGCTGACATGTGAGAAGTGATTGATGAGAGTGTTTGCTTGTTGTTTACATGAAGGAGTAGAGTCTGTTGTTGTGATTGTGTTGTGTTGCTGTTGGAAAGTGTGATGCTGTTTAGTGTTTTGTAGAGTTTTTTGGGGTTTGTTTTGTGATCAAGTGTTTGTAGGAAGTTATTCCAATTTAGTTTTTGTTGTTCTTGTATTTTGTTGTTAGTTTGGGTGTTGAGTGCTTGAATTTGTTGTGTGATGTCTTGTATGTGGGGTGCTGGGGAGTGTTTCAGTATGTTGCGTTGTCTGATGAGGTTTTGAATTTCTGGTGTGAAGTTGGGGTTGTCTTTTTCTGTTACCTCTTGGAATGTGTTTCTTGTCAGTGTTTTGGATAGTTTTATTGAGTATGTGTACAGCATTGTTGATGTTAGTGATGGGTGTACTGTTTAGAGTTGTGAAGTGTTGTTCTGTCTCATTTGTGAATGCTTCCCAGTTAGCTCTTTTATAATTGGTGTATGTGTGTTTGTGGCTAGCTGGGGTGAGTCTGGTTTTGGTGGTGATACTGATCGGGAGGTGGTCAGAGCCTAAGGTTCTGACCACCCTCCAGGATGTTGTGGGGGCGAGTTCTGGGGAGCAAAAGGTGATGTCTGGAGATGATGGGTTATAGAGGGCTTGGTGAGGAATATGGGTATGTTGATGGCTGTCGTTAAGGATGATGAGGTTATCTGTTTGGTTTTGTAGTACCAGCCCTCTGTCTGTGTCGGGGTTGTCGACAAACCAGGCCGACGTCTTGGCGTTGAAGTCACCACCCAGGATGATGTGTGGGCTGTGTGGGGTGTTTGTGATGTGTTGTAAGTGTGGTCTGTATTCATTTGGTATTGTAGGGGATGTTTGGGGAGGGATGTATGTGTTTATGATGGTTATGTTGGAGTTGTTGCCAGTGCGTATTTTAATTGATTGTATTTCTGTTGTGTTATCATTTGGGGGGAGGAGGGATTTGGTTTGTACACTGGTTACTATGTATGATATTTCTTTGTGTACCAGGGTGATGAGTCCACCGCCCCCGCCGACAGCCCGGTCTTGTCTGATGGTGGTGAAATTATGAAATGTGGGTGTTTTTTGTGTTGTGCGGAGTTTTGTTTCTTGTAAGATGGCAATGTGTATGTTGTGTTGTTTGATGAAGTGTGAGAGTTTGTGTTTCTTTGTGTTGATGCCATCTATGTTCAATTGAAGAATGTTAATGTTATGTGCACGATGTATGTTGGGTGCTGCTGCACGAGGATGGGGGGGGTGAGGGAGGGGAGGGATGGGTGAGGTGGGGGTGGGGATTGGGGAGCAGGAGATGGGGGTTGGAATGGATTAGGATGGGGTGTGGTGTGTTGAGTTGAGGATGTGGATGGTATGGGAAGGTTAGGTGGGTTAGGGAGGAGAGGTGGACGGGTTTTAGGGGGGGGAGTGGATGATATGGGAAGGCTAGGTGGGTTGGGGAGGAGAGATGGACGGGTTTTAGGCGAGGGATTTGACTGGGAGAGGGAGGAGCATGAGGAACAGGTCCAGGTGTTCGTGTAGTGTTTCTTGGAGGCAAGTGTTGTACAGGTGAAGTGGGTCCAGTTCCTGCATGAATTGCAGAGAACTGAACCCTTAGTGTGGCGACTCGAAGTGATGGGTTTTGAGCAAGTTGGACATATGTATGTGTACGTGGGTCCGGGGTTGCTCTCAATGTCTCCGGCTAGAAGAAGTCTTCGAGAAATGACAGCCGGAGAGTCATTTCTCGGTGTAGGAAAAACTGTGTGTGGTGTGAGAGGTGTGGAAATTCCCGGCGCGACCGAAGCCGCTCCAAGGACCCGTGCCCCCAGGGAGGGGGCAGGGGATGGTTGTGACGGTTTGGCTCCCGAAACTGCTCCCCGCGGCCGGCATCCGGTTGTCCTCCACTGGTCGTTGATCTTGTCTCCGGCCGTGGAGGGTCGGCGTCCATCCGCGGTTGGCAGCTCCGGGAGGTGGTCCTACGGCGTAGACGCCGCCACATCAGGACCTGGGTTCTGGTGATCGAACATTGCCGACGCAACACGTGCGACGCTGGGTCTCAGCGGGTTAAGACAAGAGACAAACGGTACTTCTTACGGTTCTCTCCGTCTTTATAATGGGTGTACCTTTATCTCTAATGCCGCCTCCACTGTGCTTCAAAGTAGAGACCTAAAAGATTATTCATCCCATATCCAGAGCTGGGCACCACAAAAAAAATTCAAATCAGTAAACCCAGAACATAACTTCAGCAGACACAAATGTGCAAACCTTGTGAAATTTCTGGTTCCCAAATGCAAATATGCAAACGCAAACCGTTTTTTCATTATTTTTTAATTTAAACTACAGAATCAAGGGTAAATCAATAAAATCAATCTCTAATGTCAATAAATATATATATTTACTTAAATATAGTGTTGCACAACTTCCAGTGACCTCAGGGATATACATTTTAATAATTTATACTGTATATACAATACATACATAAATACAAGTTTAAAGACTGCCTAATCCACAAAGTGGATGGTACGCCCGCTGGTCCCGTGGCGGTTGGGTCGCCGCCCATGTAGTGCTTACATTACAGTACTCGTATGCTGGCAATAACATTCTCGTCTATTTTGACTGCCATGGGATACAGTAATGGGTTGAGGGCCATGACTTATTATCATCATCATATATATTGCCAGCAGGGGGGCAAATAACAAGTACGCCGTGGCCCAATCATACCGCGGCCCAACCGACTGTACTGTACTGTACACCCGCCCTCTAAACACAACTCTTACCTAAAGTTTAATAGGCCTACAGTTTATTTTAGCCTAGGTTACTGGAGATGTCGCCCCAAAAACTTGTCCCACATTTTGTATGAGGAACTTGGCCCGTTTTGGTTAGCTTTGGTTATTAAAAATATATACTGTATATAGCATTAATATACTGTATATAGCATAGGTCACTTCGTTTGTCCGACATGGGCAATAAAATGTTGGGGCGACTTGTTTTCGGGGAAGAGTGTTTCAGTAATAATCAGTATTCGCAATTCCGCACCATTCAGGAGGAGGTACGCCGGATCACAGAGGTGCAAGGAGGCGATTCATTCGTGGCCACCCCTTTGGGAATGGCAATAAATAGATAGGTCTTCTTTAGATAGATTCAGTAATTTAGAGAAAGTAGCCTAGGCCTATATTCATTATGATGCTCAGAATATAGCCTAGCTTCAGATAAAAATTGAATAAAATGTTATTGTAAATTGATGATACTTTCAAAATTAACACTTTCTATTTGACACTAATAAAATGAGTCCGTGATTATAGTCCTAGGCCTATATACAGAAGTTAGAACATGCAATATTTAGCCTACATGCTTTGAGGCATTTTGATGGGATTAGGGTAGTCTAATAAATAAGTAACACCCCGTTCTTTAACATTTATATCAAATACAAACCCCAATGTACTTGAATAAACTTATGAAAGCATATGGCCCTCCCGAGATTTGAACTCGGGACACCAGACCCAGAACATAAGCACCTAAACCATTACACCACCGACACAGTTAAAGGTTGAGTACACGATCACGATTAATATCCATTTACAAAATTTTGGGATATCAATCTAATCATGTACTCAGACCCAACTGTATTATGGAAAGTGTAATGTTTTAGTGAGAGGAAAGAATATAGAGTGGGGCCAAGATCACTAAGGACCGGCCTCGCTAGTTAAATTAGTTAAGGTTAAGAAAACATTAACAATATCAATCAAATTAACGATAGCCTAACTTTATAATCTTAAATTAGATTATAAAGTTAGGCTAGGTAAAATTAACCACTTCAACTTTTATTCATGTGCGGGTAATGGCTCTTAAGGGTGTACAAGCTGTAGGTATTGAAAGACAACTTTGACTTTTAGTTCTTGCAAGCGTTGATGCCCCTGTAGATTACTCTGCTCCTCTCTATAGACATCTTCTTGCTAACTACAGGCCCATAGAAGGTTCCCAGGTAGGGCCATGGGTGGCTTAGGTCCTCCTCTACAGCATGGTCATTGTCGTCTGCTGGCGGTGAATTGCTCCCCATGCTGTTGGCAGCCGCGGTAGGGATGGTGGTAGACTGGTCGTTTCTATCCATGTACACTTCAATAGGCCTAGTTTATAATACCGAAAATATAAACAAAGTTGAAAGTGCTGGCAGGTTGAAGCTCTCTGACTGTTGTGTTTTGAAGGTGTTCACTCGACGCTTGTTACTAACTAAGTTAAACTAACTGAAGTGAAGCGCCAATGTATGGGCCTAGATTCCAGCACAACAAGTAGTTGGCGTGGTCACATGACTTTTTTGGCGGGCGCGGGAAGTGGCGGGGGCTGCGGCGGGCTGTGTTTACCACAGGTGGCGGGTAATTTGCACAATCAGATTGGCAACATGGAGGTACTTTCCAGACCTACAAACGCGCAGATAGGCGGCCATTTTGTCCAACTGGTGCGCGACCCCCTATCCCAAACGACCGCGTTTTCACTTGTCTATTCACTAGCATTCTCCATTCCTTCTTATTTATAATATAATAATGATGATAATAATTGTGGGTTATGAAAAGTTCAGGCTACCAGTACACTAACTCTGTCCCCCGAAGAATTGTCATGGTGAACACACAGGCTGACTCCTGTGTACCCTAGGAAGTTTATTTATTTTATTTTATTTATTTTATATTTTATACTGTATTTTATTTTATTTTTTTTATTTTTTCCCCTGGAGAATTTCTATTGGTCAAATGCCTAGACAAATTTTATAGCAAAATTTGATGATCTTATGTACCCACCTAATTGTAGTACACAGGATTTGAGCCTAAGTTTGTGTTGTCCTGTCTCTCTCTCTCTACATTTATCCAATTTTTCTTTAAAAGTTTAGATATTTCTTGCTCCCACCACCTCCCCCTCCAATTTATTCCAACAATCAATGCTTCTGTATGGGAAGCTGAACGTTCTTACATTAGACTTACTGTACATACAACTTTTCTCAACTTACATTCATGACCCCTGGTTCTGCCCTCGTCCCTCACCACAAAATCTCCTTTATCGATCTTCTCAAAACCTTTCACACACTTAAACATCATGATCATGTCCCCTCTCTCTCTCCTCTCCCTCAATGTTGGCAACTTCAGTCTCTCCAATCTTTCCTCATATGGCAGGTCTCTAAGGCTAACTATCATCTTAGTGGCAACTCTCTGAACTCTTTCCAGCTTTACAATATGTTTTATAAGGTGTAATACACTATCATTGCATAGTATTACGTCTCTACAGTATTTAGTCATTCAGTTAGTATGCTTTGATATTCCAAATTTATAAAACTTATTAATTTTACAGATGAAGTGTCAGGGGAACTATCACAAGCGGAGGATGACGAAAACCGCAAGAGCTTGCTGAAGACTCCGGAGCGCCTCCACAAAGCTCCCATGGACGCCTTCTCCTGCCTCAAGGCCAAGCGAAATCAGCTGGCAGTCCCGGGGGCAGACGACAAAACCTTCAATATCTTCAGTGACGAGGATGATAGCCCGGATTATCTTAAATCCACTAGAACACCTTCACCTAAGACTTACAAGAAACCCATATGGAAGAGAACCAGAAAGGAAGCTGCCACTGCCGCCCCATCCAAACCCAGAACTGCGAGAAATACCAAGAAAACTGATGATATGGAAAAGATCTCCTCAAAATTAGGACTCATGGACTTGTCAGATAGTCCCACAGATATTATCCTTGAGGTTCCCAAATCACTGGTAAAGTCCACTAGAAAGCCAGCCCAAAGAGACACCAGTTCATCCAAGACCCCCTCAGAAATTATGACGAAAAGCTCAAAGTCTCGAATAATGACTGGTAGAAAACCGACGGAGCCCTTGGACAATCCAGAACCATTAGCAGAAGATCACAACTCCCGGGCAAAGAGTTCAAGAATCAGAAAACCAGTTTTTATTATTAACGGCTCACCAGAAAGTATTATCCTGGATATCCCTAAACCTTGGATAAAAAGCGTTGCTAAGCCTGCCTCTAAATCTGTGTCCAAAAAGGCCCTCGTACCAATAGCCTCCCCCAACGCCACAAGTAGCAAATCCTCTTCAAAACAAGACAGTACAAAACAGAGAACTTCAAAAGATGGATCTACTAGACAAGATATATCAAAACTCGGAACTGCAATTACAAAACCGAGAACTGCAAGACGAGAAAATTCAAAGCCAGAAAGTTCAAATCTAGAAACCTCTAATCCAGAACAGGGGATCACCAAACGAGGCAGGCAACCTAAAGCCTCCAAGATCATAGAAACTAAAACCAGTTGGACCTCGAGCAGTTCCAGCAACAACGACTCTAACAGCAGCGACGCTTGTGAGTTGTTTAAGGAGCCAAAATTATCATCTTCCCGAGCTAAAATGTCCACGACCAGAGCAAGCCGAGAGAGAGGTGCAGTATCGAGATCACAATCCAGGGAAGTTCCGCAGGTCAAGACTACAGGGAAGAGTCGAGCCAGCCGGGCCTTGAGGATGCTATGATGTTTGTACGGTATAAGACGTGTTTGGGTATTATACAATACTGTATAACCCCTTTCTTGTGGACTACAGTAATTGGAGGATAATCCTGTAAGGAAGTATAAAGCTTCAAATAAATTTTCAGTTTGAGCTACCAAAGTGACAGTCCAAACCAGATATAGAGTACTGTACTTATTTAGTTTTCCCCTTCGTCTTTCAGTCTTTGCATAATAGACTGATCTGAAGAGCCCAAAAATTATATCTAGTGTTTGAACATATACAGTGTATTTTACTTTTTAGACTTTATTATATTCATAAATCAATGTGAAACACTATAGGCTACAGCACATTGATGAATGAATTAAGTAAAGATGAATTGTAATCTTGAGTAATGTAGGTGATTTTCCAAAGAAAAAGGTTAAGTGCAGACCAATTACCTAATTTGAAACCTTTGGTTTCCAAATGAATAGGGTGAGAATAAGTACCGGTAAGGATTTTCTTTATATGTTTTTGTGGGCATTAGGAGTAATCTTTAGATTTATTTCTGCATGTTATTACAGTTGACAGGGATTGGAGTCTCCTTGTGTACAGTTAAGTTGTTGGACATTCATACGGAAGAACAGTTAAACTAGAGCCATATTTTTTCATTAATAAAACACCGGTAATATTATTACCAAAAAATATATATTAAAATTAGTATTGTATTATTATTAACTAGATATTGTTCCATTTGACGCCTGGCCCTGGGAGCCGGTGTATATATGAAGGGCCCTGTCCTAGAAGTAATTTGGGCGGGCATTGTGGTGTGGTTCCACTGTGTGTCTGCCTGCTGAGACTGGAACCTCTCCAAGAGTTCTGTGATCTGAGAATCTTCTGCTGGAGATCCCTCATGATCCTTGGTCTATGGGTCTTCTCCTGGGTGACCTAGATGTGTGTTTATATATTTATTTATTATTATATTTTATTGTTTTTTTTTTTATTATTTTTCCATTTTGTTGTTTCTGTTCTAGCTCTTGTCTTGAGTCGGCCACCCCCAGCTATGAGGTATTCATTATAGTTAGGCCACAAATCTTGACTAATATCCTCTATAACTAAAAATTGACTACAATATTTGAGCTAATAATACCAACCTAGAGGTTGACAGATTGGGAGCCAAAGCGTCACATTTTTCCTTTGCCCTTCAACTTTCCCTTCATAATTGCTGAGGGGCACAGGGCCTTGGGTGGGGCTTTGGTTTCCCGGTCATTTCCGCACCCTCCTCAGCTCCCCGCCTTGGAGTGGCTTTGGTCACCTGGGCTTTATTAGTGGTAAGCAGGGAGGGTTTTGTGTGGGCGCTCGGTTATGGCATTGGCCTTGCTTGAGACCTTGGGGCTGCTCGGCTAGACAGCCTGGGGAACAGCAACAACAACAACAACCATTTAGGAAGGCTCAGCCAGGGAATAGATGTAGACATTTACAGCCCATTTGCTTCAGTTTTTTGTTATTTATTTTTTTGTTATTTATTTTTTTTTTTTTTTTTATTATTACAGAGGTTAGGGGTCACAATTTCTGCCTACTTATAATGAATAGACTATAGTGCCTAAGATGGATGTTTATTTATTTCTTAACTTCCCATCGATAAAGTCTGGATAGTTTTTTTTATTATACTCCAATAGCCAAATACTGTACTGCCATGCGACTTTTGTACCTAGAATTTTAACATATCATTAGTTATAGTATGTATAAACAGTTAAAAGTAATGAAGCACCATAACACACACACACACACACACACACACACACACACACACACACACACACACACACACACACACACACACACACACACATACACACACACACACACACACACACACACACACACACTATATCTACCTCCCTCCCTCCCTCCCTCCCTCTAACTACTATGTACTACTAACTAACTAACTACTATCTAACATACATACCAGTATGTATATCTCTATAACAAGACCGTTTTATATCATGTTAAAGGAGCTCAGACGGTATTGTGCAGCATAATTTACTGGTTCGGCTCAATGGTTTAAGGAGGGGGTTTAGTTTGCTCTCTAAACCTCTATCAAACTTTAAAAAACACCCACAAGACCCCCCTTCGATATAAATTTGTAAATTTTTTGGTAGAAAAATGTCCCGGCCAAAGGCCAATTCCTCTTCAAATACAGGAGCCAGGAAAAAAAAACTACGCCTAAATGGCACGAAAGGTCTTAATATTGGCAAAGAAATGGGGCAAAAGGTCTGAAAACGCCAAACTAATGGGGCGGATGTCTTAAAATCTCATAACTAATAGGGCTAAACATGAGGGAGGAGGAGGACTAAAAAACAACTGCCTCCCCTTAAAAGTAGAGTTGTTAAGGTGGTGAATAACTCTTGACCCCAATTGTACAGGAATTCCTCAACTATCCTTGTTTGTGGTTGTTTCAGTATATCACTGTTCATAAATTAATGTACACCCTATGTGGTGGATTGTGTTCTTTTATTGCATAGATTTTATTTTAGTAAGCGTTGTTTCCACATAGCGTTTTTGACAAGTTAATTTTACTTTATATTGTCTTTGTCCCAGTTTTGGTTTGTTTAGTTTGCAAGTTTTACATTTTAATTAGGGTAAAGAAAATAACCTAAAGTTGTTATGCTTCATTATTAAATTGTAATTATGATGTCAAAATTGCAAAATATACAAACCAAAACTTGGACGAACACAGTAAAAAGACAAAAGAACTTATCTAAAGCGCTATGTGGAATCGGACAAAAATGGTCAAAAATTTCAAGAAAATTGATAAACTAATTTGCTTCACTTAAAGTTGTTTGATATAAAGACTGGATATTCTGGAATGTAACTCATGATGTGACTTTAAGTGAGGAATTACTGTATCTTATTAGTTATAGTTGTTAATACTGTATTGGTTCTTGTAATATAGATAGTTTAATTTATTACTGTATGACTGGTCCTTAGCTCTTTAAGTAATCTTGTGCCTGGAAGGGAAAACTTGGTGAATATACCATAAAATAATGTAGTTTATTATTTCTCTAATTTGTTAGACTAACACCTAATTCATATCTTAACCGCTACTGTACCATAGGGTACAGTAATAAAAGTCCCCCCCCCCCCCAGTCCCAAGCAATGTGGTCAAAATAGCAAGATATAACAACCTCCCACCTCAAAAGATGGAGGAATACTGGTTCTCCCAGCCTGTAGAAGCTAGCATTTAAACTGAGAAGTGTTGCCAACTCTAGAGCAGTGCTCAAACGGTCAGGCACTGCCTGATACTGGCAGTTATAAGGAAAGTATATTACTGACGGCTCCCTGCCGTTGCTGGGACTGGGCAGTGATTTATCTACTGACGGCAGAGAGCCGTTGCTGGTACTGAATGAGTTAAGAAACTGAAAAAGGTTAAAGAAATATAAAACCAGTTCAAAGAGGCATATCAATTTTGGTGAACATTAAACTAACAAAGTATTGACCGTATGTACATTTTTTATTAACATTTCATATTAATCCTTTCAGTATTCAGTGACATTTCATTATAATTTAATTTGCTGTCTTTAAGCAAATTTATCAGCTTAGGATGGATACGAAAAGACATACAGTAGTTTGTTTGATTATGTAGAAAGGTTGGATGATCAAAATTGGGTGAAGTGTTGTAAGTCTGTTAAAGGGAGGTTGGCTGTTTTATTGATCTATTAATACTCTTATTAATATTCTTATATTTCTTAGTTTCTTCGCTCGACCTCCATCAAGCTTAGAAAAACACCCCCTAGACCCCCTTCAAGAAAAATTTGTAAATTTTTCGGTAGAAAAATATCCTGGCCGAAGGCTGGTTCCTCTTAACCCGGGAACTGCCGGAAGATTCTTAAGAGTTCCCCCGGCGGACTGCGGGAAGACTCTTAAGAGTCAGAGAGAAAAAAAAAAAATTAAACATCGAAAAAAAAATATATATTTTGTTATGTTTTTATTTTTTTATTTTTTTTTTTGCCCCTGGGCCATGCAAAATATCACTCCTCTACCTCCCCTCCTTCAGTTATCACCTATTTTCCCTGTTATTCCCTTATTCTGAGGTATATTTTCGTGCTAACATTAGCGAGTTGCAAGCAGGGCATTGTCATCACTGTTAGCAAGCGAGTGCAAGAGAGAGAGAGAGAGAGAGAGAGTATCGATCGACAGTGTCTCTCCAGCCTTGGGAGAAATTGGCGGGAAAGGCGGTTGCCTCACCCATACATTATGTAACTCCCGCCCTGTATCGCCGATTTTGACCATCCAAACGCTGTTTTCACTTGTTTTATTGTTGTAACAGGTTAATACCTTTATAATCAACCTATAATAGGCGCATATGGATAAGTATTAATGCTATTTATGGTAAAATGAATATTTTAGTGATGGAAACAGCTCAAATACATGCGTACAGGCAGAGGTGTCTAATTACCCCCATGGGCACTTCAGAGGTTAATGGCACGAAAGGTTTTAAAATTGACAACGAAATGGGGCAAAAGATGTTAAAATGCCAAACTTATGGGCCGAACATCTTATAATCGCAAATCAAATGGGGCTTAACACGAGGGAGAAAGGGGACCAGAAAAACGCCCCATCTCCCCTTTACGTGGCAAGAGCTGCTCTATAAAGACTGGATCACATTTTACGTTCTGATCTCAAACTTTAGAAGTAGACGAGGGAGCCCGGAACAAGACTGCCACTATTAGGACGCGAGACTAAAATCCTACTTCTTTTGGATCATTTAGTGGATGTGTCTGTATTAATCATTCTTTAATTTTTGATTTGTGTTATTATTAGACAATTTTATTTAGTTTAAAAAAGTGTCTGTGGTAGTCAAAGGATTAATTTGGAAATAAATTACCATTTTTATTGCTAGAGATCCTTTCTAAGCTGCAAAAAGTTGTCTAGTATTAGCAATAATAATATTTAGGAAATGCTGCTTTTTACTGAAAGGTTTAAACTCAAAGTGATGGTCAATAAAATGTTCCTTGTCTGATTATATATTCTTTCAAATTTTCAAGGCAGTATCACACAGGCTTTTATCAGCATCTTTAGTAGCCAATATCCAATTTGGAGAGGTCCTCATCACTTGCTGTCCATGTCTTGCTTCCATACGCGAGTGTTGGGAGCAGTACATTGTTACTCAGTGACTTTTTCACTTCCTTGACTTACCATTCTTCCTCTCAGGATAAATAACACCAAAGTTAGTCACACAGGTCAATTAATTCACTCTAGTATTAAGTTAGTAGGGGGCAGGAGCCAGGAATCCTTCTCCCCTTGTATAATTCTCCTACTCGACGAGACAGAGAAACGAGCGAGGGAACGCGAAAGTGGTCCCAGACCCTGAGAATAGGAACTTTAAATGTTGTTTCTGTTCAGGCTTTGTCTTGTGTCGGCCACCTCCAGCAATAGGGTGTGTGCCTGAGTATATACATACATACAATTAAGTTAGTAGCTGGAGTTTATGGTGATTATACATAAATCAGGAAATTCAAGGAGAGATCAACAATGATGTGGTCAAAGGTCTAGCCATAATCGGTAACAGACTTCCCTAGAGATCTTTTAGTAAGAGAGTGTGGCCATCTTTTTTTATGGATGACATTTTGGTACCATAATTATCAAACAACGAGATGATAGTTTATTTTATATCGTTGAATATAGATGTATAGGTCAAACTATCTATCTTCTACCAGTATTGCCAAATGTTTATTATGGGTATGGACATATTTGAGTGTTGTGAGAAGCTAATGACACCAGTGGCACCAATATGGCGGAGGTTGGCTGATCTCTTGTTACTATAGGGTCTCTAGACTTTCCATGTGACACTGAAACTAATACACCGGTATTTGAATTTGAACTTACTTGGGATTTAGTAGATTATTGTAAGATGCATGAAATTTAGACGTATAATATAGTTTGATATATACTATACATCCTTCCTAATATATTTTGATGTGATTGATTTTGTATTTTCAATAAAAAATAACTTTACAGAGTTTGGTATTTGCTTTTTGAGGGGATATTAATACTGTAATACCTTCCATCCTTAGAGGACTTTTTGTTCCAGTTTAAGGATGCATTTTTTTTTCATTCTGGTTATCAGTACATGTTTTTATTAATTTTAGAAGAAAAAAACTACAGTATGGGAGTTGGTCGAGATAGTTTTTACCCCTATGATTCCGAGGGATCCTTCCTAAACTGAATATAATTGTTTAACAATAGCCAGCATAAAATTTAAGGATGAGTCATAGTATACTGAAAAGGGTTATTCTAGCTTCTCCAGATTCTTTTGTTCAACAAGCATATTTGTGGACGATGCTGTCCTGTTGGCAGAAAGTGTGAAGAACTCCAGAGAGACTGGTTGTGATAAAGATCAATGTATAAGGTAATGGTGTTGGAGAGAACAACACGTGTGACTACAGTATACATTGTAGGACAAAATATAGAATCAAGAAATCGCATGAGAAATATATAAAATTTAACTGCGAAACAAGGAATTGGAAGATATTGAAAGTTTCAAGTGTTTTGGAGCTGTAGCCCACTTTGTAAATTTGAAAGCAGGGAGGGTGAAATATAATAGTGCCAAGGAGAAGAGTGTTGGAGAACTTTTTATCCTGAGAGGAATGGTCAGTCATAGAAGTGAAAAAGTCGCTGAAGAACCGTGTGCTGGAGAAATAGCGAGTGCAACAGGACAAGAGAGATGAGGAAAAGTGCAAGATAAAGAGAGAGAGCGAGAATGAAGCAGTTGGAGGAGAGATAAGGGCAAGTCAATGAAGATAGGCAAGAGCATAAGAGAATAAATTAAATAGTCCGAGGAGAGAGAGAAGGAAAATGGAGCAAGCGAGATGTGGGAATTAAGGGGAGATGGGTCGTCTTTATTTGCTTATTGTTTTATCTATATAATTTTTAGTTTCCTCCCTATACCTCCATCAATCTGTAAAAAACATCCCAAGATAAATTTGTAAATTTTGGGTAGAAAAATGTCCCGACCGAAGGCCGGTTACTCTTAGAATTACAGGCTCGCTATCGCTCGCCAGGAAAAAATCGACAACTAAATGTCACGAAAGGTCTTAATATTTACGAAGAAATGGGATGAAAGGTCTTAAAATCGCCAAACTAATAGGGCTAAAGACCGGCCTATCCCCTCTTAAAGATAAGGAAGTGGGGAGAAAAATGAGTAACAGAACGAACTTGGGAGGATAGAATATATGAAGGGGAGAGAGGACACGTGAGATAGAAGTATGGGAGAGACCAAGATAGAGAGAGAGAGAATGAGATGAGTATGAGAGACAATATGTAAGTGAAGCGACAAGGATGATACTAAAGTTATATGTGTTAGAAAGATAGAAAGGAGGAGATACAAACATGCAACCGGTAGAGGAGAGAGAGAGAGAGACATGCAAAGGAATGGACAAGAGAGTGAAGTGAGAGAATGACAGGTATATTAAAGAAAGCAACAATAGAGAGCCATAGAGAAGTATAAGAGGTAATATTATGTGAGGGAAAGAGAGATAGAGAACATTAATTAGACAGGGAGAACGAGACCGGTATACGAGGTAATATGAAGCAATCACAAAATAGAGTGACTAAGATAATATTATACTGTGTGAGTCAGTCAGAGGTGCACATGACTCATAATGATTGGTAAAGTCATTCCTCCTCATCCTCTTCCTCCTTCTCCCCTCTTTCTCTTCTTTCTCCTCCCTCTTTCTCTTCTTCATTCTCCTCCCCACTTGTTTTTCTTCCTACTCCTCCTCCTCATCTCCTATTCCCTTTCCCTCCCCCCTTCTTCCTCCTCCTCTCTTTCTCTTCTTCCTTCTCCCCTCTTTCTCATCTCCCCACTTTTTCTTTCTCCTCCTCCTCCTCCTCTTCATCACCTCTTCCCCTTCCTGCTCTTCCCCATCATCACCCTCTTCTTCATCTCTCTCATCTCTTCCTGATTATCCACTTTCCCCTTTCTCCCCTTCCTTCACCTCATCAAACTCCATTATTTTCCCATTCCTCATAGTTCCCTTCTTCGTCCATCATGCTTCTCCTCCTTATTTTATATCTTATTCTTGTTGTGTTCCTTCCTTTCCTTTCGCCTATTTACCTCCTTTAATTTTCCTTTCCTTTCTTCTATTTTCTCTTTCTCCTCTGATTTGTTTCCTCCTCTTTCCTCTCCTCAGTTCCCTCTTTCTCCTCCATTTACGTCTTTTCCTCATCCTATGTTTACCTTTCTCTCCCGCCCTCTCCGCTGCTGCTTCTTCCTCTTGTTTTATATCCCCCTCTTCCTCCCCCACACCTTACTTCCTTCTTTTCTTTAATGTTTTCACTCCTCCTACTCTCTCCTCTTCTTCCTCCTGTTCCTCCTCTTTCACGGACGTCTAAATTTTCATTTCCCACTCCATCACCCACTCCTCCTACACTATCCCCCCTCCTCATTCCCTAGCTTCTTCTTCCTCCTGTTCCCCCTCCTCTTCACCTTGGTCATTTCTCACCCTTCCCATTTCCCACTACCTCCTCTTTCCTATCCTACCCTCTCCCTTCCCCCCCCCCCCCTCCCTCTCCGTTTCTTCCCTACCCCTCTAGATTATAGGTTTGATTCCCGGAGGGAAGTAGAGAAAACCTAATATTTAGTAGGGGCCCCAGAATCATTGACGATGTTGCCTATTAGTATAATAGTCTCCATTCAACACCCACGTCAGTCGTTTGAATCAACCGCCGCGAGGAAGAACAGAGTCATTCATCGTAAGTGCAACGCTACTTCTCTTATGGTATCGTCATAGATTGGGTACCCACTACGAAAAAACTTTCGTAAAAAATAAGAGAAGAAAAAAGGAAAAGATTAAATTACTTAATCAAGGTTATAACCCGCTTCCCACTTCGGTGGATTTCTTGCGTTGTGGCTTCTTGCCGCTCCTCGCCAAGCGCACCATTCGTCCTTCACTGATATATCAAGATAATACTCAAAATATCAAGCGAATGGGAAGGGGATGGCTGGCGGGCCTTCATCGTCAATGATTCCGGGGCCCCTACTAAATATTAGGTTTTCTCTACTTCCCTCTGGGAATCAAACCTATAATTTAATAGTGGCCCCTCCATCATTGACGATGTTGCCTGAATTCCCAAGACTGGAGGGGGACATTCGCATCAATATCTAAAAACCTCCAAACCCGCAAGGTATAGTCAAGAATTTGTATAACAGAACAGCTATTTTATTGTTTGCATACAATATAGAAAAATAAAAAATATTAAAGAGTGTGAGCAGTGCTTTGCTTCGAAAAAACAGGCTCTCTTACATGAGATACTGTTGGAAAACGTGATAAGAGGAGCTAATACAAAACTCCCTATCACTCTTTCAGATGTTACACTATTCATAGTTTATCATCTGGTAAAAATAACTGAGTCCCTTGACCAGTTTCAACACTCATCCAGCTATCCCGATGCCTCCCGGATAGCCAAACCTTAACTTATACATAAAATCATAATCTGACTAGCTTTATATAGCTTGTTTCTTAACGTAACTTAGCTCTCACACCTTAACTTAAGGGAGCTCTTATATAGTTATCTCTTAAAATAATGATGGATTCAATTTAACATAAGATCTAGAGCTTCTAGCTCTTAACTACCAGCAATGCTCAGGCTTCTGCCCGGCGGAAGCAACGCCTGGACTTCTACCCGGTGTAGCAGTGTGATTCCTCAGGTGTGATTACTTCAGGGTGTACTGGGATACCCTCATCCCCCCCCCCCCTTTTCTTAGCCCATTATGGGCCGTACTATCACATAACCTAAATAGCCCAACTGCCGCGAAAACCCTACCCCAATAACAAACTAGTGAAGAGAGAGTGTCTCAAGAACGTTTCTATGAGAACAAAGAAGGATAACCTACTACCAGCCCTCTGTCTGTGTCGGGGTTGTCGACAAACCAGGCCAAGACGTCGGCCTGGTTTGTCGACAACCCCGACACAGACAGAGGGCTGGTACTACAAAACCAAACCGATAACCTCATCATCCTTAACGACATCCATCAACATACCCATATTCCTCACCAAGCCCTCTATAACCCATCATCTCCAGACATCACCTTTTGCTCCCCAGAACTCGCCCCCACAACATCCTGGAGGGTGGTCAGAACCTTAGGCTCTGACCACCTCCCGATCATTATCACCACCAAAACCAGACTCACCCCAGCTAGCCACAAACACACATACACCAATTATAAAAGAGCTAACTGGGAAGCATTCACACATGAGACAGAACAACACTTCACAACTCTAAACAGCACACCCATCACTAACATCAACAATGCTGTACACATACTCAATAAAACTATCCAAAACGCTGACAAGAAACACATTCCAAGAGGTAACAGGAAAAGACACAACCCCAACTTCACACCAGAAATTCAAAACCTCATCAGACAACGCGACATACTGAAACACTCCCCAGCACCCCACACACAAGACATCACACAACAAATTCAAGCACTCAACACCCAAACTAACAACAAAAACTAAATTGGAATAACTTCCTACAAACACTTGATCACAAAACAAACCCCAAAAAACTCTACAAAACACTAAACAGCATCACACTTTCCAACAGCAACACAACACAATCACATGCTGCAATCACAACAACAGACTCTACTCCTTCATGTAAACAACAAGCAAACACTCATCAATCACTTTTCACATGTCAGCCACCTAAAACCTCACAAAGACGACCGACGTGTCATCCGACGTAAGAGACAATTCCCCACAGACCCTGACTATACACCTTCCACCAATCACCAGACAAAGCATATCATCAACAATCTCAAGCACTCACCCGCCTGTGGCCTAGACAACATAAGCAACATACACCTCAGACACTTGGGACCACAAGGCATACAAGCACTCACTAACATATCAAACTACAGCTATTCACACAACACAATACCAGACATATGGAAGCATGGTATCATCATTACATTCCCCAAACCCAACAAAGACCCCACGCTACCCTCCTCGCACCGCCCCATCACACTTCTTTGCTCCCCCTCCAAAGTCATGGAATGCCTAGTATTACAACTAATTACACCTGACCTACCCCTAGCTCCAACACAACATGGCTTTAGGCCACTGCACTCCACAAACACTCTTCTCACAGACCTTACACAAAGAGCTTTCGACGGCATCAACTCAGCTAGACCACCACACAGATCACTATTAGCCACACTCGACATTAGTAAAGCCTTCGATGCCATCCCCCGCCACAATCTAACAAACAAAATCTACAACACAAACATGCACAACAACACAAAAAGGTGGCTGGCCAACTTCCTAGCAGGCAGATGTGCACACGTATCTTTTGCCGGTCAGTCATCTAAAATCAGAAACTTTCCAAACGGAGTCCCACAAGGATCCGTCCTATCGCCCGCACTCTTCAATCTGTACATGCACGATATAACTACACCCAATACGCCCCAAATAAACTTAGCCTCCTATGCAGATGACATAACACTCACATGCACACACCATGACCCAAAAAGAGCAACAGATCTCCTTCAACCCTATCTCAACACACTACATGGTTGGTGCACTACAAACAGACTTAATCTAGCCCCAGCCAAATCCACCGCAACCCTGCTCACAAGTTGGACAGGAGAACACGAATACATCCCTCAACTCACCATAAACAACACACCCCTAACACATACACACACACCCAAAATCCTAGGAGTAACATATGATACTCATATGACATTCAAACAGCACACCACAAACATTAAAAAGAAACTGACACCCAGACTTAACGCCCTCAGGTCACTTGCTCACACAAAATTTGGACACAACAAAGAAACTACCACCAAAGTATATAAACAATACATAAGATCAGTGATGGAATACGCAAGCCCAGCCTGGGCTTCTAACCTAGCTGAAACACATCATAAGACCTTACAGACTATTCAAAACAAAGCCCTGAAGATCATTACAGGCTGCACAGCTACTTCACCCACAGATCACCTACATCAAGAAACCAAAATCCTCAAAGTCAAAGACCATCTGGACATGAGAGGCACTCAATTCCTGGCAGCAGCCTCCACGAACCAAGACCACCCACTAAACTACATGGCAACACACCCACAGACACCAAGAAATATCAAAACAACACCCAGCACACGGTATCACACACAATTATTGTCCTCTCTCCCTCCCTGCCCACCCCGAACCAACTTCCAGAAGCACATCCATACTCATATCTCTCACCGATCCATCCACTCGCTCACAGACAACACACAGCTGCATGCACGACCTCCCGAAATCCATCCTTCCGAATCCTCCCTTCCTCGCGAGGACAGAGTCCACCTGGCCAGGCTGAGATGCGGACACCATCCAGCTCTCCTGAGCTATCAGAAGAGACTGGATGACTCCGTTGTCGACGCCTGCCCGGGATGTAACACAGCACCCCATACCATTAAACACATCATAGAAGACTGCATTTCACACAACCACTTACGCCAACAACACAATCTACACTCAATGAGAGCTCTGTGGGAAAGCCCGATCGTGGCCATGGCCTTTCTCAGGGACTCGGGGCTGTTCGGCCAGGCAGCTTAGGGAACAACAACAACAACAACCTACTGCGAGGTCGTTAGGAAATGTACCGAAGCTAATATTGCCAAGGTGGGGTAGAGTTCACTCTCTCTTCACTAAGAAAACCGCTCTGGATGAAAATCTGAGAGTGGCTAAACAGATACAAAAGATAAAGTAGTTCACTGAAATTCCAAATATGGATCAAATAGTACCGAAGGAACTTCATATTGTGCTTGTTAGAAAAACCACAGTAATACGCCGGAGGAGCTTACATGCCATTATAATGTACCGCAACTCGCCAGCCACTAGACGCCGGGGGGAGTGAGCTCCGCTGGCGTAAACCAAAACTTCAGACAGAAGTGTAGCCTACTAATTACATGTAATTAACCTGACTCAAAAAAGGTAAAACAATTGGAATTCTCGGGGCATGAGCAGCTCAGTAATCCCGGGGCTGAAACAAACATGACTGAAAAACAATTACCCATTAGAGAACTGCGGTCTCCGCGTATGGTTTCTGTGGTCGCCGCCACTCTATTTCCCGAAAGGGATAGTTAATAGTCTGCCGGCTGTAGAACAAAACATTTCTACCAGGAAAAAAGGGAAGGGCTGTGCTGACAAAATCCGCCCTTCCAGGAAGAACGGATTTGATCTGAGACCGGTTCCTACCCTGCTAGGGGTTACCGGAGGCAACCAGTACGCCCTTCCTTGTATGACTACTTGTTAGTATGAAAAAACTGTAACTGAGAACCTAACCCTTCAAGAGGGCCCTCCCGCCGAGTCCCTTTGATGGTGGTGTCCTATGTGGGCCAAAGCCATGGAACAACTGGAAGCTAGCGGCGGAGATGAATAACCGTCCGGTTGCTGGTCTATTCCACATACTGCGTGAGGGGGTGGGATGTGCGCAGGCACACGAACCCATATGCGAGACTGGCTAAGGGCTCAAAAATGTTGAGGAGAGCTTAGTTTTGTAAATTGTTAGTTTCGTAAAATCGACCGGCGCCTGAGCTACTCATGCTGCCGGTGACAGGAACAAAAACCCTCTTACCCACGTACGCACAAGTCGACTAGTCAGGCCTCCGGGGACACAAAAATTAAGGGGGGACTAAGACACAAATCCCCTGCTAATGGAGTACAACAAAGTCTTCTCGTCTAGCCGAGAGCAACAACAAAATTTGTCCGATAAACTGTGAGATCCTGGCCAATCCGCCGCGGCGTTCCGGCCTGGAGTTCAGAGCAAACTGGCAGTGCAGATAAAATAATATAAACCGCTTAAGGAACAAAAAAACCTTCCCTCGGGGCCTGACTTGCCCTTGTTGTGTTTTGAGTAAACAAGTGAACGAGAGAACTCCAAGAAGAAGAAGAAGACGGCCGTAGTGTTCAGACGTGCTGGTCTCTTGTGCATTTATTTCCTTAATTCATGAGCTATTGCTCAGGTGGGCCATCGGGCTTGACAGCTGGCTTTCCTGGTTAGAGTCAGTGGGACCGTGGTGGGTAGTGCTAGGGGATGAGTGTGTGTAGTGGGGGTGGTGAGGGGGATGTGGCGGGCCTGGCGGCCATGGACGATCAGTCGTCTGGTGGCCTGAAGCGGAGTCTGGTCCTTGATGAGGTCACTGATGGCCCTCCCGGGCCTCTCAATGATGGGGCCAAGGTGCAGAGGAAGTTGTCGGTGGATGGGGTGCCCGGTGTGCCGGTGGACCTGGCCCAGGGGGCCGTGGGGGGATCGGTGGGGGTGCCGGATGGATCGGACGACGCTGACTTGGTAACGTACATTATTCATTCTGTTTCTCGGCGGCGTGTCTTTGACAATTCTGCCAGGGTTACGGCGGCTGTGGGGGACGCTCCATTTGGTGAGTATGTGCGGCCACACGGCATCAAGGTACAAAGGAGTACAAAGGAAATCAAGCAACAACAGATCTAGTGACCCTTCTAGGCTGCTTGTCCTCCAAAACACTGAGGATCAAGTGTCCAAACAGTGGTTTAGAGTGGGTAAGGGAACATTGGAAAGGGAACTACTGCCCTGCCACTAACGTGGCGGGACTAGGAAGTTAGTAGGGGACATATGGGTTAGTAACTGAGGGGAGGATAAAATAAAGTTATTCATTTACAAACGCAGTCAGTCGCGGGTTTGATGCGAGATATTTGTCTAGGCGGAATTTAAATGAATCAACGGTGCTGCAGTCTATAACGTCTCGGGGAAGCCCATTCCACAAGTTGACAACTCGATTGAAGAAGAAATTCTTAGATTCGTGTGAGTTAAAAGATTTACCAATAATTTTGCAACCGTTTCCCCGCGTGTAATTAGATTGGTCGATAGTGAAGTACTTACTACAGTTCATATTGTCGATGCCTTTGATGATTTTGAACACTTGAATTAAGTCACCTCTTAATCTGCGCTGGGTTAAAGGAAATAGATTTAATTCTCTAAGACGCTCTTCGTACGGTTTGTTCTTTAGGCTAGGTATCATTTTGGTAACTGTACGTTGAACTCGTTCTAGCTTGTTTATGTCTTTTTGGTAATAAGGGCACCAGGATTGAACGCAGTATTCCAGAAGAGGGCGGACTAAGGAATTGTAAAGGGTTAGGATTACGTCTTTGGATTTATGCTCAAATGATCTGCCTATAAAGCCAATTATTTTGTTTGCCTTCTTAACAACTTCTGAACATTGTTGACTCGGTTTTAGGTTACTCGATATTGTTACTCCCAGATCGGTTTCTCTGTTTACATTCTTAAGCTGAGTGCCATTCATCGAATAGTTTGCTTTCTCATTTAGGTATCCGATATGTAGTACTTTACATTTATCCGCATTGAAACTCATTTGCCAAATTTGGGCCCAATGTGACAATTTATCTAGATTGTGTTGCATATCGTCAACTTGATCTTTTGAGAGTACGCTATTTGCAATTTTTGTATCGTCAGCAAATTTTGAGATTGTACAGGTGAGTCCCTCATCTATGTCGTTGATGTAAATTAGAAAGAGAATTGGTCCTAGTACCGATCCCTGGGTACTGGGTACTGGGTAGGGGTGAGGCCCTGTGTGTCTCTCTTCCCCGCGGGGTTATTGGTAAGGGGATTAGGCCTCTAGAGGAGTTGACTAGTTTCGGGGACTGGACGGTGGTGTGCCGGGAGTCCATTTCCCCGGGGGATAGCAGGTATTCCTGGGGGAAGATTGGCCCTGTTGACCCTGTCATTTCTGAGAGTGCCATCATGGGGTCCCTTAGGGTCCTGTCTGATGATCATGGGGTTGCGTCAGCGGCCCTGGAGGAGGTCACGCGGCTCTCTAAACGCGTGGAGCAGGATGGTGGAGGCGAGGGGGGTGGGTCGGGTTCTCCCTCGGTGAGTTCAGGGGTGGTCCGCTTGCGTTTTCGGGGTTGCTTGCCTTCCAGGGTTGTCTTAGGCTCGGTGTGCTATCCAGTTTCGAGTTACTCTTTTCGGCTGCTCCGGTGTTTCACCTGCCATTTTTTTGGTCATGGTTCGATCACCTGTCGGAATAAGGTGCGCTGTCGGAACTGTAGTGGGTTTCATCCTATGGCGTCGGGTGACCACTCGTGCCCTAATTCCCCTAGTTGTTATTTTTGTGGTGGTGGACATAGGGTGACCTCCCGCTCCTGCCCCGTTTTCTTGAAGGCTCTAGAAATCCATGAGGACTACAAACAGGATAAGTTTGGCCTGCCTGATCTCAACCGGAAGGTTCGGGAACTTAATCCTACCCAGCGTCGGTCTCCTCCGCGTTTAGGATCGTCTCCGATTGTAGGTGGCTCTGCTGGCCCGCGTCTCCCGCCGAGGTCGGCGGCGGCGGGTGACCGGCTGTATGCTTCGGTGGTCACGGGCAACAGGTTTGAAGTGTTAGGGGATCAGGCGGATGACCTGGATGTGATTCAGCCACATGGTGTTGGCGTAGGAGTACTGGGCGAGGTGGTTCGGCGTGAGGTTCGGGTCTCAGAGGGGGCCTCCTCTGACGCTGAAGTGGTCCTTCATCGTCCGTCGTCCCCGTGGCCTCTGCGCCGTCGTAGTGGTCCTCGGCCTCGGCACAGGTTGTCGGATGCCTCTCCTCCCAGGGCTCCGCCGCCAATCCCCCAGATGCTCCCTCCCCCTTGCCCGAATAATATTTCTGTCTCTCCCCGGCCTACCTCTGGTCCTTTCGCGTCTATAATAATAATAATAATAATAATAGTGCTGGTAGTCCGACGGTAAGGCAGCAGTCTGTCCCTCCCCCCCCCCCTGTTACTGATACATTTGGCTCGTTGGTAGCGGATTTCTGGGAGTGCATAGTGTCAGGCCGTACTCTCAAGGAAGTTTGTCTTGCATTGATACCCAGACTGTTGGCTCTGCTGGTGTCCCGTTAAGGTTGCCCAGGTTATCAGAGAAGTTTCTTTTGTGGAATGCTCGGTCAGTTCACCGTAAGACTCAGGATTTACGGTTGTTGGTGGAACGTGAAGCCCCTGTAGTGGTAGGGCTGTGCGAAACTTGGCTTTCTTCTACGTTACATTTCCGGATCCCTCATTTTAATGTGTATCGGGCGGATAGGGACTCTAGTGGTGGTGGTTTGGCTATAGCAGTGCGTGATACGGTCCCAAGCAAGTTGTTCGGTTTGCACCGGTTTGATGGTGGGGACCTGGAGGTTCTGGCGGTGAGCGTGGCCTTACGGAAGGGGTGGGCTACTGTGTTCATCTGTTATAACCCTTGTCGGAATATTGCTCTGCCGGAATTCCAACATTGTTTTAATCAATTGCCGTCGCCCTGTCTGGTGATGGGGGACTTTAATGCGCGTCACCCGTACTGGGATCCGTTGGTTCTCAGGGCATCTCGGAACCGTACTGGTACCTCGCTTTTTAATGCGTTATTGGATAGCCCTTCCTTTGACCTTTTAACCCCTCCTGGTCTCCCTACCCGCGTCGATCCACATACCGCGTCCTCCTCCACCTTAGATCTCTGCTTGGGTAATGACCTGTTTTTAGGTGCTAGGGTTACCACGGGTCCATACATGGGGAGTGATCATCTGCCAGTCTTGCTTGATGTCTTTGGGTTTTCCTCTCCTGCCCCTCCGCGTTCCCGCCCGAGGTGGAGGTTCGGTGCTGAGGGATGGGGACAGTTCCACCGTGGCCTCCACTTGGATCCTCCCACTCTCGCGGAGTCGGTGGGCTCGGGCGCTGAGGCCATTTCGAGGGCGTTAACTGCTGCGGCAGGTGGGGCCTTTCGGATGACGGGCCGGCCCCCTTCGGGCAGGCCAACTGTTCCTTGGTGGACCGAGGAATGTGCGGTCGCGGTACGGGTTCGTCATCGGGCTTGGTCTGTCTGGCGCCGTCATCCCTGTGTGGAGTTCAAGCGGGAGGCACGGAGGGTGGATGCCCGGTGCAAACGCACTCTCTTGAAGGCGAAGCGTGGGTCTTGGGCTGCCTTCTGTCCTACGTTGAGGTTTGCCAGCTCCAGCAAGAGGGCGTGGCGTTTTGTTAGGCAGATGAATGGCCAGAGGGTGGACACTTCTTTCCCTCTTACTGTTGGCGGTCGGCTAGTCGGCGATGCGCAGGAGCAGGCGGATTGTTTGGCGGATCACTATCGGGTGCTGTTTGCGGCCCCACCGCAACTACCGGATGTGGATTGACTGGAGTCAGTAATTTCGTACCATCTTGAATCTCCTGATCCTGACGGCCTTTCCGATCCGCTGACCGCCCGTGAATTGCACCGCACTTTGGAATCACTCCCCAAGGGTAAGGCTGTGGGTCACGATGATGTGGCATATGAGATGCTTGCCCATCTGCCGCGGGAGGGGTTTGATGTGTTGCTGGACTTCTATAACAGGAGCTGGTCTACTGGTACATATCCGGCTCTGTGGAAGTCGGCCCTTCTCCTTCCGTTCCCTAAACCGGGTAAGGATCCCTCTTTACCATCTTCATGTAGGCCCATCTGCTTGTTATCGGTGGTGGGTAAGGTGATGGAGAAGATGGTTTCACAGAGGCTCACTTGGTGGCTGGAGACTAAGGCACTCCTTCCTGATGTTCTTCATGGTTTCCGCCCGGCTAGGGGCACGGTGGATGTGCTCCTCCAGCTGGAATATCACATCCAGGATGCATATCGGAACAAGAAGGTGCTCCTCGTGGCATTCATCGATGTTGCGAGTGCCTTTGATTCGGTTTCCCATGCCGGGGTCCTATACAAATTGGGTATGCTTGGTGTTCGTGGGAAGGTTTTATCGTGGCTCTGCAGCTACTTGCTTGAGAGGTCCCTTTCAGTTGCGGTCGGTACATCTACGTCGCGGCCTTTCCCTGTCCGTCGTGGGGTGATTCAGGGGTCGATCTTGGGACCACTGTTCCTGAATGCCATGTTGTCTGATGTCCCTAGGTCCCGTAATGCTACGACGATGGTGTATGCCGACGATCTTGCCATCGTCTGCTCAGCGGACACGCTCTTACAGGCCCAGACTGCTCTGCAATTGGCGGTTGATGAGCTCTATGAGTGGGCGGGGGAATGGGGCCTACGACTCAATGCCCAAAAGAGCGCTCTCATGTGCTTCACCTTGAAGACTAAACTCCCGGGTCTGCCTACGATTTCGTTGGGGGGTGAGCCTCTCACGTATCGTACGTCACACACCTTCTTAGGTGGGATGGGCCGGTATTGACTTGGAGGAATCATGTGGACTACCTGCGATCATCTTGCATGAAGCGGCTGGGTATAATGAAGTGTATAGCCAGGTCCAAGTGGGGGACATCTCGGGATGATCTGCTGTGTTTTTATGAGTCTTTCATCAAGAGTAAGGTGGCGTATGGTAGTGCAGTGTATGGCTCGGCTTCGTCGTCAGTTCTTAGCCGCTTGGACCCTGTTCATAACACGGCCCTCAGGGTGGCGTTGGGGGCTTTTTGTTCCTCCCCTACCGTGTCCCTCCTAGCGGAAACTGGGACGTTGCCTCTGTCCTGGTCTCGGGTGTTGACGGATTGTAGGTGGGCGGGGCGAGTTGCTACGCTTCCTGGGAATCACCCGTTGTCGGGCCTGCATGCTTCGTCAGGGGTCTCCAGGAATGCACCACCGTGGCCTGTGAAACGGCGTCAGCCTTTCCTGGTGAGGAGCCTCCTCCACTATCGGCGGATGGCTGTGGACCCTCCCTCTCCCTCCCCGACCCCCTCTGTGTCTCCGGTCCCGCCGTGGGTTGATCTCACTCCTCGCGTCCGGGTTACCTTCCATGAAGGTTATCGGACGTCGACGGGTGCTGGACTTGCCCGGGCCTATTTTGCTGAGCTGGTGGGGTCGTGTTATCAGGGGCACTTCGGTGTCTTCACGGATGGTTCCTGCGTTCCTCAGGCCTCCTCGTCCGCGGCTGTCTACTACGAGGACCTCTCCCTCTGCCAGACCTGGAGGTTGTCAGGGCACCATCCCATCATAGCGGCGGAACTGTTTGCCATTCTTAGGGCCCTGGAGTTTGTGCGGTGTCATATTCGGCCTCAACGGGTCGTCTTGTACTCGGATTCCCAAGCCTCCCTCCATCTGCTCCTTGCGGCCCGCCCGGCTACATATCCTCGTCTTGTCTTCGCCATCCAGGAGTTGCTGGTTCACTTTTTAGGTCAACCGTGGGAAGTGGTCCTCCAGTGGGTTCCTGCACACTCGGGCATTCGTGGCAACACGGTGGCTGATGCTGCGGCGAAGCTGGCGCACGCTTCGGTAGAGGTTGAGTCGGTTGACATGGATACGAGGACACATGCCCGGATTGTCGGGCGGGCTAGTCGCGGGCTTTGGGACAGGGAGCTCCGGGTGCTGTTGCTACAGACGACCATGGGGAGGTACCGATGGGATTCGTGCCCCCAGCCTTGGAGTCGACACCCCCTGCGGAAACTTGATGTCTCGCTGACCCGGCTGCGTATTGGACACACTGCCCTGTCAGCACACCTGTTCCGACTCTGCATGATGCGGTGCCCGGACTGTCGCTGGTGTGGACAGCCCGAAACCCCTGAGCATCTGGTGGAGGTGTGTCCGCAGTTCTATAGTCACAGGGTCAAACTTAGGGACTCGGTTCGCCATTTGTCGTATCGGGGGTTCAGCTTAGGGCTATTGTTAGGCCACGGTGTCCAGGATGCGGATGTGTGTTCTCAGCTCTCTCGTGCCTTATGTGTCTTCCTCTTGGCGACACATGTTGCCGACATAGTTTAAGGTCCCACTGACGGTTAGTCTTCTAGGGCCAAGCAGGTGGCATCCACCCGAAGGCCCTTTAATAATAACAATAACAATAACAAGTGAACTTATTGAAATGCACCAGGAACGAAATTCCCGGGAGCGAAACCCCCATCCCCAACGAAATCCCCAGGAACGAAGGGACCCGGCTCCGCAGGGAAGGATAACTATCTTTACCCACGACTATGTTTTTCTATTCCATTTACTTCCACACATGTTATACGTCTTGTCAACAACGATCTCTCTAGTATACAAAACACATTATTCTACTTCGTGTCACTATGTGAGCCCTTGATGTTTTTCCTTAGTAACATCTCTGAGGAGTTACAGAGTGTTGAGGAAACGAAATATGTAATGATCATGTCAGTTCTTCCTTTATTGTGTAATCGGTGTAAGTATATTATTAGGTAAGACCAATGTCGCCCACACGTGTCATGTA
The DNA here is from genome assembly GCA_032716605.1 of Paralithodes platypus. Classification (NCBI taxonomy): domain Eukaryota; kingdom Metazoa; phylum Arthropoda; class Malacostraca; order Decapoda; family Lithodidae; genus Paralithodes; species Paralithodes platypus. Next base: position 40,893,994 of record CM064498.1, on the reverse strand, counting down.
CGTATGATGTAACAATCATGTCCCCCAGTACGCATATGATGATGGTGGTGATCCTTGACATTTTTTATGTATTGCCTAAGTGTGTATTTAATTATGTAACAACCATGCCCCACCATATTAATATGACGAAGCGATAATACCTTCATTGTGTTTTTCTATTTTTTCCATTTACTTCCACACATGTGATACGCCTTGTCAACAACGATCTTCTAGTATACAAAACACATTATTCTACTTCGTGTCACTATGTGAGTCCTTGATGTTTTTCCTTAGTAACAGCTCCGAGGAGCTACAGAGTGTTGAGGAAACGAAATATGTAATGATCATGTCAGTTCTTCCTTTATTGTGTAATCGGTGTAGGTATTCCATTAGGTAAGATCAATGTCGCCCCCACGTGTCACGTACGTAGGATGTAACAAACATGTCCCCCAGTAGCATATTACGAAGGTGGTGATCCTTGAAATTTTTTATGTATTGATTAAGTGTGTATTTAATTATGTAACAGCCATGCCCCACCATATTAATATGACGAAGCGATAATACCTTCATTGTGAATGTTGTTAAGTATGTAAGCACCAGGCCCTCCACACGTTCGTTATGCATGCCTATGCTTAGGAATATGTAATGATTATGCCAGTTTTGTATTTACTTATGTAACAACCATGCCCCACCACCATACTAATATTAACCCGTGGAGCCCCGGCTAGTTTTGTAATGTTTGTTCACCAGAACCCGGCCGGTTTTCAATTTTTTTTTTTATTCCAGAAACAATAGCGAATGGGTTAGGAATGAAGGAAAAACCACGAAAAACCGCTCAAAAAGCTTAAAGAATGGTCCTACAGAGCCTCCGAAAACGTATTTTACAAGAGTAAAAAATGGAAGGCAATTACCCCAAAAAAACAGGTTATTGCGCGCTCACGCACGTGGACTTTGAGAGTTTTCAACCATCGGCACGGTTGCGTGGGATACATACACAGTTCCCATACAAATCTGAGCCCTCTTGAGTGGCTACACCTGAGGTTACGGTCGGCGCAATTAGGGTGACGCGCCAGACGCGTCTCTGGGGCTGTGCGTTACATACATCGCCGACGCGTCAGACGCGTCGCTGGGGCTGTACGGGTTAATATGATGAAGCGGTAATCCCTTTGTTGTGTATGTAAACACCAGGCCATCCACACGTTCGTTATGCATGTCTGTGCTTAGGAAAATGTCATGATTATGCCAGTTCTGTATTTAACCCACTGAGCCCCAGCTAGTTTATAATAAATGTACCATCAGGGACCAGCAGGTTTTGAAAGAAAAAAACAAATCCAGAAACAATAGGAATGAAGGAAAAACCACAAAAAAACGATCCCCTAGGTCAAAAAGGGGTCCTACGGTGCGCCCGAAAATCGATTTTACAACAGGGGAAAATTGAAGGCAAAAACACCAAAAAACAGGTTTTTGCACGCGGTTGGACTTTGAGAGTTTTCAACCATCGGCATGGTTGTGTGGGATACTTACACAGTTCTCATACAAATCTGAGCCCTCTAGGTGCCATAGGACTGGAGTAATTAACAGGGACGACACGTTGTCATCGCTGGGGTTTAGCGTTACATACATTGCCGACGACAACGTGTCGTCGCTGGGGTTCAGTGGGTTAATTATGTAACAACCAGGCTCCACCATATTAATATAACGACGGCTATAATACCTTCATTGTGTATGTGTTCATTATGTATAACTATCTTTATCCGCGATTTTGTTTCTTCCATTTATTTCCACACATGTTATACGTCTTGTCAACAACAATCTTTTAGTATACAAAACACATTATTCTACTTCGTAGCCCCATGCCCAGTTTTCCCCTTCCAGTAACTAAGTGTATATGTAGTTAAGCCAGAGTTATGTTCCACCATTCAGATTGAAGAAGTTAAGGTACACGACAGAATTGTTGTGCTACGAAGTATACATTTGACGACGACTGTATAATTGTGTTAATGCTAGTCATCGAGAAGAAGTCAGCAAGCTGTACAATAATATTATATCTTGTCTTACTAAGGCTAGTGACATAGTATTTCACAAGCATAACAAAAATTACTCTTTTAACAAACCTGGGTGGAATGACCATGTTTCAGAACTTTACCAGGCATCCCGAGATGCTCGTAGTGTATGGCTGGATCATAACAAACCGAGACAGGGACCCATTTTTGACATGTTCACCAGACTAAAGGCTAGATGCAAGTATGCAATCAGATATATAAAAAACAATGAAAATGTATTAAGAAGAGAAGCATTGGCCAAAAACTTTGCTAGCAAAGACACATTGGCCTTCTGGAAGGATATTAAAAAAATGCATAATAGCTGCACACCTCTACCCGTTAGTGTAGATGGGATCTCTGGTACTAATAACATAGCCAATCTTTGGAAAACACATTACCAAACTTTGTTTAACTCTGTTGGGCACCAAGGAAATACCATTGCTGCTACAACAGAGTGTAACAAAGAAGAAAAATATGACACAATTAAAGTTACAAGTGAAAAAATCAAGGCTGCAATAAGTAGGCTAGATGCTAACAAATCCTGTGGTTTTGATGGTATATATGCTGAACATTTGAAGTACTCCTCCACTCTCCTCTTGGAGAAACTCAGCAGTTGCTTTACCAGCTTTCTAATCCATGGTTTCCTACCAGAATCTATGATGTCCGTTACCTTGATACCAGTAATTAAAGACAAGGCTGGCAAAATTACATCAAAAGACAACTATAGACCTATTGCCCTTGCCAGTATTGTAAGTAAGATACTAGAATTAATCATTTTAGACAGAATCTCAGTGTATATCTCAACTAATAGTAATCAATTTGGTTTTAAAAAGAATCATGGTACGGACCAGTGCATCTACACTCTGAAGGAGCTAGTGGATGGGTACATCAAAATGAACAGCTCTATTTTTGCATGCTTTCTTGATGCTAGTAAGGCATTTGACAGAGTCTGCCACAATATCCTGTTTGATAAATTAGCAACAAGGGGAGTGCCATCCTATATACTGAGAATCTTGAAGTACTGGTACGCCAATCAAACATTTAATGTAAGATGGGGTAACATTATTTCGGATTCCTTTACAGTAACCAATGGAGTGAGACAGGGTAGTATTCTCTCACCTTACTTATTCAATGTATATATGGATGAATTAAGTGATAAATTGAATAAAGAGCAGATTGGATGTTATGGTGGGAATAAAATCATCAACCATCTCATGTATGCTGATGATCTGGTCATTATTGCACCGTCTTCTGCGGGTCTGAGCAAACTTCTTGATATATGTGAATCTTTTGGTAGTAAACATTGTGTTAAATTCAACCCACTGAAAAGTGCTGTTCTTATATTTAGATCAAAATTACTGTATAAAAGTAAACTGCCAAATTTCTCACTCAATAATCAAATTATTCAAGAAGTAAACAAAATAAAATACCTGGGACACATTATCTCAAACGATTGCTCAGATGATGCAGATATCGGCCGTCAGCGCAGACAGCTATATTTACGTGGTAACACCATCTTGAGAAAATTCCACATGTGTAATTGGGAAACTAAAGTCACTTTGTTCCGGACATATTCCTCTATGTACACGGCCCATTTGTGGTGGAAGTATAAGAGAGCCACCATAAATGGTCTGTGTACATCCTATCATAATATACTCAAGATGTTCATTGGTCTCTCTAAATATGAAAGCACTAGTATGGTGTGCACACTGTTGGATGTGCAGTGCTGTCGGGCTGTCATCAGGAGACTGGTGTACAGCTTTTCGCAGCGACTGCAATCCTCCAGTAACACGCTGATTGTAGCTCTTTGGTCTAGTGATCATATCTATGAATCCCGTATTATATCTCACTGGCAGAAGCTGCTGCACACATAGTATGTACTGTAATGTAATATATAGGTCTAATTGAACTATGAGCAATGATCTGTGCAATAGGTGTTAACCAACATTGAGCAATAGCCTTAGTTAGCCTATCTGTGTTATATTGTGACAAAATGTGATATGTGCTCTATTCTGTAAATAGGCCTACTGTATTTTTTATTTTATTGTGTCTTTATTAATATATCTTTGTGTATAATTATTATCTGTGCTCTGACGAGAAGTGTATGTGATATGGACCACTAGGTCGTACTGTATTTATACTGTATCTATCTTATGTGTCTGGAATAAAGAATTATTATTATTATTATTATTATTATTTATACCCTTTCTTGCACCCCCTGTACCTCCTAGACTTAAACTCGCCTCACCTAGTTTTCTGGCATTTTAGTAGGGTAATTTGCTTGGAATCCGTGACCATTTTGTTCCTACCTTTTTCTCTCGATGGATTTGACAACCTGAACCATTTTAAAGGAAAATTAGCTCCTATGCCCCTCTGAAAAATGACGGCTAACTCTGCTATAGCCCAATATTCAAAATGGCCGCCAATGCCATCTTGAAAAACATGAAATGTAATATCTCTGGCATCAGATGAGCTACAAGGACGAATGAGGTGTCCTTTTTCACTAATTCTGGCATTACAAATCCACTGGAATGGTTATTGTATTGTATTGTATTGTATATTGTATTGTTATTGTATTGTATTATACTAATTTTACATACAAATCTGCCACTTCACTGTCACTACATGATTCACTGTATGAGCCACTATCAGAATCACTGTCCTCACTTTCGCTGCTATCATCACTGTTGTTCTCTGCCTGCGGTGTATATCTAATATTACTTTTTTACTGTTTCAGATGGATCGCATGCCCATCTGATGAAAATCGCCAACTTGTGAAGTGACCGAAATAATGGATAATAGAAGAGAGAGTGAAGAGTTACCAGACAAGACATTAAATGAATACGAGTGCATTTTACTCTGTGGTAAGCGATGTACCGCAGATGATCGTTTGGAAAATATTACACCTGAGAAGTGGGAATCCATCCGGGAAAAGTTTTTACAATGGAAAGAACTGATAAGTTTCAACATATGCATGAAAATGTGGATTGGGAGAAGGGACCAAAGGGTCACCACATGCATAGCACTTGTTACGCATCATTATCCAGCAAGCGCAAGCTCTCTCAAGCCGAAAAACGCAAACACAAATCCGAGGAGCGTCTTGATAGAGATGAAGTATCAGATCAACAAGACCCTTCCCCAGAGGCCAGTGCACCTAAAAGGCTCCGCTCCAGTATGGGTGTCCTTCACGATAAGACTCTATGTGTGTGGTGCATGAAAGGGGCATACAAGAGTAGTGATCGTGACAAGCAGATTTTACTCCTATCAACAGTAGATGCCTGGACTAAATTCAAGTTACATACTGTCCGTCTGGAAGATGAGGTCATGAGATTGAGACTTGACACTCTGATTGCATCCATCCCAGATAGTCAAACATCATTTGGGTTGGAAATCCGCTACCATCGTGCGTGCTGGCGCAAATATATAAGCGACCACAAGCCCCTTTCAGATGAAAGCACTCAACATCTGCAGCGTGTAAACCTCCGAGAGGCCCAAGCTCTCTTCTTTCATCATATTCGTCAAGTCATCTTCAAAGACCATGAAATTCGCACACTGCAAGGCCTGCTGCAGGACTATAAGCGCATTATCTCAAATCACGGACATAACTCAGTAGTAAAATCCAGCTACTTAAAGGAAATTCTTGTCAATGAATTTGGGGAAGACATCGGATTTCATGAACGCATTCAAAAGAATGTGAGTGAACTGGTATATGATACAACAGCAGCAGGTACATACATCGAGGCGGCAATATCTTCATTGGGTGTCAGCAATGATCAGTTGGTGATGAATGTTGCGGCACGACTCAAAGAGTAAGTCATCAGGACAAATACTATTCCCTGGCTCCCATATATACACGAGTTGGAGAGAGAAGAAGACCTCAGTGAGCTCCTGCTGAAGCTGCTCACATGGCTGAAACACCCAAATAAGTCTGCAATTGAAGACAGTCCATCCGTCCGATTGATTGCATCTACCCTCACAAGCTACATCACTGGAAAACGCACTGCATTTGAGATAAATATCTCTGTCTTGCTACATGTGTAACGGGAAGAAACTGTACCTTCCCTTTTGGTACATGTTGTAAGGTTTGACTTAACTGTAAGACTTTTTCCCCTTCATTCACTCTTCCCTATATTTAAGGGAAATGTATCGTTTAAGAAGGGTTAAGTAACCCTTGTCTATGTAAAGAGGGATTTAGCCTAGATCAGGAGGAGAACTAATATTCTCAAATCTATCTAAAATACTTTCAAGCCTAATTTATCGTTTCACCCCTTTTGTTATCCCATGTAAAAATCCTTCCTTTTCGAATTTAGAGTAATGCCCCCTTGTGTAAAAAGACCGCCAATTCCTACCCAAGCGACGCCACCCTTTGTGGTCACCCTCCCCTTTTTTGGCGGGATCCCTGGCACTGGCCCTCGGCCCCTCACTGTCGTGACCCCAGGCCTACGAGAGAGACCTACCCCCCCAGTCTCTGTTATCATTCCCCGCTTCTTCTCCGGACTTAGGCTTCCTTTCCCTCCATTCAGAGGTTCGTAATTAAGGTTTATAGTGTTATAGGGTATTGCTTCTTCAGTTAAGTAAGTACTAGGTGTGTAATGTAGGAGATATTACGGTGATTGACAAATTTGTGAACTCGAGCCTACCATCGGGTTGGTCGACAGGCACCCCTCACCTGCCAAGTGCCTACAACCATACAAATTCCCCCATTATCATTGTGTTCAGTAAAACTTTGTCTGTGCACCTTTGCTAAGTGTTATTCTGATATTTTAGATTTTGTTATTCCAAATTAACGTCAACTTAACTTCGTGTGTAATAATTTCAGTCAGAGGGACGCCATGTGATGGCCTTCCAATTCTTGTGTTTTTCCATAATTCCCGACCAAACTTAGGCTAGCCTATTTTGCTAGTTTGTCTTTCACCGTTTTACATAATCCTGAGGTAGTGCGTGAACACCAGTTAAGAGTAGAATTGAGGATGAAGTTGATTAAAATGCTTTTGAAGCTTGACCGCCATTTTAGGATTTAGACCATCTCGCATTTCGGAGAGACGACCAGGTTGAGTAAATTACTAATGTAGCAGTTGTATTGTATGTTTAGAACTTGTTCATTACTTTGAGTTTATAAAACCATGCATTTTGGTAACTATGATTGTATTTTAACATGTAAATCAGGAAAGGACATTCGTTTGAGATCGTGTCCTTGAGTTTTGTTTACCTTTCGTGTCTCCGACGTTCCAAAGTTAGGCCTATTCAGATAAGTATTTATAACTAACGTCTCCTAGGCCTGGTTATTGGTCATTTTAAATGTTTTTACTGGGTTTATAGTGTAAAGAGTTACTTGTTATCTTGATTTAGAGGTCCTCATTTCCCAACCCCAGTACTGTCAAATTTCGGACCCCCATTGGGTCGGGTTTATTTCAGATGATTATTTGTTCTTACCTATTGTTACTTAAAGTTAACTTGTGAAAAGGCCGTTTAGGTATGGGTACTTGCTGAATTATTATGGTAGGTTATATGATTTTACATTTTTAATTAGGCTACCTAACTTTCACCTAATTGGAAGTACAGTAGGCTATTATTAATTATTGTGCTTTTTGAGTGTATTATGAATATTGATTGCTATGATATAATTATGTTTGACATGGTCTAATGAACAGAGTTGCCTTGCAAGGGATGGAACGCTGTAGTGAGATTCTGGGCAGCTGATTTCAGGGGATAAGTTACTCGAGTTACAGTAGAAATTACGTTTAGCTTTGTTTGAGCCTTGTGTAGCACCCTCCGCATTGAGCAGTCCAACCTGTTAAGTTTGACCATGGCAATTACCTTTGATTTATGCCATTATTGTATTGATTTGACTCCATAGATATGCTGTGTAATTATGTGTTCCCAATTGTGTGTAGAGTACTGCTGAGTAACATATGTACCTGTACTTAATGAGAGGATCTTTGGATGCCTTAAGAGATTATTTCGGTACTGTACTGTAATGTCATAATTTGATCTGGCATTGTATTTCTGTACTTATATTAGCTCATCTATTTTTATACGTTAATAGGAATCCATGTATTTTTATATGTTTATATTAGCCTATATTTTTTATATGTATTTGTTTTAGTATTACTGTGTGCCGTAATTAGGATATTGATTAACCCCATTATTAAGGGTTAGCTATATGTCAACCGTGGGTTAAGAATGCATTCAACTACCCAGGGAACCAGTTTGGGACGGAGTTGATGTGATGCTGAATTGCTGATGGCGGAGAATCGGAGATTCACCCCTCCCATTGGCTGAGTGCAGGATGCTGAACTCGTGTACTGTACGAGGGTTCAAGGACCGCAGGAAGACGTATGATTACCCCCTATACCCCAGGATACGGTAGGCCGAAGAAACCTACAGGCAAGCCTGGCCGATACCGGTATCTAGCGGAATTGGGATGTATAATACTGAGAGGAATGGGGTGGATACAGACAGCAATATTCGAGTCCTACTCCTAGGTTAAGAGACTGTCCCAGTACAGTAATGGATTGGTCCCAGGTTAATGGTATAGAGATAATTAGATACGGACCATACGGTACCAATGTTAAGAGTTGTAAACGGTAAAATGTTCCTTCTATTAATATCAAGCTTAAGATTACTGCAATATGTTTGTATCTATCCTCCCGTACCTATTTGGATCTAAATGTGTTGTCAGGAGGGTAAATCGGAGCTGTCAGTATTAAATTGGTCTAAGAGTAGTACCAGTAGCCTAACCGAGAGTCAAAGTCTTGTCAGCCAACATGGAAGGTGAAGTTCTTGATTGGTCTTTGCTAGCCTCCGATTTATCCTACTGTCCTAATGTACCTGAATAAGGAGCATGAGTCACGATTGCATAAAGAATAAGAAAACCATGGTTCACCTGAAGGTGGGCGATCAAATAATTCGAATGAATTACCGTTCCCAAAAACATCCTTATGTGATATCTAGAAAGTAGAGAATATGCTAGGTCTCAGTGGGGTTTTTGTGGTTCTTTGGTCTTATCATCGTGTCGGAGTTGCAGTCTTTCCCCTTCCTCGAAGGATGTTGGATGTGGGTCAACCAAACAGGGTTGTCCTCTCGTTAATTAGAATGCAATAACGGGTTTGTCGTCATCTCTTCCTTTCTATCCTTGAGTACCTATTTTCCACCTTCGCAGCTTAATCTATCTTTTTCTGTCTCTCCCTCCCTCTCTCTCTCTTGTTGGCAGCAGAAGAAGGGAAGTGAGGAAGTAGGAGAGATACTCCAACTGATCCCCCCCCCGTTACAGTGGTGTGCAGCGGTGCGATTTCTTTAGGAGTCCATGGTTGACATGCTCCAGTTCCGTTCAGAGCTCCTGAATTAATCCCGTACCCCCCCCGTAGAAGAGACTGTACAGTACTGGTTCTTACACTTTCGCTCGGGTGTTTAGAATCAGTGCGTTGCAGTTGTCATTGTTCACGCTACCAACCCGTGAAATAGTTACCACAAACAGTATTGGCCATGCTACCACATTTCAATACGGTTAGTGTAATATTTCAGGGAATCTTTAAGTGCAGCAGATACCAGCAAGAATCACAGTGACTGTGAAGGAACCGCAAAGTTGAGAAAGCGGTGGTTAGTGTTTTCCGGTTATTAGTTGTCTATCAATTATCCTTCTTTCCTGTCCAAGATGGAGAATCCTGATCCAGAGCCAAGGCACGAGGTGCAAGATGCTTTAGTCAGGAGGAATGAGGAACAAGGAAGTGAAGTGTCACTTGAGGATACGGACAGTTCCCGGTTTGTCACGGTCGACCAGTGGGAGGAAGGTCAGAGTGAAGACAACTCCCAGAATGAAATGGACCAGATGAAAGCCATACTAGAACGATTAGTCGGTGAAATGTCAGCATTGGCAGACCAGGTGCGAGACGTGAGAGACCGAGAGATGTTCCAGAGCCCAACTGGTACTCCACAACCAACCCCCAGCATTAAGAACCTTTCCCCGCCTCCGCCTCTTGCCTTTGCGGACTCTCGCAAATCTGCAACCCCAACACCTCCCACTCCTTCCCCTCCAGTACCCTTGATCCGTAATCCCCCAACCTCACTTTCCCATTCTTCTTCACACCCCCCAGCTCCCCTCCGTCAGCCCTACCACCGACGTAGTGAAGGAATTAGTTCCCGAGATGTACCCATGCTTCACATGGATGAGTTACGATCTTATATGGCTTCCACGAAGATTGAGGTCTTTCAGATGCGGATCGAAGCCTGTATGTCCCATGACGAGGCAAGGTTGAACCTGGCCAAGTTCAAGTTGGATTCCGACCTGGCTGTTCTGGTGCAAGTAGAGACAGCTCAGGGAAAGTTAAAGACTTGGGCAGAGTTCATCCAGTTCCTGAAGCAGTTCTTTCATAAGACGCCAACGATGTCCGAGTCGTTCCGAGAAGCAGAACATAACACGTACGTCCTCTCAGAAGATCCTTATGATTACGTCCAGAAGATGACGTATAGCTATAGTATGATTCAGTCCATGTTCCCAGGGGAAACTTTACCTCCACGCGACCAGTGGCTTAAAATAAGACTCCATGCGACCCTCCCCTTGTCCGTTAAGCAACAGGTGGATCGATACATGCCTGTTGAGATACCCCTGAAGGAGTTCCTGAGGCACCTGAACTATGAGCGTCAGCTGCAGAACCATGCGGAACGGATGGTCGCAGGAGGACGGGTTTGTGAAGTAATGAAGCACCATGCCCCAGTGACTACACCGCCTCCCAGCAGTAGCCAACCTTCCCTGACGACCCCTCTCCTTCCATCAACGGGAGTGGACGATAGATTCATCCGCCTCCAGGAATCTCTGGCGACCTTGTCACAGGATGTCCAGAGATTAACACGAAGACCTCAGTATACAGGATGCCCCTTCTGTAGAACAAAGGAGCATAACAGGGCGGATTGTCCCCTCCGTCCCCCACGTTTAGCATGTTTCGACTGCCTGAGAGAGAATTGTAGACGTGGGAGACCTGACTGCCCAGGGCGAGAGGGTAGAGCAACAAGGTGACTCGGGACCTCGAACAAATCTCCAACCATTTTCCTCGTAGTAAACCAGAGATCGTGTCGCGCCATGGTAGATACCGGTAGTGAGCTTACGCTCGTTAAGCAGTCCTTGGTGATTGAGTTAGGGCTTCCTATCTCTCTCAGCAAGAATATTCCAGTCCTCTTTGGAATTACTGGTACCTCCCTAAGGATTTTGGGCACGGTCTCCCTGGCGGTATGCGTAGGAATGTCCCAGACAATACAGCACCTGGCGGTGGTGATCCCAGACGACTATATGGACACTGACCTGCTTCTTGGGGTCGACCTTTTGGGTCGCTACCCTATGTTATGGAATCATCCACGTCAGACGCTACGTTGGGGGGATGTTACCTACGACATTCATCATGTTACTACAGGGAAAAGAAAAGCGAGATCTGTTCGCCGAGTCAAGGCTACACTCACTGAGGAGAAGCCCCAGAAAGAAAATTGCATTCGGCTCCCCCGTCGAATGGTGATAGGTCCTTACCAGACTGTTATGCTCCCTGTTATTGTTGGTGAGGACATAAATAGCATTCTTGAAATTCAGCCCCGGAACCCTGCTCTTCAACAAGAACTTCCAATATGTGTGCGAGTTACTAGTGAGGCCGAAGTCTTTCTCCCTTTCGCAAATCCTTCCCGTGGAAGAGTGGTCCTGAAGCCTGGCACCCTCCTAGCCACGTACGAGAAACTGGCAGAGAGTCAGATTCACGATGTACCCCAGTGCATGAAGACCAAAGTAAGTAATGCTATGCTACCTGACATGGATCAGCCCTCCTCCTCGGGGACCCGAGAGGAAAAGTTACAGTCTTTGATTGACAAGTGTCAATGGGACCACTTGGAGGATGGTCAGAAGGGTCAGCTGGGACATGTTCTCAAGGAGCATAATTCGGTTTTCATCTTGAGTGAACACGAATTAGGCACTATGAATGTTCCCCCGGCCCATATTCATGTTTCAGACCCTACACCTACGAGAAGCCCTTTGTATAGAACCCCGGAGAAAGCAAAGCCGATTCTCGCACAAATGTTGAACGACATGTTGAAGAAGGATATCATCGAGCCTTCAACAGCGGCCTGGTTGAGCCCTATAGTCTTAGTTGCTAAACCTGATGGCACCAAGCGCATGTGTTTGGATTATCGTCAGGTCAATACGAGACTACAGGCCGACATCCAGCCACTGCCCAGGTTAGATGAGTTAGTGGAATTGACTACTGGACACAAGTATTATGCTACGCTGGATCTCAAGGACGCATACTACCAGATTCCCCTTGATGATGAGAGCCGAGATCTGACGACTTTCAGCGATGGAGTAGCGTTATATCGTTTCAAGCGGCTACCTTTTGGGCTCAGTTGTAGCCCGGCCATATTCACACGGCAGATGGGTTCGGTCCTGGCTCCCTTGGCAAAGGAAGGCTGGGTCAGAAACTATCTGGATGATGTGCTGCTATGGGCATCTAGTTTTGATGAGCTCCTGACTCGTCTATCTACTCTTTTCAGTCACTTTGCCAAGATGGGCCTGAAATTGAATCTCACTAAGTGCCAATTTGCGCACCCTGAGGTAAAATTTCTGGGCCACCTCATTTCTGAACAAGGGTGTAGACCAGATCCGGAGAACGTCGAAGCTGTGATCAACATGAAGTCCCCCTCGAACGTCAAGGAAATACGGCGATTTTTGGGTATGGCCGGTTTTTACAGGAAGTGCATTCCTCAATTTGCCAAATTTGCAGCTCCCTTAACTGAGTTAACCAAGAAGTATGCCCAGTTTGAATGGTCCTCGGAGTGTGAAGAGGCGTTCCAAAAGCTGAAGACCTTGTTAGTTAGTGCACCTGTTCTAGTGAAGGCGGACATGCACCGCAAGTTCCTTCTGCATACAGATGCTTCTGGTACTCATGTGGGCGCCGCGTTGATGCAACCTCAGTCAGACGGCACCTTGCGGCCCGTAGGGTATTTTAGTAAGAAGTTGAAGCCCGCTGAAACTCGCTACTCCACCACTGATCGTGAAGCTTTAGCCGTAGTATTAGCATGTAGACAGTTTCACCACTACTTGTGGGGAGTCCGTTTCAACCTCATGACGGATCATCAGCCATTGGTGTCAGCCTTTACGAAGAAGACTAAGTCGGCTCGCATGAGTCGGTGGAGTCTAGAGATGAGAGAGTATAGGTTTGACATCAGTTACAAGCCGGGTCCTAAGAATTATGTTGCCGACCAGTTAAGTCGACCCGTGAGAGCAGTGAGGTGGGAACAGGATCAGAAATGGTTAGGTCAGACCAGCGCCGAGATGAGGGAGTTGCAGTGTCAGGAGGCCCGATGGAAGGATCTCATAGTTTTCCTCGAAGGTGGGGCCTTACCTAAGCATCGCTATCCTCGAGCCACGCTCGATCAGTTTGTAGTGGACCAAGGAGTTCTTTATTTTGTAGTGGCTAAGTCGGACGGAAGTCTGCATTACCTTCTAGTTGTGCCGAGTGAGCTGAAGAAAGCTGCGTTGAATCTGGCACATGACCAAGAGTCTGGTCATCTGGGTAGATTTAAGAGTATCATGAAGGCCGAGTCGCTGTTTTACTGGCCTAATTTACGTAGTGATGTAAGTACTTATGTTAGGGAGTGTTCGGTCTGTCAGCAGTATAAGGGCACCCAAGGACTCCAGCAGCGCTGGCAGGAATTGCCCCCCGTTAAGCAACCTTTGGAGAGAGTCAGTGTTGATCTTACGGATATGACGGCAGGAGCCCAGGGGTATCGTTACATTCTGACAGTAACCGATCACTACAGTAGATTTGTAAGGTTCTATAAGTTAAGGTCCAAGGTCTCGGCGGAGGTCTGTGGGAAGTTCCGAGAGTACTTATGCGATTTCGGGTCGCCTCAGACCCTCCTCTCTGATAATGGTGGAGAGTTTACCTCGCAACAGTTCCGAGATTTATGCACTTCATTTAATATTAAGTTGGGATATGTGACTCCTTATCACCCGCGTGGAAACAGTGTGACCGAACGGATGCATCGGACATTAAAGACGGTCTTAGCAACCTTGTGTAAAGGGCACCCCTTAAGGTGGCCCCAGTATGTAGGCGAGTGTCAGCGTTTTGAACTGTGCAGTGCATGTGACGCTAGGGGAACAACCTCATTTTGCGTTCTTTGGTCGTTACGCTCCCAGACAATTAGGTGCAGCGTTACCATCAATAGAAAATGAGGAACGCCAAGAGGCTATGTCCGTCGCGAAAGAGGTCCTGGAACAGACCTCACTGACCATGGCCAGGAAGTTTAGAGACGTGGCTAATCGGAACCGCCGGAATGAAAAGGTCAATGTGGACGACATGGTATGGATCAGGAACGAGAATCCACTACCCGGGACTAGCCAAAAGTTGAACGCAAAGTGGGTGGGTCCCTTTAGAGTCACGGAAGTAGTCCGAGACGGGGCTGCGTATAAGCTAGTAAATCCCTATACGGGTGTGTTTATGAAAAGGGCCGCAGAGAAAGTGAAACCGTTCGTGGGTGAGGAGTATTGGCAGGTAGAGCAAGTTGAAATGCCGGTTGAGGAAGACTATCAACCTGAGATTTTAGCACCCAGAGCCCGTCAGCCGGCCCGGCGTTATATAGAATCTTGTTAGAGTGTACAGTAGAGTCCCTGTTGTGGTCGTCTTGTTGTGTACTCCCCTGTGGCCCCCGCATGGTTAATTAATCTTTCCGGTCAAACCCCCGTGCAGCGAAACTTTAAGAGACGTAGGTGCCTAGGTTTTGTAGAACGTCATACAGGTGATTGGGACTAGGGTGGTGGCGTTCCCATCAGGACGTGCTGTTGGCTCTGAGTACCTTTATGGTTGACTGGGGTTATACTCCTTTCGTCCCGAGGCTCAGCCAGCGCACAGAGTGTGAAGGGACTCCCACGATACGGGCGTCCACGCTGCTCTCTAGTCTGGTCTCCTGGGGTTTTCCAAGCAATAAAGGGGTGGAGAGAGGCTGTCTCTACGGGGACAAGATAGTGCCTGGTTGGCACTCTCCTGAAAAGGAGGGACACTTTATAGAGTGGTATAGTGATTTGTTGATGAAGGAAGGGACGCCCCACAGGCAGAGTACAGTACAGTAATGATGTGTCAGATTCTAAGACGTTGGGTATAGACTGCGAGCTCTGGGCATGGTAAGATGCCAGGCGGATCAGAAATTCTGCTGTAATAAGTTAAGGCTGGATTAATTGGTAACTGTATAATGTTTATGTTGATGAAAGAGTGAATGAGGTAAAAAGTCTTCAAAGAAAAGGTAGAGCTGTGTAACGGGAAGAAACTGTACCTTCCCTTTTGGTATATGTTGTAAGGTTTGACTTAACTGTAAGACTTTTTCCCCTTCATTCACTCTTCCCTATATTTAAGGGAAATGTATCGTTTAAGAAGGGTTAAGTAACCCTTGTCTATGTAAAGAGGGATTTAGCCTAGATCAGGAGGAGAACTAATATTCTCAAATCTATCTAAAATACTTTCAAGCCTAATTTATCGTTTCACCCCTTTTGTTATCCCATGTAAAAATCCTTCCTTTTCGAATTTAGAGTAATGCCCCCTTGTGTAAAAAGACCGCCAATTCCTACCCAAGCGACGCCACCCTTTGTGGTCACCCTCCCCTTTTTTGGCGGGATCCCTGGCACTGGCCCTCGGCCCCTCACTGTCGTGACCCCAGGCCTACGAGAGAGACCTACCCCCCCAGTCTCTGTTATCATTCCCCGCTTCTTCTCCGGACTTAGGCTTCCTTTCCCTCCATTCAGAGGTTCGTAATTAAGGTTTATAGTGTTATAGGGTATTGCTTCTTCAGTTAAGTAAGTACTAGGTGTGTAATGTAGGAGATATTACGGTGATTGACAAATTTGTGAACTCGAGCCTACCATCGGGTTGGTCGACAGGCACCCCTCACCTGCCAAGTGCCTACAACCATACAAATTCCCCCATTATCATTGTGTTCAGTAAAACTTTGTCTGTGCACCTTTGCTAAGTGTTATTCTGATATTTTAGATTTTGTTATTCCAAATTAACGTCAACTTAACTTCGTGTGTAATAATTTCAGTCAGAGGGACGCCATGTGATGGCCTTCCAATTCTTGTGTTTTTCCATAATTCCCGACCAAACTTAGGCTAGCCTATTTTGCTAGTTTGTCTTTCACCGTTTTACATAATCCTGAGGTAGTGCGTGAACACCAGTTAAGAGTAGAATTGAGGATGAAGTTGATTAAAATGCTTTTGAAGCTTGACCGCCATTTTAGGATTTAGACCATCTCGCATTTCGGAGAGACGACCAGGTTGAGTAAATACTAATGTAGCAGTTGTATTGTATGTTTAGAACTTGTTCATTACTTTGAGTTTATAAAACCATGCATTTTGGTAACTATGATTGTATTTTAACATGTAAATCAGGAAAGGACATTCGTTTGAGATCGTGTCCTTGAGTTTTGTTTACCTTTCGTGTCTCCGACGTTCCAAAGTTAGGCCTATTCAGATAAGTATTTATAACTAACGTCTCCTAGGCCTGGTTATTGGTCATTTTAAATGTTTTTACTGGGTTATAGTGTAAAGAGTTACTTGTTATCTTGATTTAGAGGTCCTCATTTCCCAACCCCAGTACTGTCAAATTTCGGACCCCCATTGGGTCGGGTTTATTTCAGATGATTATTTGTTCTTACCTATTGTTACTTAAAGTTAACTTGTGAAAAGGCCGTTTAGGTATGGGTACTTGCTGAATTATTATGGTAGGTTATATGATTTTACATTTTTAATTAGGCTACCTAACTTTCACCTAATTGGAAGTACAGTAGGCTATTAATTATTGTGCTTTTTGAGTGTATTATGAATATTGATTGCTATGATATAATTATGTTTGACATGGTCTAATGAACAGAGTTGCCTTGCAAGGGATGGAACGCTGTAGTGAGATTCTGGGCAGCTGATTTCAGGGGATAAGTTACTCGAGTTACAGTAGAAATTACGTTTAGCTTTGTTTGAGCCTTGTGTAGCACCCTCCGCATTGAGCAGTCCAACCTGTTAAGTTTGACCATGGCAATTACCTTTGATTTATGCCATTATTGTATTGATTTGACTCCATAGATATGCTGTGTAATTATGTGTTCCCAATTGTGTGTAGAGTACTGCTGAGTAACCTAATTTATGTACCTGTACTTAATGAGAGGATCTTTGGATGCCTTAAGAGATTATTTCGGTACTGTACTGTAATGTCATAATTTGATCTGGCATTGTATTTCTGTACTTATATTAGCTCATCTATTTTTATACGTTAATAGGAATCCATGTATTTTTATATGTTTATATTAGCCTATATTTTTTATATGTATTTGTTTTAGTATTACTGTGTGCCGTAATTAGGATATTGATTAACCCCATTATTAAGGGTTAGCTATATGTCAACCGTGGGTTAAGAATGCATTCAACTACCCAGGGAACCAGTTTGGGACGGAGTTGATGTGATGCTGAATTGCTGATGGCGGAGAATCGGAGATTCACCCCTCCCATTGGCTGAGTGCAGGATGCTGAACTCGTGTACTGTACGAGGGTTCAAGGACCGCAGGAAGACGTATGATTACCCCCTATACCCCAGGATACGGTAGGCCGAAGAAACCTACAGGCAAGCCTGGCCGATACCGGTATCTAGCGGAATTGGGATGTATAATACTGAGAGGAATGGGGTGGATACAGACAGCAATATTCGAGTCCTACTCCTAGGTTAAGAGACTGTCCCAGTACAGTAATGGATTGGTCCCAGGTTAATGGTATAGAGATAATTAGATACGGACCATACGGTACCAATGTTAAGAGTTGTAAACGGTAAAATGTTCCTTCTATTAATATCAAGCTTAAGATTACTGCAATATGTTTGTATCTATCCTCCCGTACCTATTTGGATCTAAATGTGTTGTCAGGAGGGTAAATCGGAGCTGTCAGTATTAAATTGGTCTAAGAGTAGTACCAGTAGCCTAACCGAGAGTCAAAGTCTTGTCAGCCAACATGGAAGGTGAAGTTCTTGATTGGTCTTTGCTAGCCTCCGATTTATCCTACTGTCCTAATGTACCTGAATAAGGAGCATGAGTCACGATTGCATAAAGAATAAGAAAACCATGGGGACGGCCAGTTCACCTGAAGGTGGGCGATCAAATAATTCGAATGAATTACCGTTCCCAAAAACATCCTTATGTGATATCTAGAAAGTAGAGAATATGCTAGGTCTCAGTGGGGTTTTTGTGGTTCTTTGGTCTTATCATCGTGTCGGAGTTGCAGTCTTTCCCCTTCCTCGAAGGATGTTGGATGTGGGTCAACCAAACAGGGTTGTCCTCTCGTTAATTAGAATGCAATAACGGGTTTGTCGTCATCTCTTCCTTTCTATCCTTGAGTACCTATTTTCCACCTTCGCAGCTTAATCTATCTTTTTCTGTCTCTCCCTCCCTCTCTCTCTCTTGTTGGCAGCAGAAGAAGGGAAGTGAGGAAGTAGGAGAGATACTCCAACTGATCCCCCCCCCCCGTTACACATGGACTGACCAAGAGTAGGGAGATAGTCGATATAATGCACAAAGATGGACTGGGCATCAGTTACAATGACGTACTTATGCTGCGAGATTTTTGGGTGGTCAATGACCTCAAGTGCTCATCTGATTGCCCCTTCGAACTAGCTGAGGGTAAGCCTGCTATCGCTATAGTCGACAACGATGACTTCAAGAGCGACACACTGACCGGTGCTGGCCAGTCACACCGCACTAATGTCATGTTTGTGCAGCCAGAATCATTTGATACAGTACTTCCTTCCGAGAATCACGAGGATAGACCAGTTCCTGGTGCCAACTTTGCATCAAACCTCTCGACACCTCTCAAAAAGAGCTCGGAAGTGAAATGCAAAAAGTCAACCCATATGAGACAGCGAAGCGTGGGGAACCACCTCTCAGGAAGCCACCAGCTGATCAAAGTACTCCTCCTCCTGACACATCGGTGCAAATAATTCGTGGTGTGATGCATGCATTGGCCAGGGCGCAAGATGACCGAACGAGACCTAAGCCAGAAGAACAGACTGTGCCTGGGTTTTCAGGGTTTCACGCCAGCATGTCAAATGCAGATGAGAAGAGTCGATCAATATACCACATGACCTATCCCAACCCACCCAGTAAGACAATTCTCAATGATGTGATGTGTAAGCTTGCAAAATCAATCGAAGAAAAAAAGATGCCTTTTGCAATAATTGTTGGTGATCATCCTGTCTATGTGCTCATGCTAGAGTTGAAAAGTGAGAATGCTGAGCTGTTCAGCAAAATCTTACCATTCATGGCACCCTTCCACATCCAAATGTCGTTCATCTACACTATATACAAGAGGTTTAAGGGATCTGGCATCTCAGATGTGTTGGTGGCAGCTGGTGTTATAGCAGACGGGTCTGTTGATCAGGCCCTTCGTGGAAAACATGTTAAGCGTGGGGTTCGCTGCTTGCGACTATTCTACGAGACTCTGGTCCACCATGTCATAGACAAACGTTTGGAAGATTCCCCTCTATCTGAAGAAGTAAAGGCATCCCTTGCCAAGCTTTGACATCCGATTGATGCACAGGAACTTGCAGATGAACATGCAGAGCTAGAGAGAAATGCTGAGCTGAAGGACCTCGTTGATGCTCTCTTCAAGGACTTTGAGGGTGCCCCACAAGCAGAATACTGGATGTCATTCATGGAAATGGTTGAGGTTCTAACTCAAAATATCCATGCAATCAGAACAAGCAACTGGACTGAGTTCAAGTCCTCACTCAAGCTTATGCTTCCTTTGATGCAAATCTATGATAATGACAAGTATGGTCGGCATCTCCCCGATTTCACCGCAGTGCTTGATACCCTTCCTGTCGATCAGGCTGCATTCATGGAGAGTGGTATATTTGCACAGTTAATGACAGGAAAACCATATTCATGTGTCGCCCTCGACATATGGATAGAGTCAACAATGAATAAGGGCTCTAAGCTGAAGTCTGGTTGGTTGGCCATTCTAAACAATGAAAAGCAGCTCCTTTCAAACACTCGGAATGTGAATAACATCAATCGGGTGAGAACAAAGGTCCATCGCCATGCTAATCGCAAGAAACAAGGAAAAGGGAAGCATGCTGATTGCTCGAGTAAAATGAAGAAGGATGAACAAGCTGTACAGGATATAAGCGCATGTGTCACTGAATTCAAGTGTGATCCATTTGACCATACAAACAAGACACTTCGATCCCTACAGTCAGGAATCCCAGCCTCAGACGCTCTCGCTGCCGACTTGAAATCGGCAAAGGAGGATGGCACAAGCAAACTGAAGCAGTTCTTGAATGAGAGAGTGTATTCCAAGACCAAGTCTCTCAACGACAGAGTTCCCCGTAGCAAGCGTTTGAACTTTTCAACTCAGGAATTGAAGAAAGCAGATGGTGAGAACCTGAAGGGAAAGACTGAGGAAATGGAGCGTAATGCCTTGGCCTCTGTTCTCGGACTGGTTGAAACGAGTGGTGCCCTCAAACTTCAAGAAGTCCTGCAGCATCGTGTTACAGCCGAGTGTCTTTCCATCTTCAACGTCAATGGAACCATCCGTAAGGCACAGAAAAGCAAGCTTCAACAAAAACTAACTATGACTGTCATTCCAGAGCCTGATGTATACACGTCTATTATTGATATTGGCCTCATCTGGCGCCTAACAACTCCTACCATTGAAGACAGAGAGAAGGGAGACGGTACCAAGTATACCTGGGGAGATTATGCAGAGAAGTTGGTGTACTTCGTTCTAACGAGACACAAGCATGCTGAGCGCATCATTTGCGTCAATGATTCATATGATCAGAATTACACGATCAAGGACAGTGAGAGAATACTGCGCCAAAAAAAAACTGCCAATCAGCAATGTATTCATGAAGACAGAAGATAAATTTCCTTCTAGTAAAGTTTTCCATGCTCTCCTGGGTAAACCTGAGAACAAAATCCGCCTTCAGGCATTTCTAAAAACGGAATTCCAGAGAACAGCAGCAACAACTAGCACCGAGATCATCTACTGTGTAGTTGGCAGCACTGCAAAGAATCTCACCACAGGCAAGCTTGTGCCAGAGCTCACATGCTCCCATGCAGAGGCAGATACGGCAATGCTCAACATATATAGTGTGCTCCGGTCAGACAGCTACACAGCAGCTGTCGTTCTTGACACAGAGGACACAGACAACTACGTGCAAGCGGCATATGTTGTTCAGAAGACAACAGGAATCCTGTGTGTGAAACACAAACGTCAGCTTATCGATGCCCGATGTTTGTGCAGTGAGGCAATGGCTGCATCCATCATACCACTTCATGTCCTCACTGGGTGTGACCACAACTCTGGCTTCTATGGAGCAAGCAAGAAGCTCATCGCAGATCGTCTGGAGAAGTCTAAAGAGGCACACGACCTGCTAGCAGCATGTGGTACACAGCTCCTAGTCACAGAACAGGTCATCAGTGATTTGGAGCGGTTTGTCATTCGATATGTCTATGGTGATACCAAAAGCAAGATCCTGAGAGATGCGAGGGCAGCGAAGTGGAGAGCTCAGAAGAAAAAAAGCACTATCCGACTTGTGCCTGACTTGGACAGTCTCCGTCCACACTTGGAGCGTGCAAACTATCTTGCATATTTGCAAAAGCATTACCAGCTCCAAAGTCACCCCTCACCGATCGGCCATGGATGGCATCTTGTAAATGGCCTATGTCTGCCTGTCCGTTCAATCCAGCCCCCACTTCCCCCATCCATACCACTACCTACAAATCCGCAGGCAGAGAACAACAGTGATGATAGCAGCGAAAGTGAGGACAGTGATTCTGATAGTGGCTCATACAGTGAATCATGTAGTAACAGTGAAGTGGCAGATTAGTATGTATAATTAGTATAATACAATACAATAACAATACAATATACAATACAATACAATACAATAACCATTCCAGTGGATTTGTAATGCCAGAATTAGTGAAAAAGGACACCTCATTCGTCCTTGTAGCTCATCTGATGCCAGAGATATTACATTTCATGTTTTTCAAGATGGCGTTGGCGGCCATTTTGAATATTGGGCTATAGCAGAGTTAGCCGTCATTTTTCAGAGGGGCATAGGAGCTAATTTTCCTTTAAAATGGTTCAGGTTGTCAAATCCATCGAGAGAAAAAGGTAGGAACAAAATGGTCACGGATTCCAAGCAAATGACCCTACTATTTCCGGCTCAAACCAGATTCGCTTGACCATCACGACCAAATTAGCAGAGGGTCAGGTCGCCTGACAACCAAGCCCCCCCCCCCCCCCTTTTTATTCACTTCCCTTTTTACCCCTCCATGCCACAGAAAGCCCCAACCAGGGTAATGCATGAATGCTAGACTACTCGGCCCACGGGACAGCTTGGCTCGGACAGCTCGGCCCACGGCGAGACAGCTCGGCCCAGTAAAACAGAGAGAGCTCGGCCCAGTGTTAATTGCGAGACAACTCGGCCTTTCACAACCAATATTTGCTTCGACAACATAAACACGATATAGATGGCTATATTGATCATTTTGGAATCACTATGTCCCTATCTATTTATGTATCTATCTTTTCATTTCATCAAACATGTGACAATTCATTAACTTTTATTTCTCGTATTGATCATTTTGGAATCACTATGTCCCTATCTAACCTAACCTAACCTAACCTAACCTAACCTAACCTAACCATAGCATAACATGGGGCCGAGCTGTCTCAAATAATGGGCCGAGCTGTCTCGCCGTCGTGGCCGAGTTGTCCAAAAGTGGGCCGAGCTGTCCGAGCCGAGTTGTCCCAAGGGCCGAGTCATCCAGTCACCGTAATGCATAACCCATCTCGACCAAAAGTGTTAGATCCAAACTATCTCAAAGTAAGAAACAAATCCATAACTTCCAACTCTCCCCTGAATACAACTCCTTAAGACACAGAGTCATGCAGGTGTCCAACAAGGGCGCCGCCACGTCAGGTCACGGAGTCCCCACCTGTCCCCCCCCCGGCAGACCCCGGAATAGCGACGTGCTCCGCCCTCTCGATCCCGACGAAAGGACCACCAGGGGAACTTTGCCTGGCAACCAGCTACACACATATACGGGTAGGTTTAGATGCGTTTTTCATTACCATTTCACATTATACCAGAGACGTAGGATAAGGGAGGAGCTGTCCAACCCCCCTCGTCTTATACCAACATTATACGGCTGCCTCCACAGTAAAGTAACTTACTTATAAATTCAGGCACCTAGCCAGCTAGCCTAACGAGCAGGGCATCCCGCCCCCACTGACCGCGAAAACAACCCGGTGAAGAGCCTCTTGCCAACACCACTTCCATCACATGTCATTATATGTTAGATGTACATATTAACTCTGTTATCTGATCCAGGACATGGGAAATAAGGAACGAATTACCCAGACCACGAATCTGCAACAGCCCCCATGCACAGCTGCCCCCAAAGATTAAATGGACAACTCCCAGCCAAGGCAACACCCCAACTCCAACTTCCCCCACACCTCCACCATCTTGCCAACTTGAAAGCCTGTTAGCTCCATCCCTAAAAATTGTTACGTCTACTTCCGCCTTACTCAATTAAGTGAGCCCCACTATAGTGCTCCACATGTAAAGCTAAAACTCCCCTCTCACTTTTCTAGAAAACCCAGATAACAGCAAATCCACCAACCACCAGCCCCGGCAACACCGGGCAGCCCTGATATATAAACCCTGGGAGGAGGGAAACTCAGTAAGTAGAAATATCGCTTCTGTACGAACGGCAACCCGCTCTCTGGCTGAAGACTATTTAATACCCCACTCAAGGATATTGACGAACGGCAACCCGGAGTCTGTGATACTATCAGTGACATAATATATATTAATTTATGGATCTTTATTAATCGTGGCGACCCATCGGTTAATATCGAGACCATAAAGTAATATACATATACCCCAAGTAAGTGTATTAAAAACTCATTGCTGGTATGGCCTCTTCCACTTGAGTTTTATAATCATTTATATAGTGCAACAAGAACTACATACGTATAACTAATTATTTCTGGCCACCCAGGATTTAATATAGTTATTGATCTATCTATCTATCTATTGCCCGACGCCGTGATCCCCGAAGGGGTGGCCACGAACGAACCGCCTCCATGCACCTCTGTCCCCAGTCAGTCAATGCCCCTCCCCCCAACCAGCACCGCCTTCGTTCATATACTTCCTCACTCCATCCTTCCACCTCTCCTTCGGTCTACCTCTCCCTCTCTGTCCCTCCACCTCGCTCTCGTACACCCTCTTAGTCATTCTCTCGCTTTCCATACGTTCCATATGGCCGAACCATCTCAACTTCTCAAGTTGTTCCTTTTTACACTTTCTAGCACATCTACCTCCACACCACATTCTTCTTACTTCTTCATTAGTCTGTCTATCCCTCCATGTAACTCCGCACGCACTTCTTAAGTAATTCATTTCCACTGCTCTCACTCTTGGTCTGAGTCTCAACCAACGTCCATGCTTCACTTCCGTAAGTTAGTGTCGGGATTACCACACTATCATGCAAGGACTTCTTCACTTCCATACTGACCACCCTATTTCTTGTTACTGCTTTCAGCGTTCCTACAACCCTCTTCCCCTGTTGTACCCTCTCCCGCACTTCTTCATCCATAGTCCCATCTTTACTCAACACACTGCCCAGATACTTAAAAGAGCTGACGATCTCCATAGCCTGACCGTTCAGCTTCACCTCACACTCTGTGACTTCACCCCTTTCGAAGACCATAACCTTGCTCTTCCCCACATTTACCTTCAAATTCCGTTTTTCGCACACTGTTCCAAACTCATTTACCAGACCCTGCAACTCCCATTCATCATCACTCATCAGAACTGTATCATCCACAAACAGCAGTATAGGTAGCTTCCACTCATTTCCCTCCCTTTTCAGCGAAACACCAACATCCACTGCTCTTGATAGTATTTCTTTTATGACTCCATCCATATTTACAGTAAACAACCACAGGGACATCACACACCCCTGTTTCAAACCAACATTCAGGTCAAAGAACTCGCTCTGCTCACTCTCCACACGTACTGCCGCCTTCGCACCCTCATACATGCTCTTCACTGCTTTCAGCAACTTGCCATCTACTCCATATATTCTAAGTACTTTCCACAAACCTTCTCTATCCACTCTGTCATAGACCTTCTCCAAGTCCATAAAGGCAACATACACCTTTTGTTTCTTCTCCAGATATTTCTCCACAACACAATTCAGGGTAAACATCTGATCTACATATCCTCTTCCCTTCCTAAAACCTCCCTGCTCGTCGCCTATCCATATCTCCGTTCTCACTCTCACTCTCTCAACCACTACCCTACTGTATACCTTCCCTACTATGCTTAGAAGACATATTCCTCGGTGGTTACCACACACTCCTCTTTCCCCTTTGCCCTTATATAGGGGGACTATTATGCCAGTCTTCCAGTCATCGGGTGCACTCCCCTTCTCCCATGCTAGTTTGCACATTTTCCATACCCATTCGATCACTATCTCACCACCATACCTCAACATTTCCCCACATACTCCATCTGTTCCTGGTGCTTTCCCCAACTTCACTCTTTTCATGGCTTCCCACACTTCTGACCTCCTGATCCCCACCTCCTCCTCCACTACTTCTCTTCTTCTCCCTCCCATACCATATCCAACTATGTTTGCTGGCTCTTCATTCCTTACATTTAGCAATTCATTGAAGTACTCCCTCCATCTTTCGACTCTCTTGCTTCTCGGCTAGCATTCTCCCATTCTTATCTTTCACACCTTACTGTTTCCCTTGCTACCTTCCCTAACTTTCTTGACTTCTTTCCAGAACAGTTTCTTACTCTCCCTCCATTTTACACTCAGATTCCTTCCAAATTCCTTATCTACTCTTCTCTTACTTTCCTTCACTACTCTCTTCACCACCCTCTTACTCTCCACGTACCTTGCTCGTTTCTGTCTCTCGAAATCTTCATTCCCTCTACTACCCAACCACTCTCTATATGCTTTCTTCTTTTCTTCCACAGCTATTTTTACCTCTTCTGTCCACCATGCTGTACCTTTCACTTCCCTCCCTCTTCTCCTCACTCCACACACCTCCTCACATGCTGCACAGATCTCTTCCTTAAACACCTTGCTCATCTCCTCCACTTCCTCCTTAACTTCCAGGTCGAACCCACCTAGTCGTCTTTCTACTGCTCTCCTGTACTCTTCCCTGATTTTCTCCTCCTGTAACCTCTCCACCCTCCTCACCATTCCACCTTCCTCTCGCCTCCCTCCAGCTCTCCTCACCCACTTCTTTTGTATCCTAACCTTAGCTACTACTACATAATGATCAGACATACCCCCTCCAATACCCCTATACACCCTAGCATCCATCACAGATTTCTTCGTTCATTCATCCACACATACATAATCAATCAATGACTTTCGTTCCACCACTGTCTTATCCTTCATCGTCAACATCCGTTTCCACGTGTACCTGTGGATCATTGATATTAGTGTCTTATCTAACCTAATACAAATATTGAAAGATGAAGGCCTCCCTACCTTTCAATATTTTATTATCTTAGACATCTTGCTTAGTACTTAATTCACAGAGATCTAGGAGAGAAAGACCTGTGGAGTTTAAATAGTAGACCCGTAACTATATACGGATAACTGATTATTTCTGGCCACCCAGAATTTTAATATAGTTATCCATATTATTATTATTATTATTATATGAGATGCCGAAGTCTCCAACCAGGGTGCAGAAACACCATCAAGATGAATCCACACAAAACACCCGGAGGCACTGGAGAGAGACTACGGCAACTTAGGAAAAAATAAAAACATATACTGTATACTGTACTGTACATATACACATATTAAACACAGATAACATATTATGCAGTGGAGGATATCAAGTATAAATATAATACAATAAAATAGAATAAAATAAGTTTAAAACTTAGAATAAATGCTGCAAAAAAGCATTAACTCTAGACTTAAAAATGGAGATATGAGCTGAATTGACTAGCTCATTTGGCAACTTATTCCACAAGTCAACCATGGCCGGCACAAAACACTGTGAAAACAGGTGTAGTAGAAAGATTAACACGGCTCATGGCAAGATCATTAAGATTGCTTGTGAATCTAGTTGCACGAGCCCGGACATAGGGCCCAGGCAGAACCCCATGTAAGGGATGCTGAGGGTTGTTAAAAACATTAAATAAAAGACTAAGGGCACCAACTTTACGTCGATGACACAGATCAAGAGATAAATGAGGTAGAATAAAACTGATGGAATTTAGCGACCTGTCCAGCAACTTGAGATGGCAGTCAGCTGCTGACAACCAGACAGGTGAGCAGTACTCGAAATGTGGCAAAATAAAAGCATAAAAAGACTTGATAACTGTGGCATCACAAGCAAATGTTTTATAAACCTTGCGAAGCAGACCAATTTTTTGGGAAATGGAAGAGGAGAAAGAACGAATATGCTTTTCAAAAGTAAGTTTGGGATCAAGAGTAACTCCTAACAAACGCAGAGTATCCACATTCTCAATTTGCTCGCCAGAAACTTGTAGATAAGGATGGGGAGGATCCAAGGTACGAGATCTGCTGATGATAATGGAGTGTGTTTTACTAACATTAAGTTTCATGCCCCAAAGTTCACACCATGATGTAATTTTGGCTAAATCCCTATTCAGAGCAGTAGCAATTACGTGTCGATCTATTGGTGATGGAATTGGCGCATATAAAGTTGTATCATCAGCATAGGAGATTAGTTTATTTTCAAGCTCGGAACACAGGTCAGCAGTGAAAATAATAAAAAGCAAAGGCCCAAGGACACTGCCTTGTGGAACACCAGAAACAACAGTAACAGAAGGGGAATGACACCCATCAATGACCACAGACTGAGATCTTTTTGTCAAAAAATCTTCAAAGATCCTGAAAAAATTGCCACCAATACCGATGAGCTGTAACTTATACAGAAGTGCTTTATGGTTGACTAAATCAAAAGCAGAACTAAAGTCAATAGCCACGACACGAGACTCATGTCCCTGACCCAATGAAGATTGCAAGTCATGGGTGAGTGTCAGAAGCGCATCACATGTACCCAGTCCCTTACGAAAACCAAACTGTGAGTTTGGTATCAAATTATGACTATTACAATAAGAGGAAAGGCGTCTGGACAAAAGCCTCTCATAGAGCTTGGATAGGATAGGTGTAATGGAGATAAGGGCGATAGTCATTAGGAGATGATGAGGCAGTATTTCCCTTTGGAATAGGAGTGATTAGTTATTAGTTTCTACTCTAACCTAACAAGAATATTGAAGGACGCAGGCCGCCCTACCTTTCAATACACTTAGTTATTAGTTTCTACTCTAACCTAACAAGAATATTGAAGGACGCAGGCCACCCTACCTTTCAATACACTTAGTTATTAGTTTCTACTCTAACCTAACAAGAATATTGAAGGATGCAGGCCACCCTACCTTTCAATACACTTAGTTATTAGTTTCTACTCTAACCTAACAAGAATATTGAAGGACGCAGGCCACCCTACCTTTCAATACACTTAGTTATTAGTTTCTACTCTAACCTAACAAGAATATTGAAGGACGCAGGCCACCCTACCTTTCAATACACTTAGTTATTAGTTTCTACTCTAACCTAACAAGCATATTGAAGGACGCAGGCCACCCTACCTTTCAATACACTTGTTATCTTAGATAGTACTGGCACTTAACTCACAGAGATCTAGGATAGATTTTTTTTTTGTGTTAGAAGGGTCTATGCGAGATACTCTCAGGAGCACTTAGCATGTATAGATCCTAGGCACATTTTGTCTGTGGCAACCCACAAGGATTTGTGACTAAAAGGGTAAAACCGCCTGAGTTCTTTGAACCTCTTAAAAAGATTAGAGACTGTCAAGAAGAGTTCCTTGTATTGATTCCTCTTGCATTGGTCCGATGGTGTGTTAATCCGGCCTCAGCCTGAAACATAACATTTAAAATCCTAGCCCCAAGAGTACCTGAACGGAACTTCATCACTCTGTAACTTCTTCACATGACTGGACCCCCTGGACGGCCCACGGAGCAGCCCAGGAACCCTCAATGACAACAGATCGAGAACCTAAGGAGATAACCCAACAGTGCACTATTAATTATCATTTGTATCAGTGCGGAGATACCTTACCACCATATCACTTGCTCACCTCTGCTTCCCCTTAAGTTATTTGCTAACTATGACGAGTGTTTTAAGTTCGATTCCTAGAGCTCCCTGTTCATTGCCAAAGAATTCGTACCAGCAAAAGTTACTAGGAGATAATTATCACAACAATATTTACCCTCAGCCACTTAACGATTACTTCCTAATTGGGAGATTATGGTATAGATATTCTGAGATCCCAAAAGCTTGCAGGATAGGTCGTAAAGTAAATTAATCTCAGTGACGAGTTCCAACACGTGCATTAACAGTCAAATAAGTATACAATTCTTGTTGTCTACTCACTCTCTCATATTTCGTGAAAACCAAGACCGAAAGTTAGCTACACGTCAAAATAAATAACTAAGCATCAGGCACAAGCAACGAACTTCACAATATACTTGTGAGAACTTAATCAGTGCCCCTCGAGTGACTCTCTTCTAACCTCGTATCTTGTGCTTATCTCAGAAGAATAATACCTGAGCGTTGAAAGTGGTAATGCACGCTCCATCCAGATCCACGATCGTGCTAGGAGAATTGAAAGACCAAACTTGATACTGAATCTCTTGCTCCTTCTTATGTTTTCCAAAGTTAATTAATTCTTTTTCTATACCAGTGAGTGCTGATTAAATAAAGCTGTATTACGAACCACATTCCGAAATTATATCTATGTGTTCTATTGATTCCTTATATGTATGTGCATGAAACCTGATATTCCAGTCTCGAAGAACTCACCTCAATCAATCGTTAATCCTGTATAAAATCAGGGCATAACACTTATTATTTTACTTAATTGGGAGAAAACATCATTGTTCTGACCTAGGTGAACCAGCAACTATCCGGCTCCCCGACCAGAGTAGTTAGTGTCCCCTTGATATGCACCCCCTAGCATAAATCAATGTACATCACCGGAGAGGTAGTAATGGCTAAGATCAGGGAAACTTCTTTGAGTGGCCCTGAATTACCAGTAACCCTCAATAGCTGATGGCCAGCCACCGGCGGACGTCTATCTCTTTGTTTTGCTCGGGAATTCCCGACCCGTGTAAGGTTTCGAGTGGGGTCTAACAAAAATCCTTCTGGAGTGGTCTTAGCTTTGGCACAAAACTGTCTGACGTGCTTCCTAGTGTTTCCGCATGGTGAACTTCCCGGCCAACCGCTATGGAAGGTTTACTTGTTTCACCCATGGTTGTCTGATCTGGCTCCGGAGAGTCCTCGTGATCAGCCTGGTCTGGTAATTGTCCGCCGGAACGCAGTCCGGACTTTGAATCAGAGCAGAGACTCTAGGCGCGGCCCAAGTGCGGTAAACACAATCCCCCCTCGATACCTTGTGCCCCAGCCAGGCCTAAGGAGAGAGGAGGAGAAAACAAGAAATTTAAGTGGGAAAACCGACCCCCCCTGGGAAAAAAGACTTGAGGATCTTTAACTCTTTTAGTTTGTTAAAGTTCAACGTCCGGCGATCGCCGGCCATCTAGTGCATGTAAAGTTAAAGAGTTATTTACTTGGGAGACCCTTTGCTCACTTGAAGCATCATTCTTACGTCTCTCTGTGTCTGTGGATTAACTGTAGTTGCCGTCAGTACCGGAGAGAAAACAACTCTATAATAAACGTTCACCGGTAACCCCTGTACTATACCGAGTCTGAGTAGCTGCCTTGCTCGGACTGCCTCAAATAAGGCTGTCCGGATGTCTAATAAGGATTGTGCCGGATGCGGTAGAAGATATTGCTGAAAAGCTTTAACTATCTCGGTCCTTTGCCTTGGTGGATCGGGGATTGGTTTAGCAATAGCCTGAGCCGTATCCCTGGTGAGGAGAAAACTAATAAATTTCCGATGGGCGTTATCTCTGACTAGGAATTCCCTCTGGAGTTCAATAGGATCTGGGACGATAAAAGGGGGCAGAAAATCTTTGGCCTCGAATTGGGGAGCAATGAGAAATTCAAAAATAGCCCTGGGAACTCTGCCGGGCTGTTGCTTTAGCCAGTCAAACTCAGTATGCTGCGGTGGGGGAACCGGTAACGAGGCATTGGACGTCACATCAATAGCAAATTGTTGGACCTCCTGATCCCATGTCACCCAAGGTCCATGTCCTACCTCACCCAGATGTAATTCCCTTCGGTCTTGATGAGGATTACAACGATGAAAAGTTAAGCTAGGCTCGTCGTACTTTATAGAATGGCACCCATTGAAGCCACAGCGTTGAGAGCAATCAGGGCAAACCGGGACATCTGGGGGAGGAGGGGAAGGACTAGGGTCATCCGGCAGAAAAGGGGTCAACTGACCAGGGTTGTACACAAAGTATCGAAAATTAGCCGGGTTGGGCACTGCCTGAACCTGCGCTTCTAACATTTTTCCTTGTGCGTCTTTTGCCATGAAGACCTTTTTCCTATTCACTTCTATAAACCATTCTTTTGGCACCGGAACCACCCCCTGTGTTGACTTGTGCCACTCTCCTCTAGTTAACGCGGTTACTGGGAACCACAACCTACCTGGCTCTTTCCGAGTCCGAGGTTGGTCCTCCGATTTTGACCGAGATTTTTGAGGTTGAGTTACTGACTGAGAGTCCATGGGTTCCTCGAGATCCGGCGGGAGAGCCGCCGGATATCGAGCCACCCTATCAACTTTAGGGGACTTAGTCTTATGTTGTAGGCAAGAATCTACGTTATATCCCGCACTATTGACATGAGTTAGCGGGCCAGAACTAGTTTCCTCCCTTCCCACGGAAGACACATTAGTGCCAGATACCCACTTGTCAGTTAGCAAGGAACTACTAGACCCTTCCCCTTTAAAAAGAGACTTATCCACCCGCCGGGAGTGAACCTGGCTGTCGGCCGGTAAGTCTTGCCCATGCCTAGCGGCATTGGGGAGAGATAAGTTTGATGTTGTCGGGGCCCTGATGATATCTGGGTCCGCAATTATATTAATTTTGGCTGGTAACAAAGGGCGGATGGAAATTTGTTCTGACAACGTCCCTGTCACGGGGGGAACTGAGTTAAGAAGCAAAACTTTGTTATCCCTAGAGGAGGTGGGCACAGAGTCCACTGGCGGAGGTACCGCAGCCTCCGTCGGGGCTTTCTGATGTCTTTTTGAAATGGCACATTGTTGTAACACCCTATGCAACAGATCATCTAATTGTTTTGATGTAAAGCACTGAGGTTTCGGCCGTTTCAGAGACTTTGAACTTTTCTCCTCTAATTGATGTTCATCTACTTGTACTAGGGGACTTGACTTTGTTAGTACCCTCTCACCACTAGGTTTAATCGTTGAGAGGGGACCTTTCGCCGGCGACTCTTTCACTTACCCCCCCGGCGATTTACTGGTCTCCCTAGAGGGTTGTAGACTTGTGTCCCTTGGGACTGATTTCATAGGAGTTGCCCGTACAGACTGTCCCGTCGATGTAGGGTCTACTCTGGGGTCAGACCCTTTTGAAGTGACCGCCTCCGGCATAGTAAGAGACCTTGATACCCCCTGCGTCTGTGTCTCCCGACTTCTGCGCTTGAGCCGTAAGACTTGTAACACTACTAAGGCCCTGGGCCTCCGGCGTTTGAGATATAAGGGTCGATAACCCTTAATCAGCACGAGTTTAGAGCCCTGGAGCCTAACCTTCACATTATTCCTAATCCTCATTGCAGAATGAGGTCGCTCGGCATCCGTTTAAAAAAAAACGGGGAAAACCCCCGGCGTTTCCGAAGTGAAAGTCGAGGCAACCGGCTGCGCATCAGATTGATAAAACTGGGAGCTAGAGCTAAAGTGACCTATTACATCTCTCTCAGTAAGCCTTGGGCTAGATAGCTTGCATTTCTTGTCTGGTAAGAACTCCAAGCTGGACGCCCTCTGCCGAAGTCCCTCGGATGTTTCCGGCTGGGTTGACGGCACACGCTCCGGTGACTCTGAGCGAATCCTTTTGGCGTGGGGAGGGGAGCTCTGTTCAGAGGTCATAGAAGATTGGGGTGAAACAAAGTTCGGGAGGACCTGTGCCTGAGGGACTGAGGTGTCGTCGAATAAATAAAGATGAATTAGCCTCAATAGTTCAGCATTATCGCAAAACAAATCTACGTTTGCTACCCATGAAGCGTACACAGCACATTTTTTCTTAATTTCTATAAGAGTTAATAAACACAACATGTCTTGGCTTGCTAGCCATTCCTCAAACAGGTCAGAGCACACCGGACATTTCCGTGAGGTCCATAAAAAGGAGGATCTGTCCAAACACTTGACACATCGAATACACAGCCTGTGCGCCGCTACCGGTACCAAGAGGCACGTAGGCGTCGAACAAGTTGAGAACAGAGGCATGGTCACACTCTCCCCTCCCCGGCGGGAACGCTTTCTCCTTAGCTGCCCGGAACGTGGAAGGGGTCTGGAAATAAAAAAAATCCCGGAATCCTATTCCCCCCGCCATCAGAAAAACATTAGGCTACTGCCTCCAACCTTTTCCTGACTCCTAAGAAGTAGTGAAAACCTGCCCCCACGCCCTTTTAAATTGTGGGGGGAGTTTCACATCAGCCTGCCTACCTGTGACATGGGTCAGAGGATAATGAACCATGAACTCAGCGGATATCTGCGTGCTATAACTTACAATCGCTAGCAGCCGTTGGTCTGTTTACACACTGAGCCGCCAGCGGATGGGGTAAACTGGTAAGTAAAAAGGCGAGCCGATACCGTATCTATAACGGATACGTCTCCATCCGCCGGCCCTGCAAGACCGCCGGAAGGAGGTGTAGTGGCACACTACCAAAAACATAGAATATACACAGGGGTAAGGGAAAAACGAGACCGCACGGCGGCACGGCGACAACCAACCTCAGGCCGCAGAACCAAGGACCAGCGGGTCCCCAAAAGAGAAAAACACTCAGGCAGGGGCACAAGACTGAGAGAAAACCAACCACAAAAACCCCTGCAGCAAGGACGTCTCCTTGAACTCCCGGAAAGTGCGCAACACTAACACCCAGGGAGCACAAGAAAAGGGAGCACAACAAAATATCATATAAAGATAAAGTACACCCCTAACGAGTAGAACCTAACGAGGCTTATCAAGAGGTAACACACCCTTCAAGAAGGACGAACTTACCCTGAAGACAACCCCGGACAGCATGAAGCAGGTGAATCCCCCGAAAGGGGCCTCCGAGCAGGCTCGAATGCCAGAAGATTCCACACCACGTGTGACAATCCTTAGACTGGCGCGTCTGCTAAAATGAAAAAAGAAAAAGGCCCCTAGGTCATAAACACAGGACTGAAGAACAGCTCGTGATAAACAAAAGCCTCCTAACTAAGGAATAGCAAAAACTAAGGCACGCAGAACCAATGAAAAGCACATGTGGCGTCGGTCCTGAGCACAACACGTTAGCGCCTGAATAGTACCCTAATTTAACACTTCCTGCGGGCAACAATGTGATAACCCGTGCTAGCTAATCTAAACCTTGTTCACTACAACTCAGATATATACAAATGAGTAAGGACTTACGAGAATTAAGCGAACGTCGAATGAAGCAGAGCGTGGGGCACACAACCTATCCCGTTGCCCGCGAGGGAGAGAAGGACGAATGGTGCACTTGGCGAGGAGCGGCAAGAAGCCACAACGCAAGAAATCCACCGATGTGGGAAGCGTGTTATAACCTTGATTAAGTAATTTAATCTTTTCCTTTTTTCTTCTCTTATTTTTTACTAAAGTTTTTTCGTAGTGGGTACCCAATCTATGACGATACCATAAGAGAAGTAGCGTTGCACTTATGATGAATGACTCTGTTCTTCCTCGCGGCGGTTGATCCAAACGACTAACGTGGGTGTTGAATGGGGACTATTATACTAATAGGCAACATCGTCAATGATGGAGGGGCCACTATTAAATATTCTTCCTCTACCTCCCCTCTTCCTCTTCCTCCTTTCCCTCAGCCCTTTCTTCCTCCTCGCTCTTCCCAATTTCCTCCCTCCTCCTCCCAACCTTCCTCTCTTCTTCACCTTCCCTTCCTCTGCCTCCCCTCGTCTTCTTCCTCTTTTCCCTCTTCCTCCCTCTTCCCAATTTCCTCCCTCCTTTTTTAGTGCAGGCATTATACGGAAAAGACGGATGAACCTCACACAAATTGCAACAACAATGCTTCCAACTATTTTTTAATCAGAAAAATTTCCTTTATAACATATAAATATCCTAAGAAATCCGACTGGTGGAAAAAAATAATTTGTTCATGTGACTTTATTTTTCCGTACTCGTCACCTGTGCTACCTCAAATTAGCTTTTAAAGGTAGCGTCTAAAAGCAAAACATATGATAACAGTGCTACTATTTAATAAAGTGATGCTGGGTAAATTTATGGTGTATTTGTTAACTGACATATTGAAACACACTTGTTGTTGGTGATTTTCAATAGAGGTCGTCTCGTTCTTGATCATCTCCGTCTTCGTCACAAACTGCCTGAGAGGTATTCACACACGCCGTTACCTTGCTGTTGCTACAGGCAGCAGAGAACTCGATGTTGTGCCTCCTGTATATGCACCTCAAGCTACTGCAGTCAGTCTTGCAGATGCATCTGACAACTCTTAACAGCTCCTGTGGAGCAGGTCCCAAGTCAGTTTGGACAGGTACGAACCCTGTGTTGCTCTTCTCCCACCCCCATTCTTGTGGTGATAGTCTGTCGACAGATCCTTTCCGCTGTTGTAGCTGATAGTACACACAAAGACTATGGTATCTGGCTGCTGCTGATGTTGGTGGCAGACTATTTTGCTGTACGGGAGAACTGGATGTAGCCACCTTTTCACAGAATCGGTTGTGCTTCAGCGTGGCGAGTCCCTCCCCTGGCTTTCCATTGTACAGACACAACAGAGCATTCTCACTTAGGACACAATCTGCCAGAGAAGCTTGGTGGGTGTCAAACACTTCCGCCTGTTCACGGAGGTCACTGCAGGTTGTGAATTTTTCAAAGGTGGTCACATATAGCTATGGTATTGATGAAGAGTATGTAATTGCACACACTAGAACCTAGTTGACGTTTAACAGCCTTGACATCCCAAATGCGTGCAATCCTCATACTCTTCTTTGGCTCTGGTTTGAAGATGATGTCATCCGGTTCAAGGTTGGCATGGTAGATGAAGAGGACGAGAAGGTCTTTATCATCACCTATGATTGTAGTTGTACTTTCGACAGCAGCATCCACTGCTTTCTGCACTATCAAGAGATCGGCATCACCTGAGGCGTGGTAGATCTGGCAGTTTTTCGTTTGCAGGTGAGCACCGAGATGAATCGCTGTTTGTTGGTGGTGTTGGAAAGGAACTCTTCTTTTTTCATCATGACTGGTAAGTCCTCTGCCAGGGTTACAGTGAGTCCAGTCCTCCCGTCTGCTCGCCTGCGATGAGCCATGTCTTCGGTAGATGGTTCCTGGTAGTCATAGAAAACAATTAGTGGAACACCATATTTTCTTCCTGACATACTCGCTGTACGAATTGCATATACCCTATTATGTAGTTCCACGGGATACGGTAAATGAGTGCTCCCCCATCCAATATATATTGCACATTGCCTGGTATTTCTGGTTAGTGAGACGTCTGGAGCGCCCAGATAGCATCTGCAAGCTGTTGTTCTGTGGCTGGCGAAGCAGAAGAGAACTGTCGAACAAAGCAGTAGGATGACTGCACAGTTCATATTTGAATATCGATGCCAGATCTTGTGAAGCTCTTGCTGTGAGACGTTGAAACAGTAACTGAGGGTCATCCTGCACTAATTCATCTCCGATTCTCACTGATGACTTTGAAGCCATGGTGATTGCTTGAGACCTCTTCCTGACAGTGTGCTCAGTAGTAGTTAATCCTTCCATGCTGGTCAAGATAGCTTTCTTGATGGACTCTATCAATTATATCAACATTCACAGTGGGGTGACCATGAACACCACTTGCCACACTGCGTAGGCTCGGATCTGAGTAGAAAGGGTTTCTTTCAAGGAGATATTCCTGTACTTTTTTGGTGTCTTCCATGTCTCGTGCTTTCCTTGCATTAGTCATATCCGTATTCTGTTCACCTGTATTATGGCATGGCTAAAAACTAATACAAATACACAACACATACCAACTACAATTCCCAACAGGTCAGGTGATAATAATAATTCTTAAAGCTAGCACATGCTAAGCCAGCTAAGGGTAACCCAATAAGGCTGATTAGGCATATTTCCATTGGGGTCCTGTACTACTACCCCATTCCCTTGCTCATGAGGGACGGTAACGACTCAGTGCTTGTGAAAAACCTTTCATGCGCCGAGTGTGGGCGCGATCCTGGGACCTTCTGGGTGGAAGTCCAAGACGCTAGTCACTACACCAGCGAGCCGCTATATAAACAATAGTTTGCATGTTCTATGTCTATCTAGGTGGTAAATGTCCAAAGAAAATCAGCAAATAATGGATAACTAAAATATATTTTCACAAACAATATTAGTGGTAAGTTACGGCATATTTTATGCTTTCCACCAATTAAATTTCTTAGGACTTTTGACATGTTGTAGAAGGGTCTTTCCTGAATCAAGATCAATTGAAAACGTTTGTGTTGCAATTTGTGGGAGGTTATTTAGTATAATGCCTGTACTATTTCCCAAACTTCCTCTCTTCTTCCCCTTCCCCTCCTCTACCTACCCCTGCCACCGCTACCTCTTCTTCCTTTCCCTTGTCTTCCTCTTCCTCTCTTCTTCTTCTTCCTCCCCTCCCCTTCCTCTACCTCCCCTCTTGGTAATTTCCTCCTCCTACCCCCCCCCCCCCCCCTCAACCAGAACCACCACAGAGGTTGACGGTCAAGGTTGACATCAGTATTGTTGTGTGTTTGTATTTGTGTGTGTGTAATTGTGTGTCTCTGTATGTGTGTGTGCATTTGACTGTGTATGTGAGTGGATTTGTGTCTGCATGTGTGTGTATTTGTAGCTACGTGTGTATGTTGGGGGGGGGGGGAGATATATGTTTATGAGTGTTTTTGTGTCCATGTGTCGTGGTTGTGTGTGTGTATTTATGTCTGGATGTGTGTGTGTGTGTGGGGTGGGGGGGGGGGGGGGGGTGAATTATATATTTGTGTGTGCAGTCATTTTTTGTGCATGTGTCATATCTGTGTGTGTATTTGTGTATGTGTGTGTATGATTAAAGAGTGTATGTGTGTCTGTGCTTCTGAATACTTGTGTGTTTGCTTTTTGTGGATGAACTGTTTTAGAGGTGAAGTTGGTTGGTGGAAAAAACATAATAATATATAAATGTATCCAGGTTCAGGAGTAATTTATAGCAAGGCCTTCCTTTGTGGTTAGTGTCCCATTTATTACCCCTTCCATTCGTCTAATCATTACGTTATGAGAGTGCAGTTGGGTACAGGCTAATATTAATATGCAGTATTCGAAAATGCATAATATATCGTAGGCTTGTGCATAAACCTTGAACTGTCTTGATAACCTAATGCTTAGCGTGCGGAATTTCGGTTCGAGACCTTGGAATACCACATGTATTCGTTACTTTCATTGATTTCATTAGTTGGGTTTATTTGTAAATTAATTGGTGAGTTGGTGAAAACAAATATAAATGTGTTATTTTCCTGTCTCATTGTGTTCCTTTCTCGTGTCTCTTGCTAATCCTCCCTAGTCCCTACTCCTTGTGGGAGTAAGGGCTGGCTACTGACTGACTGTGTGTCTGTATATATGTGTGGGGAGAGAGGGTTGATGTGCATGTGTAATGTTTGTGTGTGCAACCAATTTTGTTCGTAGGTCTTACGTAGGGGTGTATTTGTGTCTGTATGATTATACAGTAAAGTGCATTTGTGTGTGTGTGTGTTTGTGTTTGGATGAATTTGTATCTTCCTGTGTGTGTGTGTGTGTGCTATTTATCTGTGTGTGAGTGTATTAGTGCGTGTTTGTTTTTGTGTATGTATGTGTTTTTCTGTGTGTATTTGTGCCTGTGTGGACGTGTTTGATGCAGGTATGATTCCTTGAATTTGTCTCTCTGTCACGCTTTTGGCTTTGGGGGAGACACTCGTTACAGGCAGATCTACCTTTGTGTCCCCTTCATACACACATACAAAAATAATTGTGTAGTGTGCGTATTTGTGTATGTGAGCTTATATACTTACGCCAATTTTCCTGTGTGTGTGTGTGTGTGTATATTTTGGTTCTTCTGAATTGTTATGTTCGTGTTTTTGCTGTTGTAATATGCCTATAATGAAGCGTTGTTAGTAAAGTGTTCCTCCTCAAATGGTGTTTATTAGCACTAAAAGGGGCAGTGCACTATAATTCTCTCTCTCACACACACACTCTCTCTCTCTCTCTCAAGAATATTTGAAGGTTTAATTTTGATTGTGCCAAATTGACAATGGGCAAAAAGAAACCGAGCATATAATTATATGGAATGCTT
This sequence comes from Paralithodes platypus, assembly GCA_032716605.1. Lineage (NCBI taxonomy): Eukaryota > Metazoa > Arthropoda > Malacostraca > Decapoda > Lithodidae > Paralithodes > Paralithodes platypus. The sequence continues at coordinate 40,854,392 of CM064498.1, read as the reverse complement.
GCACCATGGGGAGACATTGATATTATATAAGGTAACATTAATTTGGGCCCATACCTTGGGTGTCTATTTTGTCTATTTCCGTAGAAAAGAATGCATGGAATATGCCCAACACATTTTCCTAAGTACACTACAACCCCCTAGATCCATTAATAGCATCATAATTTAAACTGGGTCTTTATTGTGGAAAAACGTTACCCATCTCAGAAAAAAACTCTTGATAATTCCACTTTTTTCAATTCTCATATGCTCCTGTGCCCTAAATGTTGGGACAAATTCATTTTACTTTATAGCAATGGACTCCCCATGGTGTAGGGATTTTACTTTATAGCAATGGACTCCCCATGGTGTAGGGATTACAAATATATTCGTGGTTTAATCGCGCACATTGGCAATTTGCCACAATCAAAATTATTTATCCAACTTTTGGAGTAATTTTGAATTTTCATATTTTTAGCGGTATATATGGATTATTCACGACGTTACGATTCCAACAGTATATGACTATTTATTTTTGGACATGTATTGTTCCCTTGGCAAAGGCACACAATTTGTCCAAACATAAAAATGTCATATACTGATGGAATCGCAATGTCGTGAAGATTCCAAATATACAGTATATACCGCTAAAAATGTGAAAACCCAAAATGACCCAAAAAGTTGAGACTTGTCACTAAGGTTATTTGGCTAAGGCTATCAAGGACATTTGGAGAAAAAAAATGAAAGTGCCAAATTGACAATGCGCACAATAAAACCACGAATATATTTGGAATCATTGCACCATGGGGAGTCCATTAGTATAAGGTAAAATAAATGGGAGCCTATATCTTAGGGCAGAGGAGCATTTGATAATTTAAAAAGTTGAATTTTCAAACTGTTTTCCAAAATGGGTAAAGCGATTTTCCACAATAAAGTCCCAAGTTAAACTCTGATGCTACTAATGGATCCAGGGGGTTGTAGTGTACGTGGGAAAAATGGTTGGGCTTATTCCATACATTCTTTCCGAGGGTATAGTCCATGGGTGATTTACAGTTATAAAGTAAATACAAAAAATAATACAATTTCAAATTCAAGTTATAAAGTGTTAAACTTTAAAACTTTAAAACTTTATAACTTTACATGCAAATTAAAAGTTTAAAACTGTAAACCACCCATGGCTTAGGACAGAATGTATGGAATAAGCCCAACCATGTTTTCCAAGTACACTACAACCCCCTGGATCCATTAATAGTATCATAATATATATTGGGTATTTCTTTGTAAAACTGTGTTTCATGCATCTCAGAGAACAAGCCAACAAAGCCACTATTGCAATTTCTAAATGCCCCTGTGCCCAAATTCACCTTACCTTATATCTATGGACTCCTCATAGTGTAAGAATTCACCTTACCTTATATCTATGGACTCCTCATAGTGTAAGAATTCACCTTACCTTATATCTATGGACTCCTCATAGTGTAAGAATTCACCTTACCTTATATCTATGGACTCCTCATAGTGTAAGAATTCACCTTACCTTATATCTATGGACTCCTCATAGTGTAAGAATTCACCTTACCTTATATCTATGGACTCCTCATAGTGTAAGAATTCACCTTACCTTATATCTATGGACTCCTCATAGTGTAAGAATTCACCTTACCTTATATCTATGGACTCCTCATAGTGTAAGAATTCCAAATATATTCGTAGTTTAGTTGTGCACATTATCAATTTGACACAATAACAATGTATTTTCCAAATTTGAACATCCAAAAGTACCCAAAAAGTTGTAACATGTCGCTAAGGTAATTTGGAAAACAAAATTTATTGCGGTAAAATGCCAATATGTAAAACAGTATTCGAGATTCTGAGACGTTATGTGTTGGTGTTTGCGTTTCTGCTAATGGGGATTTTTTGTTTTAATATACAGTGTATATTTAATATATATATATATATATATATATATATATATATATATATATATATATATATATATATATATATATATATATATATATATACCGGTATATACAGTATACATTTTTTTGTTTCATCCTCCCAAGACCTCCATCAGTACTAAAAAGAATGCCCGTAAGAACCCTCTTCGAAATATGTGTCAATTTCTCGGTAGAAAAATATCCCAGCCTAAATTGCAGGCTCGCTATAGCTCGCCAGGAAAATCTAAACAACTGTATGGCAAGAAAGGTCTTAAAAGCGCTAAACTAATGGGTCGAATGTCTTAAAATCTCAATACAAATGAGGCTAAACATGATCGATCCAGGGGGGCTAAATTTTAGGGGTTGTGAGAGTACCGTCGTGGTCAGAAATTTCTGGACAATATTTGGAACCACTATTATGATTTTTTTTTTTTTTTTTTTTCAATTATTATTATCTGTGCTAAACGAATTATAATCTTTAACGTATTTCGATTCTGTTTTGCTATTTTTTGTGTTGAGACTATAGTTAATGTTTTGTTCGTTGTGTTCAGAAAGGAATTGCAGTTAAGTTGTCGAGTTCCATATACTGTATGTTGTTTATTACGTCCATAACTATTCTGATATATTGCTTGAGCCACATGGAATATTTGACTGGGATTCACTATTTAGCGCTCACCGTCATTAGGTGTTCATGTATTCTTGACCACGATTGTACAGTTGCCCAAATAAGTTATGTTCCTCTTCGTGATCTTATACGTGGAAATATAATGCGCTTGACTAAACCCCGTGTCAGCTAACCTGACCCCTTAGCATCTTATAGCTTATATATGATGAACACAATCGAGCTTGTATTTATATTATTTTGTAAAGGAAGACCAGTAATTCTTAGGTAGCTATAATATAGATGTAGTGTAGGGGATATAGGTTGTAGTGGGAGGTGTTCTTAGGTAGCTATAATATAGATGTAGTGTAGGGGATATAGGTTGTAGTGGGAGGTGTTCTTAGGTAGCTATAATATAGATGTAGTGTAGGGGATATAGGTTGTAGTGGGAGGTGTTCTTAGGTAGCTATAATATAGATGTAGTGTAGGGGATATAGGTTGTAGTGGGAGGTGTTCTTAGGTAGCTATAATATAGATGTAGTGTAGGGGATATAGGTTGTAGTGGGAGGTGTTCTTAGGTAGCTATAATATAGATGTAGTGTAGGAGATAATTATACGTAGTTCAGGGGGTATAGTTTATAGTGAGAGATGTAGTATAATACATAAAGGTGTACAAGAAATAGGGATGTAGGGAGGAAGGGGTCTGCCTCGTATGGGCCAATAGGTCTTCTGCAGATTTTCATTTTTCTTATGTTCTTATGTTCTTAAATAGATGAGTGAAATTACAGCTTGTTTGCAATAACCGTTTCTGAGATATGAAGAAACTATGGGTCCGAATTATTGCCAAGTTCGCTGACACCAGATATAAATTAACACACTCGCAATTAATTCATGCTAATGTCACTTATCACAACGAGGAACAGAACTTGTGAGAGAGAGAGAGAGAGAGAGAGAGAGAGAGAGAGAGAGAGAGAGAGAGAGAGAGAGAGAGACGAGAGGAGGAGAGAGAGGATGAGAGGGATGGGAGAGAGAGAGGAGAGAGAGGAGGAGAGGAGAGAGAGAGAGAGAGAGAGAGAGAGAGAGAGGAGAGAGAGAGAGAGGAGGGAGAGAGGAGAGAGAGAGAGGAGAGAGAAGAGAGAGGAGAGAGAGGAGAGAGATGAGAGAGAGAGAGAGAGAGAGAGAGAGAGAGAGAGAGAGAGAGAGAGAGAGAGAGAGAGAGAGAGAGAGAGAGAGAGAGAGAGAGAGAGAATCATAAAGCTCAGTAAAGACTTCCGAGCATCAGACAATGACACATGATGACCAATGAACTGTGTATGTGTGTTTTGTGACACATGTTTAGTGACGTGTGTGTGTGTGTGTATATGTGTAGACATGGTGACCAATGAACTGTGTGTGTGTGTGTTTTTGTGGCGCATGTTTAGTGACGTTTCTGTGTGTGTGTGTGTGTGTGTAGACATGGTGACCAATGAACTGTGTATATGTTTTGCGAGGCATGTTCGGTGACGTGTCTATTTGTGTGTAGACATGGTGACCAATGAACTGTGTATGTTTTGTGACGCATGTTTAATGATGTGTGTGTGTGTAGACATGGTGACTAATGAACTGTGTATGCTTTGTGACGCATGTTAATGACGTGTGTGTGTGTGTGTGTAGACATGGTGACCAATGAACTGTGTATGTTTTGTAACGCATGTTTAATGACGTGTGTGTGTGTGTGTGTAGACATGGTGACCAATGAACTGTGTGTGTTTTGTGACGAATGTTTAGTGACGTATGTGTGTGTGTGTGTGTGTACTGTATAGACATGGTGACCAATGAACTGTGTGTGTTTGTGACGCATGCTTAGTGACGTGTGTGTGTGTCTTTATGTATAATTATGTACAATATGTGTGTGTGTGTGTATGTATGTATATGTATAGTATGTGTGTGTGTGTGTGTGTGAGAACATGGATGTGACCAATGAACTATGTGTGTGTATGGAGAGAGTCACAACGTGTTTTGTGTCACATGTTTAGTGACGTGTGTGAGTGTGTGGACATGGTATCCAATGAACTGTGTGTGTGTGTGTTAGAATGGTTTTGTCCATGTTTTTGATAATGTCTGAATCTCTCTGAGTCACATATCGTGTTCAGCCATATTTGTTATACTGACTCAATATATTAAGTATATTTATAAAATATTTGATTATACTCTTGATATCGAGCATGTGAATATAACTTAATAAAAAACATCTGGTGTCTGGAAAAGCGTTAGTTTTGAATAAACTAGGTGGCTGGTTTGTTATAAGGAATTCCCACGATTTTGTCCAGTTTATGTAGTATGTATTTTCAAGCACGATATTCAGGAGAGAGAGAGAGAGAGAGAGAGAGAGAGAGAGAGAGAGCGAGAGAGAGAGGTACTGTATACTATAATTATGTCCATTGTGGGATAACTATATGAAGTAGCGTTGAAGTCACCAAGTAGCAAGCGCTCCAAATGCAATTATTTGTCAATTAGTTTTATTGTATGTATATTAATATAATTTTAAGTAGTAGTAGTAGTTGAGGTATTAGTATTAGTAGTAGTAGTAGTAGTAGTAGTAGTAGTAGTTGAGGTATTAGTAGTAGTAGTAGTAGTAGTAGTAGTAGTAGTTGAGGTATTAGTATTAGTAGTAGTAGTAGTAGTAATAGTAATAGTAGTAGTAGTAGTAGCAAGGTAGTAACAGTATGTATGTATGGAAGGCTCAACGCCTTTCCCATTCTTACGTAAGCCATTTAAGATTTACAGAGGAGCGACCTAACTTACATTACTGTATATTGACAGTCACGTTACAATAATACAAGTTAACTATCTTTCCATTTTTGTTTTTTCTGATTTATTATGTTTAATCTTCATTTATTATGTATTTGCAAACAAGTGAAATGTATGTATGTATGTGTACACATTGAAAACGTTAACTGTTATATAATTTGAGGTGACAACAAATGTTCATGGGAGACTGTACAGTGCTCGCTGCCACACACACGAATGTTGTTTTTTTCCTAATATCCTCCGCCGACACTCCCAAGGTCCTTACTAGTCACTTTACTAGTTGAATAAACTCTTGTGGCGATACCGATTATAATATAATAATAATAATAATAATAATAATAATAATAATAATAATAATATAAACACTTTACTCGTTTTCATTGGATTAACAACTCGTGTGTGTGTGTGTGTGTGTGTGTTTGTTTCTGTTAACACCGTCACGCCCTTCTTAACATATCTGGTGTGAGGTGGGCCTTTTAGGTCCTCTGTGTTTCACTCCATTCATTTGGAGATTTATAGACGTTACACCTCATTAATTTGGTGATTATATGACGCTTCACCCCATTCATGTGTACAAAATATTCTGGGCGAGCGATAGTGAGCCTGAAATTTATGAGAATTCGGCCTTTGGCTGGAACCTTTATCTACCCAAAAATGTACATATTTAGCTTGAAGGGGATTTGAAAGGGAGGTTATGAATTTGAAGGATGTCCCGGAAGGTATTTTTTCATATTCTATGGAGCAAACTTAAAATACATTACTCGGAAATGGCAAAAAGCCATCCAGACCCTCAATGAAACAAAATATCATAATAACCTTCAAGACGTCGCTCAAGGTGTAATATTAAGGTGACGGTAGCCAATCATAGATGTTGTATACTGTGTCTATGCTGCCTGGCATGATGTTGTAGTCCTTTGTACTCCATCCCCCCCCCCCCCCCTTCCCTCCCCTGAGGAAATACCTGGGTGGCAACGTGTGTCTCAGGGGCGCATCCTGCCTGGCTCCTTGAAGGGGATGGGGGGGGGGGATTAGTGAGGGGGGAGAGGCATCAAAGGGGTGTGGGGGCGGAGGGATCAGGAGGGAAGGGGGATGAGAGGCTTCAGAGGGGTGGAGGGGGGGGGGAGTCAGAGTATAAGGGGTGGTTAGAGTGAGAGGGGCGAGGGGGGAGGATAAGGAGAGGTTAGCATGAGGAGGGAGAGACATCTACAGGAAGGGGGAATGGGGGGCGGTGGTGTTGGTGTTGAAGGAGAGACATCAAGGGAAGGGTTAAAGCGAGGGGTGAGGAATCAAGGGGGGGGGGGGGGGGGCGTGGAGAGGGATGCAGAAATTGTGGGATAGATAGTAGGGGATTAGTGTGGAGGGGGGCATCAGGGGGAGGTTGTGAGGTGGATGTGCGGAGAGGGTTACAGAGGACATGGTGTGGTTAGAGTGAGGGGAGAGGAATCAAAGAGGAGGGGTGGGGGCAGAGGGGGAGGGATAGTTGGGGGGGGGGACGGGCCTATCAGAGGAGGGAAGGGGAGGTTAGGGATGAAGGAGTGGTGGGGTGGGAAGGGGAACGGGGTGTTGGGAGTGAAGGGTGGGGGGTGGGATGAGGTGTCAAGGAGGGGGTGATGGTGGGGGGAGGTAATAGGGGGGTGTCTGGAGTGTGGGGGGGGGGGGGGGGGGGCGCAAGGTTGTCAGGGGTTGGAATGGGAGGTGATGAGTGTTACGTTTGAGGGGTGAGGGGGGCACTGGATGAGGGAGGAGGAGTGGGGAAGGGGTGCCAGAGGGTGTATGTAGGAAGGGAGTGGCAGGGGGCTAGGGAGTATAAGGGTGGTTTCTGGAGGATGAGAGGTGTCAGTAAGTTCAGTAACAGGACAAGGGACTGATTTTCTCGAAAAGGGGCTCCAGTCCTGACAATATTCTTGACTTACAGTGTGCTGGCTTAATAGGGTTGATGGCCTCTGAAGTCCTATTTAAACTACAAAACAAAATTATCAGGAGACAGGAATTAAGGGTTACCAGGAGTAGGAGAGAAGTATCAGGACAAAGGGTGGGGTGGGGTTAAGGGGAGATGGGTCGTTTTTCTGGATCCTTTTCTCCCTCATGTTTAGCCCCATTAGTTTTCAGATTTTAGGACGTTCGACTCATTAGTTTAGCGATTTTAAGACTTTTCGCCCCATTTCTCTGTCAATATTAAGACCTTTCGTGCCATTTAGGTGTCGATTTTTTCCTGGCGAGCGATAGCGAGCCTGAAATATTAAGAGGAACCGGTTTTTGTCCGGGACATTTTTCTACCGAAAAATTTACAAATTTACCTTGAAGGAGGGTCTAGGGGTTTCTTTTCTAAGCTTGATGGAGTTCTAGCGAGGAAACTAAGAAATAATGGAATAAATTAATTAATAGACCCCCAAAAAGGCCTATCTCCCCTTAAGTATGAAGGAATGATAAGGTACAGGGCCGTATTCTCTGGCACCTTATTAATATACACTCATCTCGATAGTGATACGATCCAGCGGCTGACCGGACATCTCAACCAGTGCTAATTCAACCAATATTGTTAGGTTAGGTTAGGTTAGGTAGAGTAAGGTTAGTACTTTAAATTGACACTTGATTGGTTGGCCGTGATTGATTTGGCACTGGTTGAGAGTTATTGGTTGAAATGGTCTACTGGTTGAGTTGTCCAAGAACCGATCCATTGTATTAACGAGCACTAAATATAAGGGGCATAGTAAGGAAGTATGGAAGAGGATATCAGGAGAATGGAGAAAGGAAGCCAGGGAGTGGAAGAATGGAGGAGGGAGTATGAAGGAGGGGTGTCAGAGGAAGGATAGGGTGGTGTTTGGTAGACATTTGAGAGATGGTAAGGAAGCATAAGAGGGGATAACAGGAGGAGGGAGAATGGAGTCAAAGCCTGGAAGGAAGGTAGGAGGGAGGGGTGTCAGAGGAAGGATGGGGTGGTGTTAAGTTTGAGGGATATTTGAGAGGTGGTAAGGAAGTATAGGAGGGGACATCAGAAGGATGGAGAAGGCGAGCCAAGGATTGGATGGAGGGCGTCAGGAGGAAGGGAGGAGGGAGTACAAGGGAGGGGGTTTCAGAGGGAGCATTAAGGGGGGTTGAGAGGGGGTAAGGGAGCCACACAAAGACCTTGGAGGTGAGAGAGGCAGCTGGCACGCGGCGGTGGTCGTCTGTCTCACTGCCTGGCCTCACCCCCACACACCCCTCCTCCCGCCTTCCTTACCACGCTACACCCACAACTAACACTGTCACCGGGTTTAGCTCATTCTACCTTATTCTGTATTACTTTATTTCATTTTGCTTCGTCCTACTAGACTCAATTGCACTTTATCTCATTCTAGCTACCCCCATCTTACCTCTCAGTGCCTCAACCACTCTTTCTTCTTTCTAACCACATTATACACCAACTGCTAACACTGTCACCTGACTTGTACATCATTATAACTACACCATTCTTCCCTTTTATGTCAATCTACTTCACATTGTTTCACTCTTGTACACGCCCTCAATCTTCCCATCTTTCTTACCACGCTACACCCACTACCACACTGTCACTCTCGGCTTTCTTAATTCTACTTACCCTGTGTACACCATTCAGCAACACTCTGCTACACTCTACCTTACTTTGCTACACTCTGGCTCACCCTACAGCAACCTCATCTTGTCTTTCACTCCCTCACTCCCGTCTTTCTTACCACGCTACACGTACTACTAACACACTATCACATGGCCTACCTCATTCTACATACCCTGTATTATGTATTACTTTAGTTCATTCTGCTTCATCCTACTAAACTCTTTTACACTAATTGTTCTCACTCTAGCTACCTCATCTTGTCCCTCACTGCTTCATCCTCTCGCCGTCTTTCTTTCTACTCTACTTCCACTGGAAACACACTGCCAAATGGTTTATATATCATCCTAGCTACCTTATTATGCCTTACTTGTTCATTCTACTACTGTCTACTACACTCTATCTCAATCTACCTACCTTCTTGTCTCTCCCTGCTTCCCCCACCCCTCAATCCTATCTTTCTTTCCCACTACTAACACACTATAACATGGCCTAGCTCATTCTACCTTATTCTGTATTACTTTAGTTCATTCTACTTCATCCTATTATACTCTATTACACTCTATCTCACGCTAGCTACTTAACCTCTTGAGGATTATGACGCATTTTAACAGTTCATTCTGGCTATCATTAGACGATGTGTACAGAAGTATCTGTAACTGTCTTGATAGCGTAATGCATAAATGCGCGGAATTTCGATGTGAGTATCCTAGGTTCGAGTCCTTGGAGTGCCACATGTATTTGGTGATTTCATTAATTGAGTTTAGAAGTACAGTTGGTTGGTGAAAAAAATATAATAAATAATTAAAATGGTAAAGACTATCTCAGCACTCGGACTTCCATATACCCATCTTAATCTGAATAAAATCGTCAAATAATAGCCAGAAAACAAACAATAAATGCGTAATCGTATCTTGAAAGGGTTAATATTGTCTCTCCCTGTCTCGCCTCTCCTGTCTTACTGCTAACATTGTCACCTGGTCTAGCTCAGTCTACCTTATTATATCTTATTCTTATATTTTACTGCACTCCACTACAGGGATCTGCCTTGTGTGGGCCGATTGGCTTTTTGCAGACTCCCATTTTCTTATGTTCTTATGTTCTATCTCACTCTAGCTACATCATCCTACCTCTCCCTGCCTCACCCCCTCTCCTAGCTTCCTTACCACGCTACCACTCTGTCGACTGGCTGTGCTGGTGGTGTAATGGTTTAGATGCTTATGTTCTGGGTGTGGTATCCCTAGTTCGAATCCTGGGAGGACCATATGCTTTCATTAGTTTATTCAAGTACATTGGGATTTGTAATTGATGATTAATGTTAAGAACGGGGTGTCACTTATATATCATCCTAGTTACCTGTTTATATAATTTGCTTTAATTTTGCTACACTATATTACACTTGATCTCACTCTAGCTACATCACCTTACCTCTCCCTGCCTCACCCTCTCTTCCATTCACTCTGCCGCCTGGTTTATACATCATCCTAGCTACCTTTTTATATAATTTGCTTTCATACTGCTACACTTTATTACACTTTATCTCACTCTAGCTACATCACCTTAATTACCTCTCCCTGCCTCACCCTCTCTCCCATCGTGCTTGCCACACCACACCCAACTACACCCACTGCTAACACTGTCACATGGTTTGTTCAGTCCAGGTCAGTAATTCGGAGACATTTTGAAACCTCGACAAAGTTAAGGGGGAAGGGTTTATTTTTTGGTCGATTATGTCATCTATTTATTATTATTATTTTGTTTTATTTCCCTCTCTAGACCTCCATAACACTTAAAACAAATACATCCATTAGATCCTCCTAGATTAATTTGTAATTTTTTCGGTATCGAAAATTACAGGCTCATTATCGTTCGCCAGGAAGAAATTCGACACCTAAATAGCACGAAAGGTCTTGATATTGACAAACTAATGGGGCTAAACATGAGGGAGAAGGGGATCTAGAAAAACGACCCATCTCCTCTCTAAAGGAACCTACGAAATATAATTATCAGACAAAGAATTGATAAAGAGTTTCAATTCAACCCGAGACAGCTTCGAATTTGTAAGTATCAGCATTAAGGGGGTTTTGTCTGGACGCCCTACTCCCTCATGTTTAGCCCCATTGGTTTTAAGATTATATGACGTCTCACCCTCGTTACCTCATCTTGTCTCGCCTACTCCCACCACTTTTACCACTGATACCACCCATGGCTTGCATCTCCTTGTTTCACTGCATGTACACTCGGATGCCATAGTCTCTAGGCCACTCATAAATGTTCGTGGACTGCACCTATTTCTAATTATTATTGAAGTATATCTTTGGAAACGAATTTATGGATACAATTTTCTATACATCAACTACAAAACTATATTTATTGAAAAGCAAGTTCTATTCAAAACTCAATCCAGATAGTTGTTTGCACAAAGAAAGAACATAGAGTTGGTCCACGAGTGTTTATGAGTGGGCTAGAGACTATGGCATCCGAGTGTACCTTACTCTGTTGCACTCTTTCTCACCCTAGCTACCTTATCCTGTCTCACCTATCACACCCTATACCCCCTCACCCTATCTTCCCCCACACCCCAGTCTTTCTTACCACGCTACTCCCACCACTCTTCTTCTGTCAACTGGTCTATATCACCCGTCGCACTTTAGCTATATCATCCTGCTTCACTCTATTTCACCCTGTTCCTTCCTTCCTGCCACTGCCTCCCTCCCTCACCCCTACCTCTCTGACCATTATACCTCATCTTTTATCACTCTATTCCATTAGGCTTCATTTCACCCTATTGCTGCTTCACCCTACTTTCCTCGCCTCTATATTATTTTTTGTACTACTTGTCACCCGTCATCCTAACTACCTCACCCTTCTCCATTCTGCCTCACCCTAACTGGCACTGGTCTTCCTCACCCTACCTTCCTCACCTCTGTATTTCTTGTACTACTTATCACCCTAACTACCTCACCCTTCTCCAATTTACCTCTGTCACTGGTCTTCCTCATCCTACGTTCTTCACCTCTGTATTTCTTGTACTACATATCACCCTAACTACCTCCCCCTCTTACTGCTCCCCACTGCCTGGACTCCACTCACGTCATGCCTCGATGCTCCGTCACCTGGCTTGCCTAGAGGTTGCCATACCCTAGCCACCTCACCATGCTTCACTAGAGACCCTACAGTAACAGAGATCGGCCAACCTTCGTCAGCTTGGTGCCACTGGTGATATGCTCCTCTCTTTACACTCACATAATTATATCCATACCCATAATAAACATTCGACGATACTTTTTAAGGAAGCCCACCTCGCTTTTTTTGTTTGTATCTTTCTCTCCTTTTCTCTCTTTCCCTGGCTTGTATCCATTCGGCCTCATTCAGCCAACTGTTTTAAGACGTTTATCCCCATTCAGGTGTCGATTTCTTCCTGGCGAGCGATAGCGAGCCAGCATTGTATGGAGAAATCCGGTTTCGCCGGAGAAATTTTTCTATCGAAAAATGTACAAATTTAGCTTGCTATCAAAACAAAACAATATATATGCTGGCTCGCTACCGCTCGCCAGGAAAATATTGACACCTGGATGGGGGTTAACGTCTTTAAACAGTAGGCTGAATGGGGCCGAGTGGATACAAGCCAAGGAGAGAGGGAGAGAAAGAGAAAAACAAGAGAGTTGGGCTCCCTTAAGCTTAATTGGGAAGGTCATCAGCAAATCGACGATACAGGTACAGGATATATTGGTTTGTCTTGGGATCTGAATACTCTGCCTCAATCTCCCTCAAATCCACCTTGGCACTCTACAATAGCTCTCACCCTCCTTTTCCTTTGCTGTCCTTTTCTTCTACTGGCTTAGTGTATGGGAATAAAGCGTTTGCCAGTATATGTTGAAGGCCGGATCACCTTGTTGGGATTAATAGTCTGTGTGGTCTGTGTATGTATGTAATTCCTTCCTTCCTCCGGCTCATCCTACAGTATTTCATTCTACCACACCCTGTTTATTGTGTCATTCTGCTTCGCTCAGTCTCACCTTGCCTCCTTTTGTTCATCTTCTCTTGACTGTTTCACTCTGCCTCACCCTTTGTACTCTGTTTCACTCTGATGTACCGTATATCACTCTGATGTACCGTATATCACTCTGCCTTATTATGGTTCACTCTGGCTTCACTGTTTAACCCTGATTCACTCTAATTTACCACATTTCTCTCTGCCTTTACATTTTCACCCTGATTCACTCTTCCTTTCACTCCGTTTTACTTTCTACCTTCACTCTGTCTAACCACACTCGTCACCTTGAATCAGTATCGCCCCTCTGTACTACTTCATAATTTAATACAGGGCCACGTCTTCAAAGTACCTCGGCATAATTACTTCAAGGCCCAGCACCGTTCTCTTCTGTATATCTGTTTACTGTAATTCATTTTAGAGATTCGACAACAAAACTGATATGCCTGGCAAACACAGTAAACAAAACAATAACAATTATCGTAAAGTAAACAATAGACACCCCGAAACCAAACAATAACAATAATCGCAATGTAAACAATAGCCAAACCGAAACCAAACAATAACAATAGTCGCAATGTAAACAATAGCCAAACCGAAACCAAACAATAACAATAGTCGCAATGTAAACAATAGCCAAACCGAAACCAAACAATAACAATAGTCGCAATGTAAACAATAGCCAAACCGAAACCAAACAATAACAATAGTCGCAATGTAAACAATAGCCAAACCGAAACCAAACAAGAACAATACTCGTAACGTAAACATATCCAAACCGAAACCAAACAAGAACAATACTCGTAACGTAAACATATCCAAACCGAAACCAAACTATAACAATACTCGTAACGTAAACATATCCAAACCGAAACCAAACTATAACAATACTCGTAACGTAAACATATCCAAACCAAATATATATATATACCTTTTATTGGATTGGTTTATCACTACACATATACCGATTGAGGGTGAGTTATTGTGGACACGCTAATTACCCTTTGCATACCTTCTTTAAACCGCTAATTAATTGTGTACCCCTCTCCCTTTTTTTTTTCTCTCTCTCTCTCTATCTCTCTCTCTCCTCTATTCTCTACTCTCCCTCTCTCTCCCTGTTATCGTTTATACCAGAGATAACACAAGGCCACTCTACAGCACCTCACAGATCTCAAGTGACGGCGTCTCTTCCGTGGATTGACCTCCCAATCTACCAAGATTGGAAGCCAAAGCGTCACATTTTTCCTTTGCCCCTCAACTTTCTCTTCATAATTGCTGAGGGGCACAGGGCCCTGGGTGGGGCTTTCGTTTCCCGGGTGTTTCCGCACCCTCCTCAGCTCCCCGCCATGGAGTGGCTTCGGTCACCCAGGCTTTATTGTGGTCGGCAGGGAGGGTTCTGTAGGGGCGCTCGGTTATGGCCTTGGCCTTGCTCGGGGCCTTGGGGCTGTTCGGCCAGGCAGCTTGGGGAACAACAGCAGCAGCAACAGCACCTCACACCACACACTTCCTCAAGGTCCGGTACCGTACCTTTCTCTTCTCTGTATCTATGGGCCAAAGGAGCCTTTAACCCTTTCAATACAGTGGCGTCCTTGTAACCCTCTCAGTATACTATGACACCTTTTTCACTATATTCGGGCCAACATGAGACGGTATTACTAAGATTTGAAAGGCCCTCTTGGAATCAGAGGGTTAAATACATCTCTCTAGCTTCCTAATTTAATTCAACACTAATTTGTCATCATCATCGTCACATTTTGTAAAAACAATATTTTACCTAATGTTTATAACCCCCATGTCAATAATGTTTAATCTGCGTGGTTGAGTGGTAACCACCCGACTGCTGCGCGGGGAACACCAATTTCCCCGACATGAAGCTAAGGAATGTTGAATCAAACTCACTGACAACCGTCCGGGGATTGAAGCGGACAAGTTGCTTCAATCCCCATTGGCGGTTGGGCACGACAAATGACGTTCAGGGTTCAGTTTCGATCAAGTCAAAATATGTTTCTTAGGATTGTAACTTGTCCGTGACTACGAATATGTTCGCTTCCATTATCGTGCATATAATATTTGACTGAACCGTGATTGCAGCGTGGCTAGACCGTGACCGTCCCTATAGTGTACTACGTACGTGTAGGTACAGCCCAACACTTTCCCCGTGTCATGTGTACCACTAATTAACAAATTAAATAATAGAGGCGCTGTATTCCACATAGCTTTTGAGCCTAAAGGTCATCGTAACTTCTTGGTTGGCTTTGTGACTCCAAGCCCAGCCTGTCATAACAACGCTACTGATGATGATATGACCTTGATCAATGAGGTGATCTTATAATAGCACCCCCCCCCCCCACCCCCTCTCTCTCTCTCTCTCTCTCTCTCTCTCTCTCTCTCTCTCTCTCTCTCTCTCCACACACACACACACAGGTATGTTCTCTCCACACCACTTAACACTCAGTAATCCATGTAATGCATCTTACTTCTTCCATATTTTCTCACCCTCAATGTCACACACGCACACACACACACAAACACACACACACACATACACACACAAACACACACGTGTGTGTATGTATTCATGGGTAATTGTGTAAATCGGAGTGCGAGTCTATAATTATATGTTATGCGTTTAAGTGTGTGTGTGTGTGTATGTGTATGAGGCAGAAATATTGAGAGTGAAGTATAGTGGTGTGTGTGAGACAAATATTTAAAAACAGGGGTATACTGTATATATATATATGATGGAGAGAGAGAAGAAGAGATAGAGACGGGGGTTGGGGTTGGGGGGGTTGGGGGTGGGGAGGAAGTATATGGTAGTAAAGTTACCTTTCTCCCACCTTTATGTAGTGTACAGGTTTTGCTGCCCTCCTTCCCACCCCAGCCTTCTCCTTTAACCCCTTCTGTACCGGCGACGTCCTTCTTTATACTCTGGCTACTATTAGATGACTTTATTCAGCTTCAAAAGTGCCTCCAGTAAATATCAGGCTTCGAACTATCTCGCTTAACCCTATTTATTACCCACAGATCCTTCTTCAACTGCACAAAATCATCTAAATATAATAAAATTAAATTATCGTCGCCGGTACAAAAAGTGTTAAGGGGGGGGGGGGGGTATGGGTCGCTTTTCTGGTCCCCTTTCTTCCTCATGTTTAGCCCCATTAGTTTTTAGATTTCAAGACGTTTGACCCATTACTCTGGTGATTTTAAGACCTTCCTTTCTTTCCTTTCCTTTCTTTTCCTTTCCTTTCTTCATTTCTTTGTCAATATTAAGACTTTTCGTGACATTCAGGTGTCTATTTTTTCCTGGCGAGCGCTAGCGAGCCTGTAATTTAAGATGAAGCGGCCTTCTGCCGGGACATTTTGTTATCAAATAATGTAGGCCTACACATTTAACTTAAGGATTTTTTTTTTTTTTTTTTTTTTTTTTTTTTAGCTTGATGGAGATCTACAGTAGGGAGGAAACTAAAACAGATAATACAAATATACATTAATGAACAGATAAATACGGCCATCCCCCCTTAATGCTCTCGCCTGTAATGCTGGTATACGGTAAGTGAACGTTGAAGGAGGGGGACACCAATGACTAACTCGGGGCATTGGTTTATGGAGGGGGGGGGGGGGGGGGCCTCCAGTCTCGGGTTCTGGACCACCATGGTTAGCCCCATTGATTTTATATTTTATTATATTTGCCCCAACAGTTTAGCGATTTTAAGATCTTTCGCCCCATTTCGTTGTACATTTTACGACCTTTAATGACATTTAGGTGTCAAATTTTCCTGGTGAGCGATTGCGAGCTGCACATTTATCTCGAAGGGGAGTCTTGGAAGTATTTATTTTTAAAGCTTGATGGAGCTCTAGAGAACAAACAAACTAATATATATATATATATATATATATATATATATATATATATATATATATATATATATATATATATATATATATATATATACTGTATATATGTACTGTATATATATATATATATATATATATATATATATATATATATATATATACTGTATATATATACTGTATATATATACAGTATATATATATATATATATATAATATATATATATATATATATATATATATATATATATACTATATATACTATATATATATATATATATATACTATATATATATATTCATATATACGGTATATATATATATATATATATATATATATATATATACTATATATATATTATATACAGTATATATATATATATATATATATATATATATATATATATATATATATATATATATATATATATATACTGTATATATACTGTATAATTATATACTGTATATATATAATAATAATAATAATAATAATAATAATAATAAAATTAATATATAAATATATAAATAAATTAAATAAGAAAAAAGATCATCCCCTTAATGTATCAGAATTAACCATATAAGTACCGGTCATGTCTTTTGATTTTTGTTCGGCTATTATTATGCGATTTTATTCAGTTTTGGCAGGACCTCTAACAATTATAAGGCTTTAAACTATCCCAATTAATCCTTGTACTTACCACAGACCCCTATTAAGCTGCATAAAATTATCTAATTAATACGTCACCGGTACTGAAAGTTTAACCCCATTAATTGTCATCATATTCTGGTGACCATTAGACGATTTGCTTTAGTTTGTAATCTACCAACTGTACAGGTATATGACTCAAGTGGGTAAATACGATCTCAGTAAACCCCCTCAGTAACATAGGTCCTTCTCAAACTGCATAAAATCATATAATATTAGCCTGAATCCTTGGTAGAAAATAGCGTCACGGTGGTGAAGGGGTTAATGACCGCACGTGGACCGCCTCTATTGACTTTATTAAGGGGGGAGGGGCAGTTTTTATGGTCCCCCTTCTTCCTCATGTTTAGCCCCCATTAGTTTTCAGATTTTAAGACGTTCGGCCCATTAGTTAGTCGATTTTAAAACTTTAAGCCCCATTTCTTTGTCAATATTAAGACTTTTCGTGGCATTTAGGTGTCGATTTTTTCCTGGCGATCGATAGCTAGCCTGTAATTTAAGAGGAACCGGCCTTCAGTCGGGACAATTTTTCTATCGAAAAATGTACAAAGGAGGGTCTTGGGTGGGTGTTTTCTGAAAGCTTGATAGAGGTCTAGGGAGGTAACTAAGAAAATAATGAAAGTAATATATATATATGAGCAAATAAATACGCCCATCCCCCTTTAAGGGAGCCCACCTCGCTTTTTTTCTCTTTCTCTCCCTCTCTCTTTGGCTTGTATCCATTCGGCCCCATTCAGCCTACTGCTTTAAGACGTTTACCCCCATCCAGGTGTCAATATTTTCCTGGCGAGCGGTAGCGAGCCAGCATATATATATATATATATTTTTTTTTTTTGACAGCAAGCTAAATTTGTACATTTTTCGATAGAAAATTTCTCCGGCAAAGCCGGATTTCTACATACAATGCTGGATCGCTTTCGCTCGCCAGGAAGAAATCGACACCTGGATGGGGATAAACGTCTTAAAATAGTTAGCTGAATGGGGCCGAATGGATACAAGCCAGGGAAAGAGAGAAAAGGAGAGAAGATAAAAAAAGCCTGTGACCCCCCTTAAAGACGTTTCGCTTGTATCAGTTTGGCACGTAATGTTTGTGGTTATTAGCGGTGAGTCACGGGCGCGCATTTCCGTCGGCCATCCTCAGGAGTTCGGGTGTGACTGACTCGGAATTACTGCTTTATATACCCGGTGTTACACGAGGGGGGTTGTATAGTAGCGGGGGTATCGAAGTCTGTGTAGTGGAGTAACACACATATACACACACGCACACACACATACACACACACTGTACACACGAACACACACTGCACACATACACACTCACTCACATATACAGTATATATATATACACACATACACACACTCACACATATATATACACACACAGTCACACACACACTCACACTCACACTATTTATCAGCAGAGGTATCGGAGTAAATGCAAATAAAAACACTGAATTAATATATCTTTTTCAATTATTCTAGCTGCAAAGTGAGCTGTTTTGGATATTGTAGTATGTAATGTAACTGAGAGGTAATTTGTGATGAAGGGCTAAATATATGTCCATGGAGGGTGTATTAGAAGGGGTGTATGAAGAATAAAGTGTGTGTGTGTGTGTGTGTGTGTGTGTGTGTGTGTGTGTGTGTGTGTGTGTGTGTGACATTGAGGGTGTGAGAAAATATGGAAAGAGTAGGATGGAATTATTACATGGATTACTGAGTGTTAAGTGGTGTGGAGAGAATCAACGTGTGAGTGTGTGTAGCCTAGTTGTAACTAACTGTGCATATTATGTATGTATGTATGTATATAGCCTACTGTATGTATGCATGTATTAATGTATTGGGTATATTGTAGGCACCAATCAAGCAGGGCAGTACCCAGGGGACGGCACATGGGCATATGATACTTGCTGGAATTCCTGTTTCGTTTTCTTGGCTTCCCCCACTGTTTCTGTTGTGCCTCACCTACACAGAGAGTAATCCAGCTAACTCTCACAAAACATCCTCCTCATAATTAGTTCACTACACTCTACAAGCACACCACACTTCTTTCCCACACCTTAATGACCTCTAATGTACCTTGATTTTGGCTCTCCACCAATCTTTCATCCTGAGGGGGGGGGGGGGGGGACACTTGTTTACAGGCAGCTTTGCCTTTTGTCTCCTTCATGCACATATAAAACATGTATGTATGTATGTATGTATGTATGTACTGTATGTATGTATGCAGGCTATATATGTACCTATGTATGTATGTATATATGTATGTAGGCTATATATGTATGTATGTATGTATATATGTATGTATGTATGTAAGCTATATATGTATGTATGTATGTATGTATGTACAGTATGTATGTATGTATGTATGTATGTATGTATGACTGTATGTAGGTGTGAGTGTGAGTGTGTATGAGAGCAACACTATAAGAAGCAGTGATGATGATGATGATGATGGTCCCTGTGTATGAACCAAGGCCACACACCAGACCTACTACAATACTCCATGTAGGTACAGGCAGATTATGGGGGAATTGATTATTATACATACAGTAGCTAACAGATATACATGCATTATACTTCATACAGTCATACATACATACATACAGACAGACAGACAGACATACGTACACTACACTACAACACACTCTACAACATATTCACACACACACGCACACCCTGACACACACATACACACCCTGACACATATACACAAACACATACTC
Organism: Paralithodes platypus; assembly: GCA_032716605.1. Classification (NCBI taxonomy): domain Eukaryota; kingdom Metazoa; phylum Arthropoda; class Malacostraca; order Decapoda; family Lithodidae; genus Paralithodes; species Paralithodes platypus. The sequence goes on along the minus strand of CM064498.1, from coordinate 40,834,243 downwards.
TGACACACACACACACTCTGACGCACACACACACACACACACACACACACACACACACACACACACACACACACGCATCAACACAACATCCTTGAACTTGTGGTGCACTGGGCTGGAACCAGGAGGACAAATTATCATGGAGCCTCACTAGGGTTTTTTTTTTTTTTTTTTTTTGTTAACACATATATTTTTAAACCTCTTAACCCCTTGAGGATTGTGCCGTTTCGACGTTTTATCTGGCCATTATTAAACGTTTGTATATAGCTTAGAAAGGATCTGTGGGAATTATCTGGCCATTATTAAACGTTTGTATATAGCTTAGAAAGGATCTGTGGGAATTATCTGGCCATTATTAAACGTTTGTATATAGCTTAGAAAGGATCTGTGGGAATTATCTGGCCATTATTAAACGTTTGTATATAGCTTAGAAAGGATCTGTGGGAATTATCTGGCCATTATTAAACGTTTGTATATAGCTTAGAAAGGATCTGTGGGAATTGAAAGGGTAAAGACCATCTCAGTTAATCCTCTGACTTCCATATAACCTTCCTAATCTTAATTATATTATCTAATGATAGCCAGAGAACACAAATGTCTACTCGTATCTCGAAAGGGTTAACTTTTTGTCCACGAGAGATGTTTCCTAAGCTTATTAACCCTTTCAGTATTAAGACGCCTGCCTTTATATTATTCTGGCGAACATTATACGATTTTACTGGGGTTAGGAAGAGCTCGAAGGAGTTAAGGGTCGTTTTTCTGGTCCCCTTCTCCCTCACGTTCAGCCCCTTAGTTCTCAGAATTTAAGACGTTTGGCCCATTAGTTTGGCGATTATAAGACCTCTCGCCCCATTTTTGTTGTCAATGTTAAGACCTTTTGTACTATTTAGCTGTCGATTTTTTCCTGGCGAACGATAGCGAGCCTGTCATTTTAGAAGGAACCGTCCTTCGGCCGGTACATTTTTCGGTAGAAAAATTTACACAATCATATTGAATGGGGGGTATAGGAGGTGTTATTTATGGGGGGTATAGGAGGTGTTATTTATGGGGGGTATAGGAGGTCTTATTTATGGGGGGTATAGGAGGTGTTATTTATATTGAATGGGGGGGTATAAGAGGTGTTATTTATGGGGGGTATTGGAGGTGTTATTTATCGGGGTATAGGAGGTGTTATTTATATTGTATGGGGGGTATAGGAGGTGTTATTTATGGGAGTATAGGAGGTGTTATTTATATTGAATGGGGGGTATAGGAGGTGTTATTTATATTGAATGGGGGTATAGGAGGTGTTATTTATGGGGGGTATAGGAGGTGTTATTTATATTGAATGGGGGTATAGGAGGTGTTATTTATATTGAATGGATGGGGGGTATAGGAGGTGTTATTTATATTGAATGGGGGGTATAGGAGGTGTTATTTATGGGGGGTATAGGAGGTGTTATTTATATTGAATGGGGGTATAGGAGGTGTTATTTATATTGAATGGATGGGGGGTATAGGAGGTGTTATTTATATTGAATGGGGGATATAGGAGGTGTTATTTATGGGCGGTATAGGAGGTGTTATTTATATTGAATGGGGGTATAGGAGGTGTTATTTATATTGAATGGATGGGGGTATAGGAGGTGTTATTTATATTGAATGGGGGGTATAGGAGGTGTTATTTATATTGAATGGGGGGTATAGGAGGTGTTATTTATATTGAATGGGGGGTATAGGAGGTGTTATTTATGGGGGGTATAGGAGGTGTTATTTATATTGAATGGGGGTATAGGTGGTGTTATTTATATTGAATGGATGGCGGGTATAGGAGTTGCTATTTATATTTGAATGGGGGGTATAGGAGGTGTTATTTATATTGAATGGGGGGTATAGGAGGTGTTATTTATGGGGGGTATAGGAGGTGTTATTTATATTGAATGGGGGGTATAGGAGGTGTTATTTATGGGGGGTATAGGAGGTGTTATTTATATTGAATGGGGGGTATAGGAGGTGTTATTTAGGGGGGTATAGGAGGTGTTATTTATATTGAATGGATGGGGGTATAGGAGGTGTTATTATGGGGGGTATAGGAGGTGTTATTTATATTGAATGGGGGGTATAGGAGGTGTTATTTATGGGGGGTATAGGAGGTGTTATTTATATTGAATGGGGGGTATAGGAGGTGTTATTTATGGGGGGTATAGGAGGTGTTATTTATATTGAATGGGGGTATAGGAGGTGTTATTTATGGGGGGTATAGGAGGTATAGGTATAGGAGGTATAGGTATAGGTATAGGAGCATGTGAGGAGGTGTGTGGAGTGAGGAGAAGAGGGAGGGGAGTGAAAGGTACAGCATGGTGGACAGAAGAGGTAAGAATAGCTGTGGAAGAAAAGAAGAAAGCATATAGAGTGTGGTTGGGTAGTAGAGGGAATGAAGATTCCGAGAGACAGAAACGAGCGAGGTACGTGGAGAGTAAGAGGGTGGTGAAGAGAGTAGTGAAGGAAAGTAAGAGAAGAGTAGATGAGGAATTTGGAAGGAATCTGAGTGTAAAATGGAGGGAGAGTAAGAAACTGTTCTGGAAAGAAGTCAAGAAAGTTAGGGAAGGTAGCAAGGGAAACAGTAAGGGTGTGAAAGATAAGAATGGGAGAATGCTAGCCGAGAAGCAAGAGAGAGTCGAAAGATGGAGGGAGTACTTCAGTGAGTTGCTAAATGAAAGGAATGAAGAGCCAGCAAACATAGCTGGATATGGTATGGGAGGGAGAAGAAGAGAAGTAGTGGAGGAGGAGGTGGGGATCAGGAGGTCAGAAGTGTGGGAAGCCATGAAAAGAGTGAAGTTGGGGAAAGCACCAGGAACAGATGGAGTGTGTGGGGAAATGTTGAGGTATGGTGGTGAGATAGTGATAGAATGGGTATGGAAAATGTGCAAACTAGCATGGGAGAAGGGGAGTGCACCCGATGACTGGAAGACTGGCATAATAGTCCCCCTATATAAGGGCAAAGGGGAAAGAGGAGTGTGTGGTAACCACCGAGGAATATGTCTTCTAAGCGTAGTAGGGAAGGTATACAGTAGGGTAGTGATTGAGAGAGTGAGAGTGAGAACGGAGAAATGGATAGGCGACGAGCAGGGAGGTTTTAGGAAGGGAAGAGGATGTGTAGATCAGATTTTTACCCTGAATTGTGTTGTGGAGAAGTATCTGGAGAAGAAACAAAAGGGTATGTTGCCTTTATGGACTTGGAGAAGGCCTATGACAGAGTGGATAGAGAAGGTTTGTGGAAAGTACTTAGAATATACGGAGTAGAGGGCAAGTTGCTGAAAGCAGTGAAGAGCATGTATGAGGGTGCAAAGGCGGCAGTACGTGTGGAGAGTGAGCAGAGCGAGTTCTTTGACCTGAATATTGGTTTGAAACAGGGTGGTGTTATGTCCCCGTGGTTGTTTACTGTATATATGGATGGAGTCATGAAAGAAATACTATCAAGAGCAGTGAATGTTGGTGTATCGCTGAAAAGGGAGGGAATTGAGTGGAAGCTACCTATACTGCTGTTTGCGGATGATACAGTTCTGATGAGTGATAATGAATGGGAGTTGCAGGGTCTGGTAAATGAGTTTGGAACAGTGTGCGAAAAACGGAATTTGAAGGTAAATACGGGGAAGAGCAAGGTTATGGTCTTCGAAAGGGGTGAAGTCACAGAGTGTGAGGTGAAGCTGAACGGTCAGGCTATGGAGATCGTCAACTCTTTTAAGTATCTGGGCAGTGTGTTGAGTAAAGATGGGACTATGGATGAAGAGGTGCGGGAGAGGGTACAACAGGGGAAGAGGGTTGTAGGAACGCTAAAAGCAGTAACAAGAAATAGGGTGGTCAGTATGGAAGTGAAGAAGTCCTTGCATGACAGTGTGGTAATCCCGACACTGACTTACGGAAGCGAAGCATGGACGTTGGTTGAGAGACTCAGACCAAGAGTGAGAGCAGTGGAAATGAATTACTTAAGGAGTGCGTGCGGAGTTACATGGAGGGATAGACAGACTAATGAGGAAGTAAGAAGGAGGTGTGGTGTGGAGGTAGATGTGCTGGAAAGTGTGAAAAGGAACAACTTGAGATGGTTCGGCCATATGGAACGTATGGAAAGCGAGAGAATGACTAAGAGGGTGTACGAGAGCGAGGTGGAGGGACAGAGGGGGAGAGGTAGACCGAATATGAGGTGGAAGGATGGAGTGAGGAACTACATGAACGAAGGCGGTGCTGGTTGGGGGGAGGGGCGTCGACTGACTGGGGACAGAGGTGCATGGGGGCGGTTCGTTCGTGGCCACCCCTTCGGGGATCACGGCGTCAGGCAATAGATAGATAGATAGATAGATAGGAGGTGTTATTTATATTGAATGGGGGGTATAGGAGGTGTTATTTATGGGGGGTATAGGAGGTGTTATTGTATAGGAGGTGTTATTTATAAGCCTGGTGGAGGCCTAACGATGAAACTAATGTATAGATAAATAAATACATTAATAGACCACAACAATAACTACTACCCCATTAATAGACCACAACAATAACTACTACCCCATTAATAGACCACAACAATAACTACTACCCCATTAATAGACCACAACAATAATACTACCCCATTAATAGACCACAACAATAACTACTACCCCATTAATAGACCACAACAATAACTACTACCCCATTAATAGACCACAACAATAACTACTACCCCATTAATAGACCACAACAATAACTACTACCCACTTCATAGACCACAACAATAACTACTACCCCCTTAATAGACCACAACAATAACTACTACCCCATTAATAGACCACAACAATAACTACCCCATTAATAGACCACAACAATAACTACTACCCCCTTAATAGACCACAACAATAACTACTACCCCATTAATAGACCACAACAATAACTACTACCCCCTTAATAGACCACAACAATAACTACTACCCCATTAATAGACCACAACAATAACTACTACCCCCTTAATAGACCACAACAATAACTACTACCCCATTAATAGACCACAACAATAACTACTACCCCATTAATAGACCACAACAATAACTACTACCCCATTAATAGACCACAACAATAACTACTACCCCATTAATAGACCACAACAATAACTACTACCCCATTAATAGACCACAACAATAACTACTACCCCATTAATAGACCACAACAATAACTACTACCCCATTAATAGACCACAACAATAACTACTACCCCATTAATAGACCACAACAATAACTACTACCCCATTAATAGACCACAACAATAACTACTACCCCATTAATAGACCACAACAATAACTACTACCCCCTTAATAGACCACAACAATAACTACTACCCCATTAATAGACCACAACAATAATACTACTACCCCATTAATAGACCACAACAATAACTACTACCCCCTTAATAGACCACAATAATAACTACTACCCCATTAATAGACCACAACAATAACTACTACCCCATTAATAGACCACAACAATAACTACTACCCCATTAATAGACCACAACAATAACTACTACCCATTAATAGACCACAACAATAATACTACCCCTTCATAGACCACAACAATAACTACTACCCCATTAATAGACCACAATAATAACTACTACCCCATTAATAGACCACAACAATAACTACTACCCCCTTCATAGACCACAACAATAACTACTACCCCATTAATAGACCACAACAATAACTACTACCCCATTAATAGACCACAACAATAACTACTACCCCATTAATAGACCACAACAATAACTACTACCCCCTTCATAGACCACAACAATAACTACTACCCCCTTAATAGACCACAACAATAACTACTACCCCCTTAATAGACCACAACAATAACTACTACCCCATTAATAGACCACAACAATAACTACTACCCCTTAATAGACCACAACAATAACTACTACCCCTTCATAGACCACAACAATAACTACTACCCCTTAATAGACCACAACAATAACTACTACCCCATTAATAGACCACAACAATAACTACTACCCCCTTAATAGACCACAACAATAACTACTACCCCTTCATAGACCACAACAATAACTACTACCCCTTAATAGACCACAACAATAACTACTACCCCCTTCATAGACCACAACAATAACTACAACCCCCCTAATAAACCACAACAAAAACTACTACCCATTAATAGACCACAACAATAACTACTACCCCATTAATAGACCACAACAATAACTACTACCCCATTAATAGACCACAACAATAACTACTACCCCCTTAATAGACCACAACAATAACTACTACCCCCTTCATAGACCACAACAATAACTACTACCCCATTAATAGACCACAACAATAACTACTACCCCATTAATAGACCACAACAATAACTACTACCCCCTTCATAGACCACAACAATAACTACTACCCCATTAATAGACCACAACAATAACTACTACCCCCTTCATAGACCACAACAATAACTACTACCCCCTTAATAGACCACAACAATAACTACTACCCCCTTAATAGACCACAACAATAACTACTACCCCCTTCATAGACCACAACAATAACTACTACCCCTTAATAGACCACAACAATAACTACTACCCCTTCATAGACCACAACAATAACTACTACCCCCTTCATAGACCACAACAATAACTACTACCCCATTAATAGACCACAACAATAACTACTACCCCCTTAATAGACCACAACAATAACTACTACCCCCTTCATAGACCACAACAATAACTACTACCCCCTTCATAGACCACAACAATAACTACTACCCTCTTAATAGACCACAACAATAACTACTACCCCCTTCATAGACCACAACAATAACTACTACCCCCTTCATAGACCACAACAATAACTACTACCCCATTAATAGACCACAACAATAACTACTACCCCTTAATAGACCACAATAATAACTACTACCCCCTTAATAGACCACAACAATAACTACTACCCCCTTAATAGACCACAACAATAACTACTACCCCCTTAATAGGTCAGTTAGGAAGCTTTCTACCCTGTTCGATCCCAAGAGCTACTTCCGAAGCTATAAAAATCGCGTATTGTTAGCTAGAATATATTATAATAATAGATTCATCCTATATTGAAGTTAGTTAACCCTTTCTCTATAAGAGGGTTTTCAGAAGCTGCATAAATCGTCTTGGGATAGCCAAAGTCTATTGAAAGACATGATTTTATGTTGAAGGTTTATGTTGAAGATCTTGAAGCACAGCGTAGATCATTCTCAATCTCAACAAAATCATCGAATGTTGACCATAGTCATTTATAAAGAAGTTATCGTAATCCATAAGTGATTTGTTTTATTTTCTTCTTCCGCCAGACAATTTGATTTAAGGGGAGAATGGTCGTTTTTCTGGTCCCCCTTCTCCCTCGTGTTTAGACCTATTAGTTTTTAGATTTTAAGACGTTCGGCTTATTAGTCTGGCGATTTAAACACCTTTCGTCCCATTTCGTTGTCAATGTTATGACCTTTCGTGCCATTTAGGTGCCGATTTTTTTCTTGGCGAGCGATAGCAATCCTATAATTTTAAGAGGAACCGGCCATCGGCCGGGAATTTTTTTTACCGAAAAATGTACGATTATATCTTGAAGGGGTGTCTAGGGAGTGTTTTCTTAGCTTGATGGAGGTCTAGCGAGGAAACTAAAAAATAAAGGAATATAGGAATTAATATAGGAATTAATAGACCAAAAAACTAGCCAATAGCCCCTTCACCCTTTTAATATGATGGTGCATTTTCACTATTTATTCTGGCTAATATCAGACGATTTTCTACAGATTGAGAAGGCTCTGTGTGAGTACCAAAGGTTAATGTGTTATCTCAATCAAGTCTCTGGTTCTCTGATTAAGGGGCTAGTGGCTGGTGTTTGGTCTATTAATTCATGCATTCATTATTTTTTTATTTTTTTATTCGCTAGACCACCATCAAGCTTAGAAAAACACCCCCTGGACCCCCCTTCAAGATATATGTGTACATTTTTCGTTAGAAAAATAAACTACAGGCTCGCTATCGCTCGTTAGGAAGAAATCGACACCTAAATGGCGCGAAAGGCCTTAAAATTGACAACAAATTGGGGCGAAAGGTATTAAAATCGCCAAACTAATGGGCCGAACGTCTTAAAATCTCAAAACTAATAGGGCTAAACACGTGGGAGAATGGGGTCCAGAAAAACCGACTATCCCCCCCTTAAGTCCTTCCCAAACATAATAAAAGTGTCTGGTGGTAACCATAATATAAGTGTCTGGTGGTAACCATAATATAAGTGTCTGGTGGTAACCATAATATAAGTGTCTGGTGGTAACCATAATATAAGTGTCTGGTGGTAACCATAATAAAGTGTCTGGTGGTAACCATAATATAAGTGTCTGGTGGTAACCATAATATAAGTGTCTGGTGGTAACCATAATATAAGTGTCTGGTGGTAACCATAATATAAGTGTCTGGTGGTAACCATAATATAAGTGTCTGGTGGTAACCATAATATAAGTGTCTGGTGGTAACCATAATATAAGTGTCTGGTGGTAACCATAATATAAGTGTCTGGTGGTAACCATAATATAAGTGTCTGGTGGTAACCATAATATAAGTGTCTGGTGGTAACCATAATATAAGTGTCTGGTGGTAACCATAATATAAGTGTCTGGTGGTAACCAAATATAAGTGTCTGGTGGTAACCATAATATAAGTGTCTGGTGGTAACCATAATATAAGTGTCTGGTGGTAACCATAATATAAGTGTCTGGTGGTAACCATAATATAAGTGTCTGGTGGTAACCATAATATAAGTGTCTGGTGGTAACCATAATATAAGTGTCTGGTGGTAACCATAATATAAGGAAGGAAAGCGTCACTGAGCCCTAAATAGGCTAAGAGGAACCATTTGTTAAGTATTAAAGGGGGTCACCTGCTTTTTTCCCTCCTTTTCTCTCTTTCTCTGGATTGTATCCATTCGGCCTCATTCAGCCTACTGTTTTAAGACGTTTATCCCCATACAGGTGTCGATTTCTTCCTGGCAAGCAATAGCGAGCCAGCATTGTATGAAGAAATCCGGCTTCGCCTGAGACATTTTATATCGAAAAATGTACAAATTTAGCCTGCTGTCAAAATATTTTTTTTTAAATATGCTGGTTCGCTACCGCTCGCTAGGAAAAAAAATCGACACCTGTTTGGGGATAAACGTCTTAAAACAGTAGGCTAATGGTGCCGAATGGATACAAGCCAGAGACACAGGGAGCGAGAGAAGTGGGGTCCCTTAACTCTTTCACGCTTTTATGACGCAGAGGTTGCCAGATTAGCAATAAGAAATAGATTTTTCTCACTCTTATAATTACCTCTCCAAAATTAGTTTTCTGCCCACAGCTAACTCAAAGACAACTGCAGAGGTTGAAGTAACTAAACTAAAGGTTTCTAAATACCTCTGATGGTAACAAAGGCTTTAAAGTATCCCAATAGGCTCAAAGTCGCGTCATGTGTCGGAGAGGGTTAAGGTACACGCATGTAAGTCTCTTGGTAACAACATATAGAGAAAAACAACACCTAGAAACCTAATTAGTTCTCTCATACAAGAACTTACGTCACCACACACACACTCACGGTCACACAAACACACATACATGGTCACACGCACGGTCACACACACACACACACACGGTCACACAAACACACACGGTCATACACACACACACACACGGTTACATACACACACACACATAACACGTCATGAAATTGTGTGTGTTTGTGTATGTACTGTACGAGTATGTACAGTATATTATGTGCAGTTTATAGCTTGTGTGAATATGTACAGCAATCGTGTGTGTGTGTGTGTGTGTGTGTGTGTGCAAAAAATCTGTGCATGCTTCAGTCTTATCATATCTACTGAAATAAGTGTGAGCGTTTGTTTTCTAGTATGTAAATTTACATACTTCATCATCATAATTAGTATTGTTATTCCTTTGTATTCTTATTAATATTATTATTATTATTATTATTATTACTATTATTATTATTAAAAGAAAAATATGAAAAGAGGGAAAAAGAGAAGACAAACAAATTGGAAAGTGGGGATTGGGCCTGAGTAAATAGATAGATAGATAGATAGCTTTTTATTATCATCATTATCATTATTTGTTTTGTTTTTTAATATATATATATATATATATATATATTTTACTGGTTTCCTCATATTCTGATCTGGAAGTTGTTGTGGACTCCCCCGGAATTCCCCTCGTATTGGTGGAGTGCCTCTGGGAAACCTCTGCCTAGCACACCCACATTAGAGAGTTTAACCCAGCCCACCTCGCTTTTTTTTTTTATCTTTCACTCCCTCTCTCTTTGGCTTGTATCTATTCGGCCCCATTCAGCCTACTGTCTTAAGACGTTTACCCCCATCCACGTGTCATTATTTTCCTGGCGAGCGGTAGCGAGCCAGCATATATATATATATTTGTTTTGACAGCAAGCTAAATTTGTACATTTTTCGATAGAAAAACGTCACCGGCGAAGCCGGATTTCTCCATACAATGCTGGCTCGCTATCGCTCGCCAGGATGAAATCGACACCTGAATGGGGATAAACGTCTTAAAACAGTTGGTTGAATGGGGCCGAATGGATACAAGCCAGGGAAAGGGAGAGAAAGAGAAAAAAAAGCAGGTGATCCCCCTTAATACACAATGTGATGCAGTTTTTGAAGGATATTTAACCTTCGCAGTACATTGACGTTATATACTTTTGTGCATTATATTTCTTAACTCTTCACCCTCAGACTACTATTTATTATCTGTATATCCACACACCTATCCATCTACCTTTCTATGCATCTACCTACCTACCTACCTACTCACCTACCTACCTACCTACTCACCCACCTACCTACCTACATACTAACCTACCTACTTACTCACCTACCTACCTATCTACCTACATACCTACTCACCCACCTACCTGCCTACCTACCCACCTACCTACATACCTACTCACACACCTACCTACCTACACACTAACTTACCTGCCTACCTACCTACCCTTCATATAGCTGATACATCTCTTATTATCGCACTGAGTCCTAGTATTATTGAATTTAATTATTGATTTTATTTATACGAGGAAATGCGTTGGTTCCACTGTTATATTTATGCAGTTTTGGATTGCCTCTGGGAAATATATTGTATCTCAACTTCCACTGACCCATTAATATTTTGGCTTATATTAGACGATTGTATTCAATTGAGGCCGGATCTTTGGGAGCCAGAGTTGGTTACCCGTCGAAAATTAACAGCAAAATATCTCATGTGATACCATGGCCGTCTCCATATACTACATACCGATACTAGAGTATACATGCCAGATACTACATGTTTCGCGCTACATACCAGATACTACATAGTACTGTACATACCAGAGACTACATGCTACATACTACATACCAGACTACATGCTACATACCAGATACTACATGCTACATACCAGATACTACATGCTACATACCAGAGACTACATGCTACATACCAGAGACTACATACTACATACCAGAGACTACATGCTACATACCCGAGACTACATGCTACATACCAAAGACTACATACTACATACCAGAGACTACATACTACATACCAGAGACTACATACTACATACCAGAGACTACATGCTACATACTACATACCAGAGACTACATACTACATACCAGATACTACATACTACATACCAGAGACTACATACTACATACCAGAGAATACATGCTACATATCAGAGACTACATGCTACATACCAGAGACTACATGCTACATACTACATACCAGAGACTACATGCTACATACCAGAGACTACATGCTACATACCAGAGCCTACATGCTAAATACCAGATACTACATACTACATACAAGAGACTACATGCTACATACCAGATACTACATCTACTACCAGATATACATACTACATACCAGAGACTACATGCTAGATACCAGATACTACGTGCTAGATACTACATACCAGAGACTACATGCTACATACCAGAGACTACATACTACATACCAGAAACTACATGCTGCATACCAGATACTACATGCTACATACCAGAGACTACATGCAACATACCAGAGACTACATGCTACTACATACCAGAGACTACATGCTACATACCAGAGACTACATGCTACATACCATACTACATGCTAATACATACCAGAGACTACATCCACAGACTACTACATACCAGAGCACACATGCTACATACCAGATACTACATGTAACATACCAGAGACTACATGCTACATACCAGAAACTACATACTACATACCAGAGACTACATGCTACATACCAGAGACTACATGCTACATACCAGAGACTACATGCTACATACCAGAGACTACATGCTATACTACATCCAGAGATACATGCTACATACCAGAGACTACATGCTACATACCAGAGACTACATACCCCGAAAGACTACATGTTACATACCAGAGACTACATGCTACATGCTACATACAGACTACATGCATACATACCAGAGACTACATGCTACATACCAAAGACTACAAGCTAAAGACAAGAGAATAAATGCTACATACCAGCTACATACCGAGTAACTACATGCTACATACCAGACTACATCTACATACTACATACCAGTGACTAAATGCTACATACCAGAGACTACATGCTACATACCAGATACTACATACTACATACCAGAGACTACATGCTACATACCAGATAATACATGCTACATACTACATACCAGAAACTACATGCTACATACCAGAGATTATATACTACATACCAGAAATTACATGCTACATACCAGATACTACATGCTACATACCAGAGACTACATGCTACATACCAGAGATTACATGCTACATACCAGATACTACATACTACTGTACATACCAGGTACTACATACTACATACCAGAGACTACATGCTACATACCAGATACTACATACTACTGTACATACCAGGTACTACATACTACATACCAGAGACTGCATGCTACATACCAGAGACTACATGCTACATGCCAGATACTACATGCTACATACCAGAGACTACATGCTACATACCAGAGACTAGATGCTACCTACCAGAGACTACATGCTACATACCAGAGACTACATGCTACATACCAGATACTACATACTACATACCAGAGACTACATACTATATACCAGAGACTACATGCTACATACCAGATACTACATGCTACATACCAGAGACTACATGCTACATACCAGAGACTACATGCTACATACAAGATACTACATGCTACATACTACATACCAGAGACTACATGCTACATACCAGGGACTACATACTACATACCAGAGACTACATGCTACATACTACACACCAGAGACTACATACCAGAGACTACATACTACTGTACATACCAGGTACTACATACTACATACCAGAGACTACATGCTACATACCAGAGACTACATACTACATACCAGAGACTGCATGCTACATCCTACATACCAGAGACTACATGCTACATACCAGAGACTACATGCTATATACCAGATACTACATGCTACATACCAGAGACTACATACTACATACCAGAGACTACATGCTACATACCAGAGACTACATGCTACATACCAGATACTACATGCTACATACCAGAGACTACATGCTACATACCAGAGACTACATGCTACATACCAGAGACTACATGCTGCATACCAGAGACTACATGCTACATACCAGAAACTACATGCTACATACCAGAGACTACATGCTACATACCAGATACTACATACTACATACTAAATACCAGAGACTACATGATACATACCAGAGACCACACACTACATACCAGAGACTACATGCTACATACCAGAGACTACATGCTATACACCAGAGACTACATACTTCATACCAGAGACTACATGCTACATACTACATACCAGAGACTACATGCTACATACCACATACATACCAGAGACTACATACTACATACCAGAGACTACATGCTACATACTACATACCAGAGACTACATGCTACATACTACATACCAGAGACTACATGCTACATACCAGATACTACATACTACATACCAGAGACTACATGCTACATACCAGAGACTACATGCTACACACCAGAGACTACATACTACATACCAGAGACTACATGCTACATACCAGAGACTACATGCTGCATACCAGATACTACATACCAAAGACTACATGCTACATACGAGAGACTACATGCTACATACCAGAAACTACATGCTACATACCAGAGACTACATGCTACATACCCGAGACTACATGCTACATACCAGCTACTACATGCTACATACCAGATACTACATGCTACATACTACATACCAGAGACTACATGCTACATACCAGAGACTACATACTACATACATACCAGAGACTACATTCTACATACTACATACCAGATACTACATGCTACATACCAGATACTACATACTACATACCGGAGACTACATGCTACATACCAGAGACCCAGAGACTACATGCTACACACCAGAGACTACATACTACATACCAGAGACTACATGCTACATACCAGAGACTACATGCTACATACCAGATACTACATACCGAAGACTACATGTTACATACCATAGACTACATGCTACATACCAGAAACTACATGCTACATACCAGAGACTACATGCTACATACCAGAGACTGCATGCTACATACCAGCTACTATATGCTACATACCAGATACTACATACTACATACCAGAGACTACATGCTACATACCAGAGACTACATGCTACATACCAGAGACTACATGCTACATACCAGAGACTACATGCTTCATACCAGAGACTACATGATACATGCTACATGCTACATACCAGAGACTACATGTTACATACCAGATACTACATACTACATACCAGAGACTACATGCTACATACCAGAGACTACATGCTACATACCAGAAACTACATGCTACATACCAGAGACTACATGCTACATACCAGATACTACATACCAGAGACTACATGCTACATACCAGAGACTACATGCTACATACTACATACCAGAGACTACATACTGCATACCAGAGACTACATGCTACATACCAGATACTACATACCAGAGACTACATGCTACATACCAGAGACTACATGCTACATACCAGAGACTACATGCTACATACCAGAGACTACATGCTACATACTACATACCAGAGACTACATGCTACATACCAGATACTACATACTACTGTACATACCAGAGACTACATGCTACATACTACATACCAGAGACTACATACTACATACTACATACCAGAGACTACATGCTACATACCAGATACTACATACTACTGTACATACCAGAGACTACATGTTACATACTACATACCAGAGACTACATGCTACATACTACATACCAGAGACTACATGCTACATACCAGATACTACATGCTACATACCAGAGACTACATGATACATACCAGAGACTGCATGCTACATACCAGATACTACATACTACATACCAGAGACTACATGCTACATCCCTAATGCTACATACTACATACCGGAGACTACATGCTACATACCAGAGACTACATGCTACATACCAGAGACTACATGCTACATACCAGAGACTACATGCAATATACCAGAGACTACATGCTACATACCAGAGACTACATACTACATACCAGTGACTAAATGCTACATACCAGAGACTACATGCTACATACCAGATACTACATACTACATACCAGAGAATACATGCTACATACCAGATACTACATGCTACATACTACATACCAGAGACTACATGCTACATACTAGAGATTACATACTACATACCAGAAACTACATGCTACATACCAGATACTACATGCTACATACCAGAGACTACATGCTACATACCAGAGACTACATGCTACATACCAGATACTACATACTACTGTACATACCAGGTACTACATACTACATACCAGAGACTACATGCTACATACCAGATACTACATACTACTGTACATACCAGGTACTACATACTACATACCAGAGACTGCTTATCCTTCCCAATATCGAATATTGTCCAATTTGTCCAGTCCAATTTCGTCCTTCCTAATTCTACCCAAACCAGCTCTGCCCAACTCTCTCTCTCTCTCTCTCTCTCTCTCCCTACCAGAGACTGCATGGTACATACCAGAGACTACATGCTACATACCAGATACTACATGCTACATACCAGAGACTACATGCTACATACCAGAGACTAGATGCTACCTACCAGAGACTACATGCTACATACCAGAGACTACATGCTACATACCAGATACTACATACTACATACCAGAGACTACATACTATATACCCGAGACTACATGCTACATACCAGATACTACATGCTACATACCAGAGACTACATGCTACATACCAGATACTACATGCTACATACTACATACCAGAGACTACATGTTACATACCAGGGACTACATACTACATACCAGAGACTACATGATACATACTACATACCAGATACTACATACCAGAGACTACATAATACTGTACATACCAGGTACTACATACTACATACCAGAGACTACATGCTACATACCAGAGACTACATACTACATACCAGAGACTGCATGCTACATCCTACATACCAGAGACTACATGCTACATACCAGAGACTACATGTTATATACCAGATACTACATGCTACATACCAGAGACTACATACTACATATCAGAGACTACATGCTACATACCAGAGACTACATGCTACATACCAGATACTACATGCTACATACCAGAGACTACATGCTACATACCAGAGACTACATGCTACATACCAGAGACTACATGCTGCATACCAGAGACTACATGCTACATACCAGAAACTACATGCTACATACCAGAGACTACATGCTACATACCAGATACTACATACTACATACTACATACCAGAGACTACATGCTACATACCAGAGACTACATACTACATACCAGAGACTACATGCTACATACCAGAGACTACATGCTATATACCAGAGACTACATACTTCATACCAGAGACTACATGCTACATACTACATACCAGAGACTACATGCTACTTACCAGGGACTACATACTACATACATACCAGAGACTACATACTACATACCAGAGACTACATGCTACATACCAGAGACTACATGCTACACACCAGAGACTACATACATACTACATACCAGAGACTACATGCTACATACCAGAGACTACATGCTACATACCAGAGACTACATGCTACATACCAGATACTACATACCAAAGACTACATGCTACATACCAGAGACTACATGCTACATACCAGAAACTACATGCTACATACCAGAGACTACATGCTACATACCAGAGACTACATGCTACATACCAGCTACTACATGCTACATACCAGAGACTACATGCTACATACTACATACCAGAGACTACATGCTACATACCAGAGACTACATACTACATACATACCAGATACTACATACATACTACATACCAGAGACTACATGCTACATACCAGATACTACATACTACATACCGGAGACTACATGCTACATACCAGAGACTACATGCTACACACCAGAGACTACATACTACATACCAGAGACTACATGCTACATACCAGAGACTACATGCTACATACCAGATACTACATACCGTAGACTACATGTTACATACCATAGACTACATGCTACATACCAGAAACTACATGCTACATACCAGAGACTACATGCTACATACCAGAGACTACATGCTACATACCAGCTACTACATGCTACATACCAGAGACTACATGCTACATACCAGAGACTACATGCTACATACCAGAGACTACATGATACATGCTACATACCAGAGACTACATGTTACATACCAGATACTACATACTACATACCAGAGACTACATGCTACATACCAGAGACTACATGCTACATACCAGAGACTACATGCTACATACCAGAGACTACATACTATATACCAGACACTACATACTACTACATACCAGAGACTACATGCTACATACCAGAGACTACATGCTACTTACCAGAGACTACATGCTACATACCAGAGACTACATGCTACATACCAGAGACTACATGCTACATACCAGAGACTACATGCTACATACCAGATACTACATACCAGAGACTACATGCTACATACCAGAGACTACATGCTACATACTACATACCAGAGACTACATACTACATACCAGAGACTACATGCTACATACCAGATACTACATACCAGAGACTACATGCTACATACCAGAGACTACATGCTACATACCAGAGACTACATGCTACATACCAGAGACTACATGCTACATACTACATACCAGAGACTACATGCTACATACCAGATACTACATACTACATACCAGAGACTACATGCTACATACTACATACCAGAGACTACATGCTACATACTACATACTACATACCAGAGACTACATGCTACATACCAGATACTACATGCTACATACCAGAGACTACATGCTACATACCAGAGACTGCATGCTACATACCAGATACTACATACTACATACCAGAGACTACATGCTACATACCAGATACTACATACTACATACCGGAGACTACATGCTACATACCAGAGACTACATGCTACACACCAGAGACTACATACTACATACCAGAGACTACATGCTACATACCAGAGACTACATGCTACATACCAGAGACTACATGCTACATACCAGAGACTACATGCTACATACCAGAGACTACATGCTACATACCAGAAACTACATGCTACATACCAGAGACTACATGCTACATACCAGAGACTACATGCTACATACCAGAGACTACATGATACATGCTACATACCAGAGACTACATGTTACATACCAGATACTACATACTACATACCAGAGACTACATGCTACATACCAGAGACTACATGCTACATACCAGAGACTACATGCTACATACCAGAGACTACATACTATACCAGACACTACATACTACATACCAGAGACTACATGCTACATACCAGAGACTACATGCTACATACCAGAGACTACATGCTACATACCAGAGACTACATGCTACATACCAGAGACTACATGCTACATACCAGAGACTACATGCTACATACCAGAGACTACATGCTACATACCAAATACTACTACATACCAGAGACTACATGCTACATACCAGAGACTACATGCTACATACTACATACCAGAGACTACATACTGCATACCAGAGACTACATGCTACATACCAGATACTACATACCAGAGACTACATGCTACATACCAGAGACTACATGCTACATACCAGAGACTACATGCTACATACTACATACCAGAGACTACATGCTACATACCAGATACTACATACTACTGTACATACCAGAGACTACATGCTACATACTACATACCAGAGACTACATGCTACATACTACATACTACATACCAGAGACTACATGCTACATACCAGATACTACATGCTACATACCAGAGACTACATGCTACATACCAGAGACTGCATGCTACATACCAGATACTACATACTACTACATACCAGAGACTACATGCTATACATACCAGATACTACATACTACATACCAGAGACTACATGCTACATACCAGAACTACATGCTACACACCAGAGACTACATACTACATACCAGAGACTACATGCTACATACCAGAGACTACATGCTACATACCAGATACTACATACCGAAGACTACATGTTACATACCATAGACTACATGCTACATACCAGAAACTACATGCTACATACCAGAGACTACATGCTACATACCAGAGACTACATGCTACATACCAAGACTACATGCTACATACCAGAGACTACATGCTACATACCAGAGACTACATGCTACATACCAGAGACTACATGCTACATACCAGATACTACATACATGCTACATACCAGAGACTACATGTTACATACCAGATACTACATACTACATACCAGAGACTACATGCTACATACCAGAGACTACATGCTACATACCAGAGACTACATGCTACATACCAGAGACTACATACTATATACCAGACACTACATACTACATACCAGAGACTACATGCTACATACCAGAGACTACATGCTACATACCAGAGACTACATGCTACATACCAGAGACTACATGCTACATACCAGAGACTACATGCTACATACCAGAGACTACATGCTACATCCTACATACCAGAGACTACATGCTACATACCAGAGTCTACATGCTACATACTACATAGCAGAGACTACATGCTATATACCAGATACTACATGCTACATACCAGAGACTACATGCTACATACCAGAGACTACATGCTACATACCAGAGACTACATGCTACATACCAGAAACTACATGCTACATACATACCAGAAACTACATGCTACATACCAGAGACTACATGCTACATACCAGATACTACTACATACTACATACCAGAGACTACATGGTACATACCAGAGACTACATACTACATACCAGAGACTACATGCTACATACCAGAGACTACATGCTATATACCAGAGACTACATACTTCAATACCAGAGACTACATGCTACATACTACATACCAGAGACTACATGCTACATACCAGGGACTACATACTACATACCATAGACTACATACTACATACCAGAGACTACATGCTACATACTACATACCAGAGACTACATGCTACATACCAGATACTACATACTACATACCAGAGACTACATGCTACATACCAGAGACTACATGCTACACACCAGAGACTACATACTACATACCAGAGACTACATGCTACATACCAGAGACTACATGCTACATACCAGATACTACATACCAAAGACTACATGCTACATACCAGAGACTACATGCTACATACCAGAGACTACATGCTACATACCAGAGACTACATGCTACATACCAGAGACTACATGCTACATACCAGCTACTACATGCTACATACCAGAGACTACATGCTACATACTACATACCAGAGACTACATGCTACATACCAGAGACTACATACTACATACATACCAGATACTACATTCTACATACTACATACCAGAGACTACATGCTACATACCAGATACTACATACTACATACCGGAGACTACATGCTACATACCAGAGACTACATGCTACATACCAGAGACTACATGCTGCATACCAGAGACTACATGCTACATACCAGAAACTACATGCTACACACCAGAGACTACATACTACATACCAGAGACTACATGGTACATACCAGAGACTACATGCTACATACCAGATACTACATACCGAAGACTACATGTTACATACCATAGACTACATGCTACATACCAGAAACTACATGCTACATACCAGAGACTACATGCTACATACCAGAGACCACATGCTACATACCAGCTACTACATGCTACATACCAGAGACTACATGCTACATACCAGAGACTACATGCTACATACCAGAGACTACATGCTACATACCAGAGACTACATGTAACATACCAGATACTACATACTACATACCAGAGACTACATGCTACATACCAGAGACTACATGCTACATACCAGAGACTACATGCTACATACCAGAGACTACATACTACATACCAGACACTACATACTACATACCAGAGACTACATGCTACATACCAGAGACTACATGCTACTTACCAGAGACTACATGCTACATACCAGAGACTACATGCTACATACTACATACCAGAGAATACATGCTACATACCAGAGACTACATGCTACATACCAGATACTACATGCTACATACCAGATACTACATACTACATACTAAATACCAGAGACTACATGATACATACCAGAGACCACACACTACATACCAGAGACTACATGCTACATACCAGAGACTACATGCTACATACCAGATACTACATACCAGAGACTACATGCTACATACCAGAGACTACATGCTACATACTACATACCAGAGACTACATACTGCATACCAGAGACTACATGCTACATACCAGATACTACATACCAGAGACCACATGCTACATACCAGCTACTACATGCTACATACCAGAGACTACATGCTACATACCAGAGACTACATGCTACATACCAGAGACTACATGATACATGCTACATACCAGAGACTACATGTTACATACCAGATACTACATACTACATACCAGAGACTACATGCTACATACCAGAGACTACATGCTACATACCAGAGACTACATGCTACATACCAGAGACTACATACTACATACCAGACACTACATACTACATACCAGAGACTACATGCTACATACCAGAGACTACATGCTACTTACCAGAGACTACATGCTACATACCAGAGACTACATGCTACATACTACATACCAGAGAATACATGCTACATATCAGAGACTACATGCTACATACCAGAGACTACATGCTACATACTACATACCAGAGACTACATGCTACATACCAGAGACTACATGCTACATACCAGAGCCTACATGCTAAATACCAGATACTACATACTACATACAAGAGACTACATGCTACATACCAGATACTACATGCTACATACTACATACCAGAGACTACATGCTACATACCAGAGACTACATACTACATACCAGAAACTACATGCTGCATACCAGATACTACATGCTACATACCAGAGACTACATGCAACATACCAGAGACTACATGCTACATACCAGAGAATACATGCTACATACCAGATACTACATGTAACATACCAGAGACTACATGCTACATACCAGAAACTACATACTACATACCAGAGACTACATGCTACATACCTGAGACTACATGCTACATACCAGAGACTACATGCTACATACCAGAGACTACATGCTACATACCAGAGACTACATGCAATATACCAGAGACTACATGCTACATACCAGAGACTACATACTACATACCAGTGACTAAATGCTACATACCAGAGACTACATGCTACATACCAGATACTACATACTACATACCAGAGACTACATGCTACATACCAGATAATACATGCTACATACTACATACCAGAAACTACATGCTACATACCAGAGATTATATACTACATACCAGAAATTACATGCTACATACCAGATACTACATGCTACATACCAGAGACTACATGCTACATACCAGAGATTACATGCTACATACCAGATACTACATACTACTGTACATACCAGGTACTACATACTACATACCAGAGACTACATGCTACATACCAGATACTACATACTACTGTACATACCAGGTACTACATACATACCAGAGACTGCATGCTACATACCAGAGACTACATGCTACATGCCAGATACTACATGCTACATACCAGAGACTACATGCTACATACCAGAGACTAGATGCTACCTACCAGAGACTACATGCTACATACCAGAGACTACATGCTACATACCAGATACTACATACTACATACCAGAGACTACATACTATATACCAGAGACTACATGCTACATACCAGATACTACATGCTACATACCAGAGACTACATGCTACATACCAGAGACTACATGCTACATACAAGATACTACATGCTACATACTACATACCAGAGACTACATGCTACATACCAGGGACTACATACTACATACCAGAGACTACATGCTACATACTACACACCAGAGACTACATACCAGAGACTACATACTACTGTACATACCAGGTACTACATACTACATACCAGAGACTACATGCTACATACCAGAGACTACATACTACATACCAGAGACTGCATGCTACATCCTATATACCAGAGACTACATGCTACATACCAGAGACTACATGCTATATACCAGATACTACATGCTACATACCAGAGACTACATACTACATACCAGAGACTACATGCTACATACCAGAGACTACATGCTACATACCAGATACTACATGCTACATACCAGAGACTACATGCTACATACCAGAGACTACATGCTACATACCAGAGACTACATGCTGCATACCAGAGACTACATGCTACATACCAGAAACTACATGCTACATACCAGAGACTACATGCTACATACCAGATACTACATACTACATACTACATACTAAATACCAGAGACTACATGATACATACCAGAGACCACACACTACATACCAGAGACTACATGCTACATACCAGAGACTACATGCTATACACCAGAGACTACATACTTCATACCAGAGACTACATGCTACATACTACATACCAGAGACTACATGCTACATACCAGGGACTACATACTACATACATACCAGAGACTACATACTACATACCAGAGACTACATGCTACATACTACATACCAGAGACTACATACTGCATACCAGAGACTACATGCTACATACCAGATACTACATACTACATACCAGAGACTACATGCTACATACCAGAGACTACATGCTACACACCAGATACTACATACTACATACCAGAGACTACATGCTACATACCAGAGACTACATGCTGCATACCAGATACTACATACCAAAGACTACATGCTACATACGAGAGACTACATGCTACATACCAGAAACTACATGCTACATACCAGAGACTACATGCTACATACCCGAGACTACATGCTACATACCAGCTACTACATGCTACATACCAGATACTACATGCTCCATACTACATACCAGAGACTACATGCTACATACCAGAGACTACATACTACATACATACCAGAGACTACATTCTACATACTACATACCAGATACTACATGCTACATACCAGATACTACATACTACATACCGGAGACTACATGCTACATACCAGAGACCCAGAGACTACATGCTACACACCAGAGACTACATACTACATACCAGAGACTACATGCTACATACCAGAGACTACATGCTACATACCAGATACTACATACCGAAGACTACATGTTACATACCATAGACTACATGCTACATACCAGAAACTACATGCTACATACCAGAGACTACATGCTACATACCAGAGACTGCATGCTACATACCAGCTACTATATGCTACATACCAGATACTACATACTACATACCAGAGACTACATGCTACATACCAGAGACTACATGCTACATACCAGAGACTACATGCTTCATACCAGAGACTACATGATACATGCTACATACCAGAGACTACATGTTACATACCAGATACTACATACTACATACCAGAGACTACATGCTACATACCAGAGACTACATGCTACATACCAGAAACTACATGCTACATACCAGAGACTACATGCTACATACCAGATACTACATACCAGAGACTACATGCTACATACCAGAGACTACATGCTACATACTACATACCAGAGACTACATACTGCATACCAGAGACTACATGCTACATACCAGATACTACATACCAGAGACTACATGCTACATACCAGAAACTACATGCTACATACCAGAGACTACATGCTACATACCAGAGACTACATGCTACATACTACATACCAGAGACTACATGCTACATACCAGATACTACATACTACTGTACATACCAGAGACTACATGCTACATACTACATACCAGAGACTACATACTACATACCAGAGACTACATGCTACATACCAGATACTACATACTACTGTACATACCAGAGACTACATGTTACATACTACATACCAGAGACTACATGCTACATACTACATACCAGAGACTACATGCTACATACCAGATACTACATGCTACATACCAGAGACTACATGATACATACCAGAGACTGCATGCTACATACCAGATACTACATACTACATACCAGAGACTACATGCTACATACCAGATACTACATACTACATACCGGAGACTACATGCTACATACCAGAGACTACATGCTACATACCAGAGACTACATGCTACATACCAGAGACTACATGCAATATACCAGAGACTACATGCTACATACCAGAGACTACATACTACATACCAGTGACTAAATGCTACATACCAGAGACTACATGCTACATACCAGATACTACATACTACATACCAGAGAATACATGCTACATACCAGATACTACATGCTACATACTACATACCAGAGACTACATGCTACATACCAGAGATTACATACTACATACCAGAAACTACATGATACATACCAGATACTACATGCTACATACCAGAGACTACATGCTACATACCAGAGACTACATGCTACATACCAGATACTACTACATACATACCAGGTACTACATACTACATACCAGAGACTACATGCTACATACCAGATACTACATACTACATACCAGGTACTACATACTACATACCAGAGACTACATCCTACATACCAGAGACTACATGGTCCATTGTCCAGAGAATTCTGTCCCTACCATTCTACTACAAACTACTCTACAAACCAACTCTCTCTCTCTCTTCTCTCCTCTCCCTACCAGAGACTGCATGGTACATACCACAGAGACTACATGCTACATACCAGATACTACATGCTACATACCAGAGACTACATGCTACATACCAGAGACTAGATGCTACCTACCAGAGACTACATGCTACATACCAGATACTACATGCTACATACCAGAGACTACATGCTACATACCAGATACTACATGCTACATACTACATACCAGAGACTACATGTTACATACCAGGGACTACATACTACATACCAGAGACTACATGATACATACTACATACCAGATACTACATACCAGAGACTACATGCTACATACCAGGTACTACATACTACATACCAGAGACTACATGCTACATACCAGAGACTACATACTACATACCAGAGACTACATCCTACATACCAGAGACTACATGCTACATACCAGAGACTACATGTTATATACCAGATACTACATGCTACATACCAGAGACTACATACTAACATATCAGAGACTACATGCTACATACCAGAGACTACATGCTACATACCAGATACTACATGCTACATACCAGAGACTACATGCTACATACCAGAGACTACATGCTACATACCAGAGACTACATGCTGCATACCAGAGACTACATGCTACATACCAGAAACTACATGCTACATACCAGAGACTACATGCTACATACCAGATACTACATACTACATACTACATACCAGAGACTACATGCTACATACCAGAGACTACATACTACATACCAGAGACTACATGCTACATACCAGAGACTACATGCTATATACCAGAGACTACATACTTCATACCAGAGACTACATGCTACATACTACATACCAGAGACTACATGCTACTTACCAGGGACTACATACTACATACATACCAGAGACTACATACTACATACCAGAGACTACATGCTACATACCAGATACTACATACTACATACCAGAGACTACATGCTACATACCAGAGACTACATGCTACACACCAGAGACTACATACTACATACCAGAGACTACATGCTACATACCAGAGACTACATGCTACATACCAGAGACTACATGCTACATACCAGATACTACATACCAAAGACTACATGCTACATACCAGAGACTACATGCTACATACCAGAAACTACATGCTACATACCAGAGACTACATGCTACATACCAGAGACTACATGCTACATACCAGCTACTACATGCTACATACCAGAGACTACATGCTACATACTACATACCAGAGACTACATGCTACATACCAGAGACTACATACTACATACATACCAGATACTACATTATACATACTACATACCAGAGACTACATGCTACATACCAGATACTACATACTACATACCGGAGACTACATGCTACATACCAGAGACTACATGCTACACACCAGAGACTACATACTACATACCAGAGACTACATGCTACATACCAGAGACTACATGCTACATACCAGATACTACATACCGAAGACTACATGTTACATACCATAGACTACATGCTACATACCAGAAACTACATGCTACATACCAGAGACTACATGCTACATACCAGAGACTACATGCTACATACCAGCTACTACATGCTACATACCAGAGACTACATGCTACATACCAGAGACTACATGCTACATACCAGAGACTACATGCTACATACCAGAGACTACATACTACTACATACCAGAGACTACATGCTACATACCAGAGACATGCTACATACTACATACCAGAGACTACATGCTACATACCAGAGACTACATGCTACATACCAGATACATACACATACCAGAGACTACATGCTACATACCAGAGACTACATGCTACATACCAGAGACTACATACATACTACATACCAGAGACTACATGCTACATACCAGATACTACATACTACTGTACATACCAGAGACTACATGCTACATACTACATACCAGAGACTACATGCTACATACTACATACTACATACCAGAGACTACATGCTACATACCAGATACTACATGCTACATACCAGAGACTACATGCTACATACCAGAGACTGCATGCTACATACCAGATACTACATACTACATACCAGAGACTACATGCTACATACCAGATACTACATACTACATACCGGAGACTACATGCTACATACCAGAGACTACATGCTACATACCAGAGACTACATGCTACATACCAGAGACTACATACTACATACCAGAGACTACATGCTACATACCAGATACTACTACATACCAGAGACTACATGTTACATACCATAGACTACATGCTACATACCAGAAACTACATGCTACATACCAGAGACTACATGCTACATACCAGAGACTACATGCTACATACCAGACTACATGCTACATACCAGAGACTACATGCTACATACCAGAGACTACATGCTACATACCAGAGACTACATGCTACATACCAGAGACTACATGATACATGCTACATACCAGAGACTACATGTTACATACCAGATACTACATACTACATACCAGAGACTACATGCTACATACCAGAGACTACATGCTACATACCAGAGACTACATGCTACATACCAGAGACTACAAACTACATACCAGACACTACATACTACATACCAGAGACTACATGCTACATACCAGAGACTACATACCAGAGACTACATGCTACATACCAGAGACTACATGCTACATACCAGAGACTACATACTACATACCAGAGACTGCATGCTACATCCTACATACCAGAGACTACATGCTACATACCAGAGACTACATGCTATATACCAGATACTACATACTACATACCAGAGACTACATGCTATATACCAGATACTACATGCTACATACCAGAGACTACATGCTACATACCAGAGACTACATGCTACATACCAGAGACTACATGCTGCATACCAGAGACTACATGCTACATACCAGAAACTACATGCTACATACCAGAGACTACATGCTACATACCAGATACTACATACTACATACTACATACCAGAGACTACATGGTACATACCAGAGACTACATACTACATACCAGAGACTACATGCTACATACCAGAGACTACATGCTACATACCAGAGACTACATGCTACATACCAGAGACTACATGCTACATACTACATACCAGAGACTACATGCTACATACCAGGGACTACATACTACATACATACCATAGACTACATACTACATACCAGAGACTACATGCTACATACTACATACCAGAGACTACATGCTACATACCAGATCCTACATGCTACATACCAGAGACTACATGCTACATACCAGAGACTACATGCTACACACCAGAGACTACATACTACATACCAGAGACTACATGCTACATACCAGAGACTACATGCTACATACCAGATACTACATACCAAAGACTACATGCTACATACAGACTACATGCTACATACCAGAGACTACATGCTACATACCAGAGACTACATGCTACATACCAGAGACTACATGCTACATACCAGCTACTACATGCTACATACCAGAGACTACATGCTACATACTACATACCAGAGACTACATGCTACATACCAGAGACTAAACTACATACATACCAGAGACTACATTCTACATACTACATACCAGAGACTACATGCTACTACATACCAGATACTACATGCTACATACCGGAGACTACATGCTACATACAGAGACTACATACTACATACCAGAGACTACATGCTACATACCAGAGACTACATGCTACATACCAGAGACTACATGCTACATACCAGAGACTACATACTATATACCAGACACTACATACTACATACCAGAGACTACATGCTACATACCAGATACTACTTACCGAAGACTACATGCTACATACCATAGACTACATGCTACATACCAGAAACTACATGCTACATACCAGAGACTACATGCTACATACCAGAGACCACATGCTACATACCAGCTACTACATGCTACATACCAGAGACTACATGCTACATACCAGAGACTACATGCTACATACCAGAGACTACATGATACATGCTACATACCAGAGACTACATGTAACATACCAGATACTACATACTACATACCAGAGACTACATGCTACATACCAGAGACTACATGCTACATACATACCAGAGACTACATGCTACATACCAGAGACTACATACATACCAGACACTACATACTACATACCAGAGACTACATGCTACATACCAGAGACTACATGCTACTTACCAGAGACTACATGCTACATACCAGAGACTACATGCTACATACTACATACCAGAGAATACATGCTACATACCAGAGACTACATGCTACATACCAGATACTACATGCTACATACCAGATACTACATACTACATACCAGAGACTACATGATACATACCAGAGACCACACTACATACCAGAGACTACATGCTACATACCAGAGACTACATGCTACATACCAGATACTACATACCAGAGACTACATGCTACATACCAGAGACTACATGCTACATACTACATACCAGAGACTACATACTGCATACCAGAGACTACATGCTACATACCAGATACTACATACCAGAGACCACATGCTACATACCAGCTACTACATGCTACATACCAGAGACTACATGCTACATACCAGAGACTACATGCTACATACCAGAGACTACATGATACATGCTACATACCAGAGACTACATGTTACATACCAGATACTACATACTACATACCAGAGACTACATGCTACATACCAGAGACTACATGCTACATACCAGAGACTACATGCTACATACCAGAGACTACATACTACATACCAGACACGACATACTACATACCAGAGACTACATGCTA
This sequence comes from Paralithodes platypus, assembly GCA_032716605.1. Taxonomy (NCBI): domain Eukaryota; kingdom Metazoa; phylum Arthropoda; class Malacostraca; order Decapoda; family Lithodidae; genus Paralithodes; species Paralithodes platypus. The sequence continues at coordinate 40,803,008 of CM064498.1, read as the reverse complement.
CATACCAGAGACTACATGCTACATACCAGAGACTACATGCTACATACCAGAGACTACATGCTACATACTACATACCAGAGACTACATGCTACATACCAGAGACTACATGCTACATACCAGAGACTACATGCTACATACTACATACCAGAGACTACATGCTACATACCAGAGACTACATACTACATACCAGAGACTACATGCTACATACCAGATACTACATACTACATACCAGAGACTACATGCTACATACCAGAGACTACATGCTACATACTACATACCAGAGACTACATGCTACATACCAGAGACTACATACTACATACCAGAAACTACATGCTACATACCAGAGACTACATGCTACATACCAGAGACTACATACTACATACCAGAGACGCTACATACCAGAGACTACATGCTACATACCAGAGACTACATGCTAACATACCAGAGACTACATGCTACATACCACAAACTACATGCTACTACATACCAGAGACTACATGCTACATACCAGAGACTACATGCTACATACCAGAGACTACATGCTACATACCAGAGACTACATGCTACATACCAGAGACTACATGCTACATACCAGAGACTACATGCTACATACCAGAGACTACATACTACACCATACCAGACTACATGCTACATACCAGAGACTACATGCTACATACCAGATACTACATACTACATACCAGAGACTACATGCTACATACCAGAATACTGCTACATACTACATACCAGAGACTACATGCTACATACCAGAGACTACATGCTACATACCAGAGACTACTACATGCTACATACCAGAGACTACATGCTACATACCAGAGACTACATGCTACATACCAGAGACTACATGCTACATACCAGATACTACATGCTACATACCAGAGACTACATGCTACATACCAGAGACTACATGCTACATACCAGATACTACATGCTACATACCAGAGACTACATGCTACATACCAGAGACTACATGCTACATACCAGAGACTACATGCTACATACCAGAGACTACATGCTACATACCAGAGACTACATGCTACATACCAGAGACTACATGCTACATACCAGAGACTACATGCTACATACCAGAGACTACATGCTACATACCAGACTACATACTACATACCAGAGACTACATACTACATACCAGAGACTACATGCTACATACCAGACTACATGCTACATACCAGAGACTACATGCTACATACCAGAGACTACATGCTACATACCAGAGTCTACATGCTACATACCAGAGACTACATGCTACATACCAGAGACTACATGCTACATACCAGGCACTACATGATACATACCAGAGACTACATGCTACATACATACCAGATACTACATACTACATACCAGAGACTACATGCTACATACCAGTACTACATACATACTACATACCAGAGACTACATGCTACATCCCAGAGACTACATACTACATACCAGAGACTCCATGCTACATCCTACATACCAGAGACTACATGCTACATACCAGAGACTACATGCTACATACCAGATACTACATGCTACATACCAGAGACTACATACTACATACCAGAGACTACATGCTACATACCAGAGACTACATGCTACATACCAGAGACTACATACATGCTACATACCAGAGACTACATGCTACATACCAGAGACTACATCTACATACCAGAGACTACATGCTACATACCAGAGACTACATGCTACATACCAGAGACATGCTACATACCAGAGACTACATGCTACATACCAGATACTACATACTACATACCATACCAGAGACTACATGCTACATACCAGAGACTACATACTACATACCAGAGACTACATGCTACATACCAGAGACTACATGCTACATACCAGAGACTACATGCTACATACCAGAGACTACATGCTACATACTACATACCAGAGACTACATGCTACATACCAGATACTACATACTACTGTACATACCAGAGACTACATGCTACATACCAGAGACTACATGCTACATACCAGAGACTACATACTACATACCAGAGACTACATGCTACATACCAGATACTACCTACTCCAGAGACTACATGCTACATACCAGAGACTACATGCTACACACCAGAGACTACATACTACATACCAGAGACTACATGCTACATACCAGAGACTACATGCTACATACCAGATACTACATACTAGAGACTACATGCTACATACCAGAGACTACATGCTACATACCAGAAACTACATGCTACATACCAGAGACTACATGCTACATACCAGAGACTACATGCTACATACCAGCTACTACATGCTACATACCAGAGACTACATGCTACATACTACATACCAGAGACTACATGCTACATACCAGAGACTACATACTACATACATACCAGAGACTACATTCTACATACTACATACCAGATACTACATGCTACATACCAGATACTACATACTACATACCGGAGACTACATGCTACATACCCAGAGACTACATGCTACATACCAGAGACTACATACTACATACCAGAGACTACATGCTACATACCAGAGACTACATGCTACATACCAGATACTACATACCGAAGACTACATGTTACATACCATAGACTACATGCTACATACCAGAGACTACATGCTACATACCAGAGACTACATGCTACATACCAGAGACTACATGCTACATACCAGCTACTACATGCTACATACCAGAGACTACATACTACTACATACCAGAGACTACATGCTACATACCAGAGACTACATACTACATACCAGAGACTACATGCTACAATACCAGAGACTACTACATGCTACATACCAGAGACTACATGCTACATACCAGATACTACATGCTACATACCAGAGACTACATGCTACATACCAGAGACTACATGCTACATACCAGAGACTACATGCTACATACCAGAGACTACATGCTACATACCAGAGACTACATTCTACATACCAGAGACTACATGCTACATACCAGAGACTACATGCTACATACTACATACCAGAGACTACATGCTACATACCAGAGACTACATGCTACCATACCAGATACATACCAGAACTACATGCTACATACCAGAGACTACATGCTACATACATACCAGAGACTACATGCTACATACCAGAGACTACATGCTACATACTACATACCAGAGACTACATGCTACATACCAGAGACTACATACTACATACCAGAGACTACATACTACATACCAGAGACTACATGCTACATACCAGAGACTACATACTACATACCAGAGACTACTACTGCTACATACCAGAGACTACATGCTACATACTACATACCAGAGACTACATGCTACATACTACATACAGACTACATGCTACATACCAGAGACTACATGCTACATACCAGAGACTACATGCTACATACCAGACTACATGCTACATACCAGAGACTACATGCTACATACCAGAGACTACATGCTACATACCAGAAACTACATACTACATACCAGAGACTACATGCTACATACCAGAGACTACATGCTACATACCAGAGACTACATGCTACATACCAGAGACTACATGCTACATACCAGAGACTACATGCTACATACCAGAGACTACATACTACATACCAGAGACTACATGCTACATACCAGAGACTACATGCTACATACCAGATACTACTACATACCAGAGACTACATGCTACATACCAGAGACTACATGCTACATACCAGAGACTACCAGAGACTACATGCTACATACCAGAGACTACATGCTACATACCAGAAACTACTACATACCAGACTACATGCTACATACCAGAGACTACATACTACATACCAGAGACTACATGCTACATACCAGAGACTACATGCTACATACCAGATACATACCAGACTACATGCTTACATACCAGAGACTACATGCTACATACCAGAGACTACATACTACTACATACCAGGACTACTACATGCTACATACCAGAGACTACATGCTACATACCAGATACTACAGACTACATACCAGAGACTACATGCTACATACCAGAGACTACATGCTACCTACCAGAGACTACAAGCTCCATAACAGAGACTACATGCTACATACTCTACATACCAGAGACTACATGCTACATACCAGAGACTACATGCTACATACAGAGCTACATGCTACATACCAGATACTACATGCTACATACCAGAGAACTACATGCTACATACCAGAGACTACATGCTACATACCAGAGACTACATGCTACATACCAGAGACTACATGCTACATACCAGAGACTACATGCTACATACTACATACCAGAGACTACATGCTACATACCATAGACTACATGCTACATACCAGAGACTACATACTACATACCAGAGAATACTACATGCTACATACCAGAGACTACATGCTACATACCAGAACTACATGCTACATACCAGAGACTACATGCTACATACCAGAGACGTACATACTACATACCAGAGACTACATGCTACATACATACCAGAGACTACATGCTACATACCAGAGACTACATGCTACATACCAGATACTACATGCTACATACCAGAGACTACATACTACATACCAGAGACTACATGCTACATACCAGAGACTACATGCTACATACCAGATACTACATGCTACATACCAGAGACTACATGCTACATACCAGAGACTACATGCTACATACCAGAGACTACATGCTACATACCAGAGACTACATGCTACATACCAGAGACTACATGCTACATACCAGAGACTACATGCTACATACCAGAACTACATACATACTAACTCTACATACCAGAGACTACATGCTACATACCAGATACTACATACTACATACCAGAGACTCGACATGATACATTACCAGAGACTACATGCTACATACCAGAGGACTACATATTCACATACCAGAGACTTACATGCTACATGTAATACATACCAGAGACTACATACTCATACCAGAGACTACATACTACATACATACCAGAGATACATACTCATGTACATACAGAGACTACATGCTACATACCAGAGACTACATTCTACATACCAGAGATACATGTACATACCAGCTACTACATGCTACATACCCAGAGACTACATGCTACATACCAGAGACTACATGCTACATACAGAGACTACAGATACATGCTACATACCAGAGACTACATGTACATACCAGATACTACATAATACATACCAGAAGACTACATGCTACATACCAGAGACTACATGCTACATACCAGAGACTACATGCTCCATACAGAGACTACTACGACATACCAGACTACATACTACATACCAGCTACTACTGCTCCATACCTAGATACATGTGCTACCTTCTACTACAGAGATACATGATACAT